>JAIEZT010001243.1:20860034-20891249 GCA_019594935.1 Periophthalmus modestus
TCAATGGTGCAGAGTGAAATGGCGTACTGTTCAACATCCCTCGCTCTTTGGTTGCTACAATACTCGTAACTCGGCTCCAAATTCACCCCTATAAACGCTCTAACCGCGAGGACTTCCAGTTGGCTGGATCCGAACAAAGCTATGGATGTGACTCAACACCCACTTAGTCACACCTTTTTATGCATTCCGTGGTATTTAGTAGTTTTCGATAAACCCGTCAGATGCAGGGGGTTCCTTATATGCCCAACCCAGTGTCTTAAGGAGATAATGAACCTGCTGAGATTTTCATATCCTGCATATTGGTCCATCTCCTTATCCATAGTACAAATGCTGTGTTCACCTTGTGACATCATCAGTTGGTATCCACAGTGCAGTGCATGTTTCAACCTTCCCCACTGCGCATATTCGACATCAATGGCCATCATTTTTGCGACCCCATGCTGAAACGCCCATTTTGTGGACATAATGAAATTTGATTTTATACAAACGCGATATTTTCGCCAGCACACTATGAAATCCCCATAGCACGTTTTTCAATTCTGAATCAATATTCCCGCCGTGACCTCGTCTGTGCTGTGGTTAAAGCTAACCCCAGAATGTTCCACCCGCACAAAGCTAATGTTGGCCGCCAGGAATAATCATGTTGTATTGGCGGACAATTATATATCAGTGGATACAATCAAGTGTCAATGGTGAAAACCATGTCCACCATAGGGTTATTGGGAAGCCCGGCTTTCTTCTGTGAGTCATTTGGAACACCTGCAAGTAGGAAGGGCTCTGTACCAGGATAGACAACCCTATATTCTTCGACCATCGGCCTTCCAGGCAGTCAACAACTTTTTTTTTTTTAGCAGTTACACACAGACAGTTTGGAGTTGGTGAGGCGCCTTTATGTACTACGCCCCCAATCTCAAGAACTTTCTGCATAACTACGTTGAAGACACAAAGAAAGTTTTCAACCAGACTTGAACCCTTTTTAAAAATGATTTTCAAACAGTTTTTTTTCTGATTTATACCTCATGTTTTGCTCGTATATATTTCGTGTTACTGCATGATTTGAAATGTGTTCTTGAAATGTATTTTATTGCCCTTTTTTTACTATTACGTTAGCGTTTTTCAACTCAGTGCAGTAGGGCTCTTTAATCGCTAATTCAGTATGTGTTTGTCATATGAAATGTGCTATCTAAATACAAAAGTTATATTACGATACAATACCACCTTAAAGGAGCTGTGGCCTGTACGCTTACTGCCTTACAACCCCAAATGCTTCATGCGTATGCTCATTCTACTTTCTGATTGGATAGCAAAAGACACAGTTTAAATCTGTCAAGTGGAAAATCATTGTAGAAGATGAAGACATTTGGCTGCTCATCCAGCCGCTTCTTCAGGTTCTGGTCAGATTACTGGTGGACACTGTCTTATATCTGTCAGAAATTGGGGGCTGAAAAGTGGAACACGCTATTGGCTCCCTTTCAGCTGAAACTAGACTACATCAACCATTAACGACACTCAGAGCCGGGTCCCTAGCCTTTAGGGGGCCCTCTCCACTTCAGTGCCACCTATTCATATTTGACAACCTTAAAAATAATCACAACCAGTTGATAAAAGACTGAAAATTCTAGAGGCTCACAAAGCAATAGCCACAAGTAATAACCGTATAAAACACCTGTAAGGAAGGGGGTCTGCCAGAGACATTGTTTAAATTCTGCACATTTAAAATGTGTTCAGTTGACTAAATGGGCTTATATTTCTCATAAAGTGCAGTACTAGATATAATCGCCAAACAAGGGTACCCTAACTTCAAAATCATATCACTCAAGAGTAAAAGTAATGCTCCCAGTTAAGAGTTGCCATAAGAGAAACAGCCTGGACAGGACGTCGGATTTAAAATCATCAGATTTTAATCATCAGATTTATAATCATCAGATTTATAATCATCAGATTTATAATCATCAGAATCATTTGGATAAGACTGAACATTAAATAAAGGGATTTTAGGATCACATCATTTTTATGTTTTGTTGTCAGGCTTTGGATGGGAGATTCGCCTAAATGCGCAAATTAAATGAGTTATGGGTGCCCAGATACTGATACCATCATTGGGTACTGTTCTCGTACTCATCAATGAGCTGCCGATACCAAAAGCCGATACCACTGTAGCTGCGCTGCTGTTTGAGGCTCACAGCTCGCCTCTCCACAGAGCAGAGATCTCTGGACATAAAGCTGGCACATTAAACGCAGCTGTGATCATATATGACTGTCACATGACATATACAACTATTAAGGACTCTCAAGGCTCGGAGGAGCAAAGTCTGCAAAGAGGAAGCGTGTAAAGCCAGAGGCTTTAGACCAGATCTAATAAATTATATTTGAATTATACCTAACTACAGTGTTTCAGTAGATATAGTATTCTAGATGAAAAAGTGGCTATACTATAAAATTAAATGAATTAGACTCACTGCTATAATCAAACACCCAGTAAAAATAAATGTCTGGTATCGGTATCTTTACTCACTATCGGCGAGTACTCAAAATGAGTACTCGTTTGCAAAACATGGTAGCGGTGCATCCGTATTAATGAGATCGTTAATATTCAGGGAGTCGTTCACAGGGTCGTTCTTTCGTTCCAAGCAGATGTAACAGAGGTTTCTGCCATAATCAGCGTTGATGTGACACTAAAGAGCAGTGACACTTTAACCCAAACTCACATCATCTGACCTTTAGAGACAAAAAGGACGAGCCACAACACAAAAACACGCCAGTGTAATAAACAGTCCTCACCTGTGTCTGTCCCTCTGAGGTGTGTCCTCGTCCCCTCTGAGGTGTGTCCTGTCTGCACATTTTATACACGTCCAGCTCACTTGTTTTATCTGCAGGGTCCAGTGGGTGTAAAATCGTGGCATATTTCAAATTCTTTCTCTGAAAAATCCTGTCCCCAAACGATCTTCCTCTGGGCTCTTCATACATTGTCCCATCACTATTAAGTCTTTTAGTCTGTAAACCATCCACTCAAATGTCCCACTGCTAAATCAGCCCTCCCAGAGTGCACCTGGAGGGGAGGGTTTTTTCACATGGTGTAAATAGCGTGGCTGTCCACACCACTGGCCCGATTAGATATAAATGTAGGAGACACATATCTAGCTAATGGAAATAAAACTCATCTAGTCGTGTTAAAAAGGATATTTCGGCCTCGTATACTGTCATGATTCCTGCCTGTTTTGCCTCCTGTGTCTCCTCTCCCCCTCCCTC
Organism: Periophthalmus modestus; assembly: GCA_019594935.1. Classification (NCBI taxonomy): domain Eukaryota; kingdom Metazoa; phylum Chordata; class Actinopteri; order Gobiiformes; family Gobiidae; genus Periophthalmus; species Periophthalmus modestus. The sequence goes on from JAIEZT010001243.1 coordinate 20,863,284, forward strand.
ACCTGCTTGACTCCAAGCTGGGTGGAGCCCTGGCTCCTCCCACACACACCCTGCTCCCATCAGGGCAATTACACAGCTGCAGGAGCTTAAAAGGAGTCCGGACCCAGCCTCTCCTTGCCAGGTCGGCTGCTGATCGTCACCCTGCTGCTGATTTTCACCGTGTGTCTGCGTGCTGCCTCACGTCTCTGTCATCGTGTCTGCTGCTGGTGCTTCCTGTCCGTATCCTGCCTGTGTCCTGCCCGTGTTCTTCGACCCCGTCTACTCCCCGGTACCGGGCTGTGTGTCCCGTCCTTGTGTTGTTCCCTGCACCTCTGGACCCTGACCTGCACCCAGCTCCTTGTATGTTCAACCCGTCACTTTGTGTTCTGTCATAAACACCCTTAATCTTCCCCAAGTCCCATCATCATTTGGTCCGCCTCCCACCCCTCATTATGACATATACATACTCGGGCCACCGTTTAGTTTTTTCAGAAAAAAACGTTTCAATCATTATTTTAAATATAATGTATGGGCTCTTGGGGCCCTCTGGTGGCCTCGGGGCCCTTAAGCAACTGCTTAGTCTGCTTATAGGCTGGGGCCTGACCCTGACGACACTGCCATTGTCCCTCATTGTTCTGGGTCTGAGTTGACAGGTTACAGGTTTAAACTTCATCTTTTGCTATGGATCAGACCAGACGACTGAGGGGTTTACACAGACTTCTGATTGGATAATTGTCTTGAACCAAAACACCAAATTATAACAGAAAAAAAAAAAAAACTAACATACCCATCGTGTCCACTGTTTTGTAACGCTGAATAAATCATCATTAGAATTTTCATATCTTACATATGGTTCTTTAAAGAATCATCGTAAGAGGGCAGTTTGTAAGTGTTTCATTCCTCTGATCCGAAGGTTTGCGGTTTGAGTCCTGCCTCTCGACATAAAAGATCATTGGTCAGATCCACCGACCCACAAGTTGCCGTTGTGATTCCAGCTCCTGTTAATGAATGCTAGGTCATTGTGTCCTTGGCAAGACACTTAATCAGACACTGAGTTGTTTTCTTGTGGGCTAGTTGGCTACTATGCACATTGGAGGGATCTCTATCTGGACCTGTGCCAACATCAGGTACTGCAACAAATGCGATAAGGTTTGCGATTCCGGCTCCCACAGATTGAATGCTGTCAGTTGTGTCCGTGGGCAAGACAACTTTACCCAATCCCCCCCCTCCACCACAGTGTCCGCGTACTCTGCTGTGTGCATGTGAGATTGAGTGCGTGGAAAAGCACTATATCAAAATGCGTGACCATTTAAAGAGTCCCACTGCAGGAGCTTGCACCACTAAAAGCTACTGCGCAAAGAGAAGCATAAATCTTTCTCGAGATGTTCGACTGGCCATCGTAATTTGTTCCTCTTCAGTTAATGCTAAGAATTTAAATGGCATATTTGAATACTCATACCGTCATCGTTGGAGTAAACCTGCAATAGGACTGCTTAAGAAAGTTCATCTTTGTACTGCATTCTCACCATGTCTACCAATTCAAAAAAAAAAAAAAAAAAATCTCGCTGGCTACTTCTGAAAGACCACTTTGAAGCTGCATTCACTGCCCATGTCGACGATGGTATCTTTTAGTTTCATTATGATTCTTTCAGAGCAGACGATAGCAGTCCGAGTACTGAAAGAATGTGAGCGCATTGCCGCGTGCTGATGGGCTTTTAAAATGTTCCAACTTCCCAAATGCATCATGGAAACAGCACAACGCCATACGTCTTCCATAACCATAATCTCCTCGTCGGCGTCGGCGAAGGCTCTCCACATGAACAAGCCGTTTAATTTAGCTGCGAACTGGGAGCGATGTATGTGAGTATCAGTCAGAATTCAGCCTGTCACACTCTCCCCGCGGCAAAATCTCCATCAGGACGCATGAGAATCATTTGGATTCTCTCTGTTTCGCACAAAAATAGTTTCAAATTATTTCCCCGGCCATTTGTGTTATAAATGGTTTAGGATGGATGTAATGGATGGGTGACTGATAGCACAAGTTGCCGCAGAACCCCTGTCTTTGAGAACTTTGGAGACGAGAGGAGTTCTGCTTTGGTGGGTCTGTAAGTAAATAATTTAGATTTAATATTTTTGTTTTTGCGATATGGCTGCAGCTGTTCTGTATAAAAGGACGCATGCTATTTGATATATACATCAGTGGATACGGCATCATGCTAATGTCCTACGATGTGGAACTGAATTAGCATGATGTGGGTGTTAATTTAGATCACTTTTCAGGTGGTAGGTTTTGCTGCCATAGTGAAGTGCGACGTCACCCACAGCGTTTCGGCTCCAGTCAAATGAAGCTCATCGAGGCTAGAAGCAGGGTAGTATAGTGGCGAACTTGGATCCCCCTTCCCTATTTTGGAACTCCCAGCCGCAAGTATCATAGCAACCGAATCTAGAGAGAGGCTGCTGAAGGTAACGCCTCTCCTACCCGCACCACTGGTTTAGTAGGAAGTGGGGTGGTTGAGCACCGCTGTCAATCAAACCTGTTGCTAAGGATAGCGGGAGCGACCTCGGCAAAGGCGCCCGACTTGTCTGGGTATTCATGTTCATATTTTGATTTACGGACACAATAGTGACAGTAAAAACATCAGGATCATGTACAGCGGGTTAATATGAAACAATTTAAGACCAAAATGACGCAGTCTGACATCAAGCATTACAGATTACAATTCACTTTCAATGTAAAGTGAATTGGAGCCAGTGCTCACCTTTGTAGTTGGATTGCAGAGGCTAACAGGTTAGCTATGTCCATTTATGTATACAGTCTCTGGCATGGAGACATTATTGCATTGTCTGATATGTTCCGCACTATGGCATTTAAACTTAGCTATCCAGTTACAGGCCAGAATTCTGTGAAGGTGCTTTTTTTTCGTGCTAACATGAGTGAATGCATGTGTTTTCAAAGTATTAAGGATGTATATGGTTTTAAAATAAACACCTGTAATTTAATTAATGCAAGATGGATACTCTAATGCCATTCTGTGGAACATTCTGAGCAAAGTAAGAACATTTCCACAGAGACCAGAAGGTGGCAAATACTCTCACCACTTATTGTATTGTACCGTGTGCCACGAGTATGTCGCAATTATTTATTTATTTATTTTGTGCCTTTCTATGTTCCAGATAAACATAATACATACATACATAATATATATATATGTAATACATACCAGTGCATTTGAATTACTCCAATAATCTGCTTTTTGGTCTCCATCTGCCTTTTCGCCTTCACTAACCAGACTAAAATAATAATCAGTTGTGTGTGTGTGTGTGTGTGTGTGTGGTGTGTATATATTGATATATATATATATATATGTATATATATATATATAATATATATATATATATATGTAATGATATATATATAGATATATATATATACTATAATCTATATATATATATTATATATATATATTGTGTATATAATATATATATATATATAGGATATATATATTATATTAAGATATATAATATATATATATATGATGTATAGATATAGCTATATATATGTATATATATATAATATATATATACATACATATATATATATATATATATTATACATAATAATATATATATATATATATAATATATATATAAATATATATATATATATATAATATAATATATCTATATAATATATATATATAATAAATAATTATATATATATATATATATTATTATATAATTATATATCTATATATAGTATATATATATATCTATATATGGGGACCTGCAGTTCAGACCGTGAACCACAGCAAAGCATGTATATTTTGTACTTAAAAGTACTGTACCTGACTTTTACACACATCTCTAATTTTAAATGTTTTGCAAGCGTTCTAAACTTATTCCTTGTTTCCTAACACATTCCGAGCCTCCTAATTATTCACTGCAGCGACTATATAGTCACTTCTCACAACTTTTAGAGGTCAGAGCGGAGTTAGTTCTACCGTCACGCTAAAGCTAACCACAACTAGAAGAGTCTTTATAATTATACTGGAAAAGTGAGCGGGAGATATAACCCAGACCCACGGTACAGTAATATGTTACAGTACAAGTCAGTCTGCAGTACTCTATAGGATAATGTACATGCAACATACAGTTACTCTATGATACTGTACATGCAACATACAGTACTCTATGATACTGTACATGCAACATACAGTACTCTATGGTAATGTACATGCAACATACAGTACTCTATGATAATGTACATGCAACATACAGTACTCTATATGGCACTGTACATGCAACATACAGTACTCTATATGATACTGTACATGCAACATACAGTACTCTATATGATACTGTACATGCAACATAAAGTACTCTGTGACACTGTACGGTTAACATACAGTACTCTAGGATACTGTACATGCAACATACGTACTCTATATGATACTGTACATGCAACATACAGTACTCTATATGATACTGTACATTCAACATACAGTACTCTATGACACTGTACATTTAACATACAGTACTCTAGGATACTGTACATGCAATACAGTAATCGAGGTATCAGTATAATTCATTTGTACAGTGATTTATTGCAGTAACACAATACTGATACTGCAGATGGACTTCACAGTACTACAGTACATTGAACACACAGTATCAATACTGTAATAATGACAGTAATTATTACACTAGTGACACTGTAATATTTTGCAGTAGTACTGTACTCTACAACAAAATTATAGTAAATGACAGTAATTTGGTGTAATTCATTTTTATTTGAGTAAAAAAAAAAACAGAACGTTGTCATATTTTTTCACTATTGAGTTCAGGAGATTAAACTCAGGTCATACAATGAAACACAATGTGCTCCAAAGATCATACAACACACTCATCATTTGTACTTTAGTGCAGCTCTTGTACAGTGGGACAAACATCACACTGAGATGATCTGCTTTAAATGGATCAGATCTGTTCATGGAACCTTTGAATCTGCTCAGTATGAATCAGCCATGACATTAGAGTCAAAAGGATGACTTTCTTTTCAGATGAGACCTTTTTACTGCTGTGTTAAATCACTGTATTGGCTGGAGAAAGTGAGTGCATCAAGTCTGTGTATTTTATTTATTTTTCACAAAATGTCAAAGTAATGCTACCAACACTTATGGCATATACAAAAAACAACAACAATACACTTATTTTCTTTTCACAAATTCCTTTTTACAACAAAAAAACAAAGTAAACCATTGACAAACAATCCAATTTCCAATGTCCCTGATGAATAAATAAACAATACAGGAGACGAGTTCTCTCATTGTCACAGCATCCTCAGTTTTTGTTCAGGCTCAGCAGATTCAGAAATGACACTTTAATCCTTCTGGAGCTGCTCTCAAAATATGACAACAGAAAGATCTAGTCATTTAAATAATCAGAAAGTCAGAAATTCACAGAAAGTTCAGATAAAAAATACAGTTTGCAGATAGTCCACACACTGGTCTGCTCACAGTCCAAACCCAGAGGAGTACATCGGTCAAGCATCACTTCTACTGCAGTACTATGGCGACAAATATAAATGAACATAATTTAAAAGTACAAACACAGACTTTAGCATGTGCTACTGTATGAGACTAAACTATGAACTGTATTCCTCATTTACATACAGTTTAACCCTCTTTAGACTGACAACTGTCGCAACTCACTGCTGAAATCACTGAATATGACTATTTTAAAAATTTGTTTGCTTTGTCAGTGATTATAAACACTTCTGTCCTCATTTTGTACAGCTCTACCGCATTTTTGTCAGGTTAGTGCAGGCCACAGAACCAGGACTAAATGAGATTATTATCAACATTCTGACATAATCTGAACAATAACTTTCAATATTTTAATTTTGTTGAACTAAAAACTGTTCAGAGAGATCTTGAAAATAGTAAATATACTTACTTATTTTTTCCCCTGAAGAGAAGTGCAGTCTTTCCTTCTGTCTTTCATCCACTTTGAAGTGAATCTCTCCTGTGATTGGTCAGTTTTTTCCCACTAAAAAAACACGAATGTAATATCTGAAGTAGCCTACTATTAATCTCTTCTGTGATTAGTCAGTTTTTCTACTTTAATACTACTACTTTAATATCGTAAATCGCAGCCTATCTGTACTGTATTATTTCCAGTGGCATTACTCAGGGCTCCAGACAGGGGCCGTTTGTTTTCTGTATCTGAACCACGACAGCAGACTTAAAACTTTTTGTTCGTTTTTTATACTTTTTGTCGACTTTTAAAAACTCAGACCAGAGTTTTTTACAGGATCAGTGCTCATGCTTTTAAACACTTTTTATATCTTTAATCTGCAAATGTTTTCACTGTTTTACATTATGACTGAGTGTTTGAGTGTAGTCTGTGCTGTGTTTCATGCTGCCTCTTGGCCAGGAGGTTATTGCAATTTAAACATACTCTCAGTTTACTTACCTGGTAAAATATTGAATTTAAAACAAAACAAACAAAAAAATGGGAGGAGCTCGGAATAGAGCCGTTGCTCCTCCACGTCGAGAGGAGCCAGCTGAGGTGACTCGGGCATCTGCTCAGGATGCCTCCTGGACGGCTCTCTAGGGAGGTGTTCTGGGCATGTCCCACCGGGAAGAGTCCCGGGAAGACCCAGGACATGCTGGAGGGGCTATGTTTCTCAGCTAACCTGGGAACACCTTGGGGTCCCACCAGAGAAGCTGGAGGACATGTCTCTGGTGAGGGAAGTCTGGGAGTCTCTGCTTAGACTGCTGCCCCCCCGTGACCCGGCCCCGGTTAAGTGGAAGAAAATCGATGGATGGACAAACAAAAACTGTACTCTAATATTACAAAAGTTTTGCAGTACAAACTAATTATTTCCCCGAATCCTTTGCCAGTTACAGAAACGTATTGTAAAAGCAGCTTACAGTCTGAAAGTGGTCATATTACACTAATGTACTGTGAAAATTACATCAGTCCTTTACAGTGTAGATGCACACAGCCGTCTCATTTTGACCCCAAGAACTTTTACAATATATCAAGACAAGACAAGCAAGAAATAGATCAGATTATATTGAAACACTGCCACAATTCAGGTCTTACTTATAATCCCTATTCACACGAGCACCTGCCGTCAGCCTGCCAGCTAATTGTTTACAGCCCGTTTCATTGGAGCCCGTTCGAGACAGTACCTCCACATCTTTTATCTCTGGTATTTAGGTAATAACACATCCATTCTACTGCTGACAACCCTCGCGCTCTCAGCTAGCATGATCCACAACAGTGTCACCGTCCGGGATCTAATGATACTCTATTGATCTGTGGGGATAAATGGAGAACGCAAAGACGAGTGACGAGAAATAGCAGTGATTTTTCCCTCTGGCTGCAGCAGACGGCAGTGTGTGTGCTGCTATGATGAAGACAGATAGTATTAGATAGTATTAAAGAGTATTGCCCCGTCCCAGACAGAAGATGGGGCTGCTGCTCTATGCGAAAGATAGCTCCGGTGTGTCAGCCATGCCTCGGCCTGATATGGCTCACTTTACCATACAGACAGAAAGTAATGGACTATCTGGGGGGAGAGAGATGTAATAGCTGCATATGAGACAAAGGGGCTGTTACGTGATTTCTGGATGAAGGACTTTTGGAAAATAGGCAAGTTGTTGAAAGTAATACATAGAGAATAGAGGCAGTCGAGACCTCTGACAAGGCGCTGTTTCACTTGTAAGAGAAATTTACTGTGTGTAGACCTGGTTTTTAAGTGCATACACTCAGAATCAGAAGTGAATTTCAATGGAACTGAATCACAAGAACTCATAAGCGGTTATGGACACATTTTTATGAAGCGCTTTTCTACTTCGTGACGCTCAAAGCGCTTTACATCCAGGAACCACTCACCCATTCATGTACGTACACACTGGGGAAGAGGTGAGTTAAGTGTCTTGCCCAAGGACACAATGGCAGCGTTCATCTGTGGGAGCTGGGATCGCACCGCCAACCTGTGGGTTCAGTGAATGTCGACCGTTCAACCAATGATGTTCATGTCGAGAGTGGGATTCAAACCATCACCCACTCATATCCAACAATGTTTAAGGAATTGAACCCATCTATCTTCATGACATTCTTCATGATGCGAGTGATGCCATTAGCTGAATTACAAGTCAGATCTGTGAAAAGACGATCCTGCTCCACAAGAATGCATATATCTTGTATTTCTGAGCACTAAACACACTTATACTTAGAGAAATAGTCCCGAATATATAGTAGTAAACATCTCTATGGAGAAAAGCAGCTAGCATAACCTTATTCTATTCATTTTTTAAATTTATATATAATTTAAATATTTCTTTTTTCTAGACCAAGCTTAGTTTTGTCGTCATCCCTGACCAGTTTGGACTGCTCACTAGCGCCTCAGAGTGGTCACATGATGTTGCTGTGACGTGTCCGGTCAGCTGATTTAAAAAGGTTTTGGAGCCGTCTTCCTACCGGTGGAGGCAGGACGACAGCGCCACCTGCAGTCCGACGTCTTATCCCAGTATCCCAGGTGTGAGAGAGCAAAAAGGCCCCCTCGTCCCGGTTTAAAGTCCTGTGGTCACGTTTCCGATTGCCTCCTTAATGTTTGTTGTCCTCTGTCCCGATGATTAGGGGACCTTTTTACCTCTCACACACCTGGGATACTGTCCTGAAGAAGGGGAACCGCAGATGGCGCTGTCGTTCGGCCTCCACCGGCATCACAAGACCACAAACTAAACTAAACAAACTAAACCTTGGTCTGGAAAATAATCTATTAAAATGAATTACCAGAAGCCCAGATGAACCTAATTGGACGAGGTAGCAGAACCCCCCACCAGAAGTCACTTAGCGAAGCTTTGATTATAGCTCTGGAAGGATTAGCTAAAATTAGAATTGTGTTCGTGAGCAAAAGCAACAAGAGCCACACACATAAAAGTGCTCCGCAGGTCGGGCTGGTGTGAGGAAAGTGGTATTTATTGGTGGTGTTGGATAGCTGTAGGGGAGCAGAGAGGGCTGTCTAATCCGACCACAGAAAACATTATTCTATGAGCAAGAAGCCTCACCCCTGTGCTATGAATAAAAGAAAAGCTCTCTAAAGTATAGCTATTTCTGGGTGCAAGATTTCAGGGCTGCTTCCAAACAGAGGGATTAAGTAAATACCCCAATACAGCAGCAGCGCTTTGAAGCAGAAAAGGTTGCACGGGAGAGAGAAGTGGGACAAAAGGTGAGGAGGTAGAGTGCGTGCGTTAGGTTTGACAGGCTTAAGTGTAAAGCATCGGGTGGAAACTTCTAGATAACCATTGTAATTTCAAAGGGTGTGCCAGCTTGTTATATATGTATTTTTTTTCTTCTTAAAGACGCTGGCGCCTGTTTTTTACTGTCTTAAAATGTGAAAACACAGAGCGAGTTATTTTTAAAGGGTTTTGCAGAGGTCCAAAGTTATTCCTCACTTACTTATGCATTCTGAGCACCCCAAATTATTCACCACTATGGGTTTCAAACATAGAATAAAGACGTGGACTAAGGGAGTGTGATGTTACCCTTGGCGTTCGGCTAAAGTCATATGAAGCTCAGCGAGGCTAACAGTTTTATAGCAGCCCATGTTGGAGCAGAGTTCGATATTTGGATTACGACCGCGAGTATCATAGCAACCAAAGAGCCAATCCGGAGCAAGGCTGTTGACAAGGTTGTTGGGTAACTCCCCTTCCCATTTGCATTGCTGGTTTAGTACAGAGCGGCTGCTTAGCAACGCTCTCAAACAAACCTGTTGGTAACGCTAGTGGAAAGCGACCTCAAGGAAAGAAGACACATGGGTTGTCTGTTATTAATGTTCATATCTTGAATCACGGACAAAATAGCAATTAAAAACACCAGGATCATGTAGAGTGGGTTAATATCAACATTTTAAGACCAAAATGACGAGCCTGACAGCAGCAGTTTATGGAACAAGGGTGACAATTTTTCAATGAAAAGTGAATTGGAGCCAGATGGAGCCGGGAAGCGCGCTCATGCTCACTTCCTATTTGGATATAGCGGCTAGCAGGTTAGCTATATCCACTTATATATACAGTCTATGTTATTCCTCACTTACTTTATGCATTCTGGCATCTTAATTTTTCACCGCTACAGGTTTTCCATGCACTTTTCACAACTTTCAGGAATGAAAGCAGTGACGGTGAAGCTAACATTAACTAATTAGTCTCTTTAAGATGCAGATGACACACAGTAGAATTACTTTGACCTGAAGAGCTGCTCGTATACTAGATGTATGTACTGGGACAAGACAAATTTTGATCAAATACATGGAGAATAACTGGGTACAAGGCACTATGTACATTTTTTTTTTACCTACTTGTCTCCATGGCGATATATTGCCACGCCAAATGCCCCACAGTATGACATTAAACATCGATCTACATGGAGACACACAGGTGATGCAAGTTACAAGTCAGATCTGTGGAGAGGTGACCCCGCTCATAATAAGAAGGCATGTTTTACAGGGTATTACAAACATGTGTCGTTGAAATATGCAAGTGAGAGAGAAGATTAATTTCCATAGCGTGAAACATGGAGATAAGCGACTAGTAGATCTTTAATCAGAAAAAGTTACATAGCGTTCCTTTAAATGACAATGGATATTTAAAGCTGTTTTATCATCACGAGAAATATAAACCGCGTTTCATTTGCATGCATTGCTTTGTCTTCAGGCTTTAACAGTATTACGCTCTTAATCTCCTCATAGCCAAAAGAAAGTGGATTCATAGAGTGGTAACAACTCGTTCCCTGATGACTCAAATACATAGGATTAAAGTGGGCTAAAAATATTCATTTGGATTGGATAGCACGGGCATTTAAAGCGCAGGTACGGGCTAAAATTACGCTTTTGTGCAATAGCTGTGCCCATTAAACAAAAGCACCGGGCCCGTGTCTTTTGTTTCATTCACAGTTTGAGCAATAGCGGCATAATTTAAAGAGCCATATCCATTTGCGGAGATGATGATGTTTGTTTGATTCAGGTTCACTTCTCCATATTTTTAGTCAGCAGTGGCATTCATTCTTGTTTTCCATTTAGACATTATTTTTAGTTATGCAACCGTCGACTGTATATATAAATGGACATCGTTAACATGTTAGCCGCCATGTTCCAGATAGGAAGTGAGCATGGGCTGCGCTTCTGGCTCCAATTCACTTTACATTGGAGAACCGTCACGCCCTCTCTGTAACAGTGCCGTACATATACAATAGTGACAAGTGGTACGGCAAGACATACAAGAAAAAACCAAGACGTAACATGGTTTGTAGACGTAACAGATATTTACAATTGTATGTGACAAGTCTGTGTTGTGTGTGTGTGTGTGTGTGTGTGTGTGTGCGTGACATTTCCGTGATTTTGAAGAGAAGTCAGGTGGAGATGGCAGAGGAGAGTGCTAATACTAGTAATTTGTAAGTGAGAAAGGAGGGTATAGAGATTATAGATGGGAAGAAAAGGGGGAAAAATAATAAATGTTAACAATATTATTAATAATAATAGCAACAGGTTTGATTGGCAGCATTGCAAAACCAGCCGTGCATTGGAAAGGGGCGTCACTTTCAACAGCCTCACTCCGGATTGGCTCTTTGGTTGCTATGATACCCGCAATCGGCTCCAAATTCGCCCCTATAACCGCCGGTCTCGATGACTTTGAGACGAATGTTATGGGTGACGTCAAACTCCCTTAGTCCACTTCTTTACACGGTCTATGTAAGCAGCACAAAACACCATGGTTACGAAGGTAAAATGAAGTATTTATACCCAAAAATAATGAGTTATAGGACGTTTTCAATTCGCAAAGCCCATTGCTGATGACGGTATACAGCTATATTTTCATTTGGCCCCAGAATGATTTGAGGTAGACAGAAACATTACATCTCTATCTGTGTCTCAATACAGTTGAGCCAGAGCAAGGTCAGTTTGACATTTGCAGCTTTGAGTTTAAAAAAAGTAATTATCCCGATATACTCTGAATTTCTCTTTTCTACGAAACGGGCTGCATCCAATACTTCCATTTCTGTAAATAGCTGAAGTATTGGCCTGGCTCCGTGTTTTTGCCGCACCACTGATCCGAGTGAAAAGCAGTGATGGAAAAAAAAGGGGAAGAGGGAGAGAGGCGTTCCCATGGAGGCAGACTGAGGCTGTGCTCTTTGGGCTGTTTTATCATAGCTCTGGTCGTCAGGAACAGCCAGGAGGGCAGACGGTCACACATGAAGATGTACCAGAAACACTCGCTACGTTTACATGCACAGAGAGTTCCCAGTGCGCTAAACAACTGAATTAAAATCGTCTTTGGACCAAATCCGCTCACACCACTCTCATCCCAGTCTGCAGCGGGTTAAAGAACTGAATATGTGTGAACGGGGGTTATGAGGCGTTCACGGGGGTCTAGTAATTTAGCGTTAGCATTTAAAGTTTGTAGCTATGAATGCTACGCCTGTCACAATAATTACTATATCGATATAACAAATGGATCTGTTGTCCCGGGACGCCAGAATTGGACCCTCTAACTATTAATTTACAATAGAGAGGGGCCCATGTGAGACTTTTTTTTTTTTTTCTGGCTCCCAAGTTTTTGTCGGCTGAGAATGAGTATCATATAATCACACTTTGGCAGAAATACGTAATGTTCTTCACAATACACAGATTTTCAGATTTAAGACACTGCACAAAGAAACACAAACTCAAACAAGTGAGCGCTTGTGTCTAATGATTTCCTGGCTGTTTCAAACCCCATGTGGTTGAATGCTAGGGGCGTCAGACTGGGTACTCTTTACCCAGGGCCCAGTGCAGGGAGGGGCCCCTCACAAGACCTGTAATGTGTATTTTTTTACATTTGACAGCACGTAGTCCGGGCCCAGCAAGATGATCTGTACCCAGGGCCCAGAATGTAGCACTACTCCCTTCTCCTAGCCTGCTCCTAGCGTGACCTGAGTGTGCTGTTAAAATAAGCCCAAAACACACGTCTAGTATTATTGTAACACAGTGTATTTGAGTACCTCACTTGAGTTCTCCAGATGTGTTTATGACATCTTTAAAGGTCCTATATATACAAAATTGATTCTTGTGAGCTTTAAGTCATGTTATAATGTTGCTACCTCATCAGAATTGTGTTTTTTTTTATTCTCACATGTTTTAGCCAACCTTTTTTTTATCCGTCTGTCTACATCTCAAAAGTTCAAATTGCTCTGTTCCACCTTGTGATGTCATTAAGTGGTAGTTTTCAAGTTCACAAATACTTTTTACCTTTTGTTCACTAGAGATCCATCCAAATCACTAAAATCCGAATGATTTGAGTGAAAATGTATGGAGTTTGAAAACACAGTGCAGCACTTCCTGTATTACCATATGACATCACAAGGTGGAACAGAGTGTTTTCTGTTTGAGAGAAGGACTCAGCCTAAATATGCAGGGTTAAACATGTGTAAATGAAACAAAACACAACTCCAGGTAAGTTTCTGATGAGGAAACAACAAAAAAAGAGGGAAATATGGACTTTTTAATGTTGATATCATGACATCTGAATAGTATTTTCCTGATCTGAAAATTCTGTTTAAATTGGACAAGGCCATTTAAACTTTTTTTTCCTTGGTGTGCATCTAAAAATAAGCACGAACAGGAGCACACTCTAAACTGTAGCCCTGTCTGCTCTCAGGCCCCAGCTGAGGGAGGGAGTCACGTGTTCACCATGTGGCCCTTTGGCTCCTCTGTCGCCAAACAACCACACGAGAGGCTGGAGAATGCTGCACAGTGGGAAGGACAAAAGCGCATGAAACAAACTCTTATACTGTCCAGCAGGCAAACTTAAAACAGTGCCACAGTGATACAAATGTAGGAGGCAGCTGACAGAGTCCAACTGGCTTCTTTTATTTCTGACAGAATACTGGTACGTCACTGTGTTACATCTGTGTGAAGGGGGAGTGAAACTAACACACAGTATGTTATACAGTTGTCCCTCATTATATCGCGGTTCGGCTGAGGGACTGTAGACCATTGTCCCTCTGTGCCGTGTCTCCTGTACAGTACAGAATGTGTTCAGACAAACTGACATAAATGTTCAATTACAGTGTGACTCTGAAGTGCTGTATGTTTGCAAGTTTTCTCAAGGCGCCTACGAAGGTTTGAACTTTGAGAGTGTTTAAACGAGAGAGAAATGTGAGAAAATGTTAATGATTGTCTGAGAAAAGTGTATCAAGAGTGTGGTGAGGGGTTTTACAGCCTTAAAACATACATAATAATTGTAAAAAATAAAGCTGACTACTTAGATTTTGCCTATTGTGGGTTATTTTTTTTAGAACGTAACCCCCGACGAAACGAGGGACCGCTGCATTAACAATCTGGTTTTAAACTTACATTTATTTCCATGGAGACCAGCACCAAGTGAAATTACGGATCAGATCTGTGAAGAGGAGACTCCACTCACAGTTGTAATGCATGTTTTTCAGTGTATTTCTGAGCAACACTCACGACTGAATAAGCTTGAGACAGAAGTTTAATGCCATACTGTGGAACATCCAAAGCCAAAGAATAACTCTGCGATGTTCATGCTCTAGTTCACAGCACTAAAACAGCCCTCCTCTCTCAATCCCTCGCACAATTTCTAGGCTGCTGTCTGCATTTTCACTGCAATTCTGTGTGTATATCCTGAGCTCCCGAGTGCCGTCTCCTTTGATTAATCCCCTTCTGGCCTCACAGCTTATCAATACTAGATTTAGCGATACATTTCCAGGATGCCGCGGGCCGACCGGTGAACGGGAACTGAAGGCTGCGCTCTGGCTCACTGACTTCAAATCTGCTGTGTCAAGAGAACGAAACCCCGCCCCCCCCTCCCTCTCTCTCCCATCCCAGCCAATGAACACGCAGAAAATTACGCCTTAACGCTATGACGTAACTCGCCTTTCATTATCATTTATACGTAACGGGTTATTAATTACAACGCCATAGGGTCATTGCTTCAAGTTGACCGGGAGAATTATGAAAGATCGGTCTGGGTTAATGCGTCTTCGTATTTCAAGTGTTTGGAATATCAGATTACAGTATTGATACGGAGCCTCTTCATTAGCGAATATAGCACGAGCGATAATCTCTCTGCAGCACTTGAGTAGAGTGACGAGAGATGCTAATTAGTCCATGCGTCTCTCGGTGACGTCTGCTAATTGCCTTTAATGCAGTGTAATTTGTTTGCAGTAAATAAGACGGCACATTTGATCAGAGCTACACAAGAGACGCACAGCAGCAGATCCAATCAAATGTAATGGAGATAGACTCTGTGTAGAAATGGGACTCAAATCTTTGAATATATATTACGTAACTTTGACTCTTGTGAGCTTTAATCCATGTTATAATGTTGTTAGCGCATCAAAAACAGACCTGGAGTTGTGTTTTGTTTCATTCACATGTTTGAGTAACACTTTGTTGTTAGTCTGTGTACATCTCTAAAGCTCAAAATGCTCCGTTCCACCTTGTGATGTCATGAAGTGGTAGATTTCAAGTTATCAGCTACGTTTTACCCTTTATATAGCAAAAAAGTTGGAAATTCCAGTGTTGAAATTATCCAAATGATTCTAGTGAAGGTGTGTGGAGTTTAAAAACACAGTGGAGCACTTCCTGTATTACCACATGATGACATCACAAGGTGGAACGCGGTGTTTTCTGTTTGAGAACTCAGCCTAAATATACATGTGTGAATGAAACAAAACACAGCTCCAGGTTTGTTTGTGATGAGGAAACAACATCAGAAAATAGATCAGACAATAGCGTAATATTGGCTCTGGGAAAGTAGACACTAAATATACGTTTTTGCTACTAAACTGTGTATATGTGTTTTTAAGAGCATTACCTGCTGTTCCTAATCCTTGTTCAGGCCATTCTAGTGTAAACTAGGTAAATTTGGAGCTTCAAAACCTTCTAAATCTGAATGCATTAGCCTCCAGTGACTTACAAATTCAAGTAGTGGGTGACATCACACAAGACTCCCTAATTACAGGCAGGTGTTTTTGATTACAAACATCTGGCTGAAGTGCCCAGTTTAGCAGCTCTGTTTGAAATGTGGTTGTGGGTGGGGTTTAGATGTTTAGTGCCACTTTAATGTCTGAAGAAGCATAAGAATGAGCGATTGGAGTTTTTTGGAGGCAGCCTAGCTTTTGTCAGTCCAAGGCAGCTGTGGCTTCTGAAATAGTCTGACACTGTAGGTAAAGAGGGAGTATTTTTTGGTATGGGCTAAACATGATCTAAAATTAGACTAAACAACGTCTAAAACTGAACCATGGATAAGGTAGTTCTGAAATATAAACCCAAAGCAGGACAAAAAACATGAAATGATTAGTCTCAACATAAAACAAACACTCAAACTGCAGACTCCACCTGTGGTAAGTGTCCCGCAGTTTGAGAAACACTGCTCTGGTTGCTTTTGTAATGTTCATCTTGTCTTGAGCTTATTTTGTTTTAGTCAGACAGCTTATTAGTGAGATGTGTTCTGGAGATGGCTCGCAGCTAGCAGCCGAAACATGTCAGGCTAAATACATCTCATTAATGAAAGTGCCAGGCAAAGAAAACCCCCCCAAAAAACAAGTTTACTACAAGTTTACTACTCTAGATGTAGAGTAGTACAAGTAGTCAGGGCGACAGTGGCTCAGCAGCTCGCACAGATTATGAATGGGTGTATGAATGGGTGAGAGGTTCATAAAGCGTTTTGAGTGTCTTGAAGGTAGAAAAGTGCTATATAAAAGTGTGACCATCTTTCCATACTGCTATCTTGATCGTGGCTTAATCAGGACCTCCTATATTCAACCCATGTTTTAGCTCCTATACTTGACCAACGTTTTAGGTTGATGGGAAACCAGAGAACCCAGCGTAAAAGCAAATGACATGAGGAGCATGTGGTGAATTTAAACCCATCACTGTACTCTTTATCAAAAAAAGTAGGTTGGCCATCGCTATCTGTCAGAAGAACATGTTGCTGAACTTTGATACAGGAACTTTAAATACAAGATCTCACGATTACTGGCCGCATTAGAACTGAAATGGGGGAAAAAACCAACATCTTTTGCTTGTAGTTGAAAGATGTCTGTGTAATCCCTCAGTCATCCAGGTCTGATCCAATTTCGTCTTTTGCTATTGTAGTTGAAAGCAAAATAATTGTCGGCTGGCCTGGGAACACCATGGGGTCCCACCGGAGGAGCTGGAGGAAGTGTCTGGGGACGGGGGAAGTCTGGGAGTCCTCGAATGGATGGGTTACTTTGCTGCCCAAAAATGGAATATGTTTCAAGGACAGGCAAAACTGGTGCCACTAATGTTTCAAATGGACCTATGCACTTATGTGTTTGATTTTTATTGTATTGTTCTCATTGGGCTTCTCCCTGTATGCATAAAAAAAAATAAAAAAAAAAATCCCATCCCGTCTCTTTTCAGCTAACTCAAAATCCAAATTGCCCCACAGGAAATTATAGGTCACAAAGAAGCTGCCCTCCTCCATAATGAACCACCAGCAGAGCCCGAAACAGCTCTCAGCCCTTTTTTTTCAAGAAGCAGAATGATGCACGTGTCGATGAAATACAAACAAGCAATTAAACCGTGTCACACCAGAGACTGCACATCAGCGAGGGGCCCATAGGAACTACAGGGGTCTACATGTCATTAACCCACAATCCTTCACTCCGGCACTTAACCAGGCTGTTGCTAGGATACGGATGCAATAAAAGGTTTTCATTAAAGACCATTTGGGCAGCTTATCACGCGGGGTTTATTTAAATACATTATGGATTGGGCTGGATTAGAAAAAGGTCAGTTCTACATAACAAGGTCTTTGTTTAAAATGTGTTTAAGTAAGAACAATGTGAAATCTAAAACGTGGAGCAATTGCAGGGGTCATATTATGGCACTGAATAAAGGATGAATTGGTATGGTATGGTATGGTCTGCTTTTTTTTGGACAGGGACAGTGCACAACAAAGCATTGACCTTAAAAAAACAGGAGAAGATGTATGGTGCCAGGTTATAAAAATACTCATTTCCACCTGTAGTCTCTGTACAGGCTGATGTTAAGTAAGAACAGTTTGACGTAGGTGGATGAAAGACCTGTAAACATATGGTATATACATCAAATACAACACATCTCTGCCCTCAAATACACCATTTCTAAAGACATTGAGTTCACACACAACCATACCAATTTATACACACGCAGACACACGATCACTCAATTTCAGATATACAAATCGTCTTTTTTTCATACACATTCACTAATGGGTTCAAACAAGTTACAGAGTTATTCTAATAGCTCTGGCTCCCTTTAAATTAGCATGATAAATCTAAGACAGATAGATTAGTCCTTATTTCACAACTGTATCTTCCCTTCTCATCAGAACAAAAGCCGACTGTGGGTCCGCTCTGTTTAGTAATGGCGGTGTATCAGTCCGTCAGATCCAATGAACCGAGGACATGCATCGCATCACTTCCACTGAGACAGAGCGAGGTTTTCCAACCTGAAATTCTTTCATATAATCGACTGTGTGAGCTTATAGAGGCAACTCAGTCTGTGCATCAGGCAATTGCTTAAGGAAGTATAGGAATGAAATATAGTCTTTTTGAGCTTTTTAACTTGCACAGTGCATTTTTAAACTAACGCCACGACAACAGAAGTGATGCAGGTTCCACATACTGTATTTATCCAGAGGGGTTTCTATGGCGTTTCACAGATTTAACAGACAGAGGCGATTCTCAATATAAACGCTGGACACTGCACATCACTTGAAACTGCAGGAGTATGATACACAAGGAAAGCTTCAGGCACTAGGAATGTTTCAGTTGCTGGAAGATTTCTGAAGACTTAAGTCTGACCTGTATGCAAATCAAATGTTAATTGTCCATTAGCGCTTTATACATAACTCACTGTAATGAAGCCAAATTCACATTTCAAATGCCACTGTTGTATGATATGATTTGTTATTGTCGAAACCCAAGCAAGATGGTCACAGTTTGTTTCCTTTGGACTTTACGTTTGTCAAACTTTTGTTCTTCATTTTAAACAGTTCCGTTCAATTTGAGCTGTGTGAAAGTCAAAGGTCAATGATACTAACAAACAACAACTCTGCTATTTCGTAATGTCAGGAGTTTTTTATTACATTGTTCACTGACGGGATTGTTCTGCTTTAGAGCTAATGTTTCAGTGGGAAAAAGAAGTTTAAAAGGTCAAACAAAAAGGCAACTCTTCAGTTTACTTGTTTTACTTGTTTTTAGCATAGCTTATTTTTAGTTGCGTCTTTGATTAGATGTGATATGTTGAACAAAATCTTTACTTTAAATACTTTATTAAAAAGCTAGGCTGCTCATCTAAGCCGATTCTTCAGTTCTGGTCAGATTGCCGGTGGACACTGCCTTATATCTGTCTGAAAGAAGGCCCTAACTACACTGAAACTAATGTGTTTTTGTTTGTTGGCTAGGTCTATTGTACTACACTAACTGTGAACTGTGCCTGAGTCATACTTTACATAATCATTCAGGTCCCTAATGAGTGCTCTCACATCTGCTAGCATACTGGCTAGCACTATTGTCTTCCTCGTTTAGGTCTGAGGATGTAGTTATAAGGAGGAGAGAGATGATGTCAAAGGCCCCCATTCCTATTTAAGGAAGGAACAAAAATTGCTTATTTAACTCCCCTCTCTAACCATTTCTTTTCTCTGGCTAAAATCTGTATCTCATTATCTTCAAAGGAGTGGTTAGTGGCTTTGAGATGGAGATGAACAGCAGACTGGGGTCCCAAACAGCTCTCACGCTGGTGTTGGTACATTCTCTTGTGGACTGGTTGTTTAGTTTCTCTCACTGTTCTTCACTACACTGAATGGGTGAACCTGTTTCTGTTTTAAAGTGAACTCTTCTGACAGAATTACATTTTTCTTGCTATCATGCTGGTGTAAAACAGTGAGATTAAGCCCTTGTTAACTGAAGCTACTGCTCCTGATAAAGCATTCATCCATCCAGCCTCCCAAGCTGCTGTTCTGATCTGCGGTGGAGAGCTGTAAGAGCGTGATCACAAGTGGATTATACGCCATAAATACACTTGAAGCCTCTTGATCCCCATCACAAGACTCAGAGCTGCACCGTAAACTCAAAGACCGCAAGCATGAAAACACTACAGTGCAAAGCAACCGAAGAGGCTGTCTACATTACCCTTTCTAATACAGGGCAACATGCAGACCATCTGGGTTAACATGCGAGGAGAAACAGGGCCAAGATCTCCATGCAAAAATGTTCCGTCCAAAGGGAAGAATTTGCATATCTGTGTGGTTTTGAAGAACATTATCTGTATGGATTGTTATAACAGTGGGTTTTATTGATTAAAGACGGGGTAAAAGACTTCTATATGTACGAGAACATATCTTATAAAACATGGCTCAGGCACAGTTCACACTCTACAGACCTACAGTACAGTAAAAGAAAAAATCTATTCTGTCAACTGAAGCGGCTTGGATGAGCAGCGAAACGTCTTCACTCAAAGAACTTTTTGTTCAGTGACAGAACTGATTTTTTTTCTTTTACTACAGATCATACCTGGACAACTGAGGGATAACACAGACTTCAATAGACCTAACAAACAAACAGTGTCCACCAGCGATCTGACCAGAACTGAAGAAGCCACTTCACGTCTTCACTTTAAGACTTTTGTACAGTTGACAGAATTGTATTTCTAACACAATCCAGATGGTAAAAGGGTAAGTAATAAGTGGCTTTTTAACTATAAAGTTAATGTGAATGTTACAAGTGACGTAAAATTTGAATTATACAGCAAAACTAAATAACAACAAGAGGAGGTTCAACGAGTTCTGGTACAAAATAAATGACAAAAGCCAATCAAGGAATTCAAGTTACAATCAAAAATAAAAGGTAAGTCATTAGCGACTTGTAGCCGTCTTGGAATTTTGCAACACACACACACACACAGTTTAACAGGGAATGTGTCTATCTACGGTGATCCAGCCTCCATGTCGACAGGAGGGCGCCGCTTTTATTGTGGGTGGCACTGGAAGGTACCAGTCGCGGATCGGTAGCGCGGGGGAGCGATGCGCCAACCACAGGACGGGGAATCTGGAGCCAACCCGGGAAAACTGCTAAAGCCGGTCGACAGCGGTGTTTTACATTTGTAATTGAAACACATGGTTAAGGAAACAGGGGAGCGCCGGGCGTGGCGGGCTTTTGCCAAGGAGAAGCGCCGTAACTGTTGCTATTCACCTGATTCCGGAAATTGCCATGGGCGCCGCCATCGTCATTCGTGTTGGATTATTTTGCACGGAGCTGCCGATCTTGACAGTGAATACGTTCTATAAGCCATTTTAAAGCCCCCCAGAAAATCGGTAAAGTGTTGCTCACATAAATATTGAACATTTTACACAAATGAACCTACTTTACATCAGAAAACTGTCCCCAAATTCTCTATTGAAATGAACAGGATTCCAAGTTAATCAGAAGTGCCATCACCAAGAAAGCACGGTTTAGTCGCATTCACAGTAAAAGTGGGCGGATGGGCGAATAAGGTCAATAAGGTAACAGAGTAATAACTTTGGACAACTGCAAACTGTTTAAAATGAACTAGTTCTGTTTATCTGGAAGAAATAAATAGGGTCAGAAGGTTTATAGACATACTTCATGTTTTCACAGTTTGTAAATCAAGTGATGCAGCTTTAATTATGCACAACGATGGACGAGCAGCATGCATCTATTTCACTGAGGTAATCATAATAATGCTTGTACTAGTGTTACATTCAATACACACAATACAAAAAAAAATGTTACTCTCCTCTATTTTCCGTTAAATGATATATAATACAAAACTGTGTTGAATCTTGTGCCGTGAAAACAAACAGAACTGGCGAAAATGTGAACGGCAATGTCCAAACACAACCCCAGTGATTGGCCTCATTAGCAGCAGAAGCAGCTCGGAGGAGGTGTGGCCGAGGACACATAAGGGTCACCTCCGCAGATATGGGATCGCATTTGGTCTGTGGCGGGCAGCTCCAGGGAGAACGAGGTGCACGAGAGCGAACAAGAATACACTGCATTATTTATTATAATTTGAAGCTTTGTTCTCAAGAAACGATGATTTTGGCATATTTTGAAGAGTTCTGTATCAGCATTGGGCGTATGAGAAGATATTGTATACCAAAATAGGACCGTCCCCACTTGGAAAGCAGCGTGGCTCTTATACGGATGATCGGATTATTTATGGTAACAGAGGGGTGACAGAGAGGTCAGATCTGATTCCAGTTTCCACAGTCGAATGCTGGAGTTCTGTGTTGGGTTGGGTCTTTGAGCAAGACACTTAACCCACCTCGCACCCCAGTGTCTGAGTATGCTGGTGTATGAATGTGTGAATGAATGGGTGAGTGGTTTCTTGATGTAAAGCGCTTTGGGTGTCTTAAAAGTGGAAAAGCATTATGTGTGTGTATCCATTTATCTACCATTTGGTGTGTCTGCTAAGGTTAAAACATTAAGAAAGTGGTGGGATCATTCGAAAAACAGATTCGCTTTCTGATATTTGACCGTATTTCCCTCATTTAACATAGATATTTGTTTAAAATACTGCAGTGGCGATGGCAGAATGGACTGGCTTCAGTGTTGTTACAGCCCTGCGTTAGATGCGGCATTATCGTCGCACTGAAACATTGTTTGGCAGCTTCTAACTTTAGATCGTGTTTCGACTGTGTTTGCTAGATCTAAACCGAAATAGATAGGCTACTGGTTCAGTCTTTGATTAACTCTGACAATGACGTTAATTGAACTGAAAAGTTAGAATTCCATCCAATATCTGTGTGTATTTATAACTCCATCCTCTGACCCAAATCCAAACAAGGACGACAACAGCGCGAGCCAGTGTGCTGATAGAAGCGAGAGCGCCCATTAGGGGTGTGAGCGATTATGCAAGATATGACTCAGGCACAGTTCACACTTGATGTAGTTCAAGATCCAGTCAACAAACAGAAACTGTAAACAAAAAGGCTTGTTATCTGTGTAATCCCTGAGTCGTCCAGGTCTGATCCATGGCAAAAGACGAAGTTTAAATCTGTCAACTGGACAAATCATTGTAAGAGTGAAGATGTTTTGTTGCTCATCTAAGCCGCTTCTTCAGTTTTGACTTGGCTTGGATGAGCAGCGAAACATCTTCTTTTTTACAACAATCTGTCTCGTTGACAGGCTTGAACTTCGTCATAAGTTTGTGTATTTAGCTCCTTCCATCAGACAAATATAAGGCACCAGCAATCTGACCAGAACTGAAGAAGCGGCTTGGATGAGCAGCCAAACGTCATGTTCAGTCGACAGAATAGAATTTTTCTGTCGCTGCTTCATCTAATGTTACGTAAGAAGATGTCTGCAAATTCTTTACGCTTTTAACAATGTTAGCCTATCGTCTTACGCTTTTTAATGCCACTAATATAATTTTAAGTAGCTATTCAGAGCCAGCACTGACACACATACCGGTGCATTATTCATTTACAGTACAGTATGTGTCTCGCTGTGTTCAAATCTCCACAGGACAACGGTACAATCCCATTCTTCAAGCTTCAAAGATAAAAACATGACGACGGCGTTAAAGTGTTTTTGAAAGACAACATGAATAATTTATATTTAGATTCTATTCCCCGTCACGTCCCACATTTTCCACATGGAGAGCAGCGTCAAACGTGTCAAAGCTCATTATAGACTGATGTCTGTTGCGGTGAAGGAGTGTTAAAGTGGATGTGACAAGTTAAACTGCTCTTTCATTTAAATGGAGTTAACTGAATCATATTTTAGATTGTACTGCAGTTTTAAAAGTAATACTGTGCAATTTTCTGATGGTGGCACATTAGCTGCACGATTTTATGTCCATATGAAGAACTGTTGAGTGATGATGTCATTTTTTTGTCCAATCAGAAACCTCACAGCTGATTTCGGTATCAAATATGTATATAATGTAGTAATAAGTCAATAGTAGTAAATAATTTGTCAAGATTCAAGTTTTCCCTGTGCTTCTGTGCTGTCCCGTCTGTGTCTGGAGCTGGGCGGAGATTCTGGCACCACCCGCTACACACCAGCAGCCGATCGTCGAGCCACCTCTGGAGCACAAAGACTCAACTCTGCACACGCTGCCAGATCGTTGTGTCATCCTCCGGTTTATTCACCAGTGTATCCTCCGTGATCTCGTTTCTCGGACCGACCTTGCACCTCCGCCTCCGACCCAGCTGCCTACGACCGGTTTGAACACCTCCGCCTCCGACGCAGCCTCTAACTATCCGCTCCCCAAACCAGCATTTACATTCTCTTGTTTGTGATAAACTCTGTTAAACCTTTTTACTCCAAGTCTGTATCTTTGATCCCCCAGGCGTTACAACATAATTACATAAGATTATTTTAGCCTAGCTTAGTTTAGTCACACGGTCAAATTTTTATAAAGCTCTTTTCCACCTTTAAAGCACTCAAAGCGCTTTACATCAAGGAATCACTCACCTATTCACAGACACATTCATACAACAGTGCACACAGACACTGGGGGTGAGGTGGGTTAAGTGTCTCGCCCAAGGATACAATGACAGCATTCATCTGTTGGAGCTGGAATTGCACTTTCAACCTGTGGGTCAATGGATCTGACACGCAGGCTCTGTATTTCTAATAAACCTGATGTATTCACCGAGACAAGGAGTTTGGCTGTGTTCTTTGCGTGGCACATGAGTTTACGTCGAGAGCGGGATTTGGACTGCCAACCTTCGGATCAGTGAACAAACACTCTACCACTCTACCTCTACTGCGCTACTTAATTCAACCTCCCCCGTGCACTTTCCGTCACAGTTATAACCACAGATCCATGCTGATAACCTCGCTAGCTCTAAACGACTGCAAGTCTCTGAGATGATATCGTTGCTAAAAAAAAAAAGAGGAAATTGTAACCAGGAAATGACATCACACTTCACAACTCTATACATCGGAACATCCTCTAGGCCAGACATGTCAAACTCAGGCCCGCGAGCCAAATTTGGTCCTCGACACAATCATATTTGGCCCGCGAGACCATATTAAACATGTATTAGAGCTGGCTGACGCACCAGTATAGGGCATGTACCACTAATACTATGTGAATTTGACTTTGACACCCCAGCTCTAGGCATATAGATACATTTTCTGCTATATTGTGCATTATTATAGCCAACATTCCCATGGAAACAAGGGGGAGGACATAACGTGGCAGGGTTTTAGGTTTATAATGTTACTTCCTGGCTGGACATGGGCAGCATAAGTGACATAAGAACAGTTACGATTTGATAAATAGAAATAATAATGACAATATTGTTATTTTTAAATGATTTTTTTTTTCTAAAACTGTCAGAAAGAATGTGTTTCTTGAGTGTACTTGAGTCTCTCTGCATTTTAGATGGAATTTTGAGTATGAGTTTTTTTTGTAGAACTCAGCTCATCTTTCCTTTTCAATAAACCATGAAAACCTCCCATGTTCTTCCATGTATCCACTTGTAAATCTCGTCTCTAACTATAATCCGTTACATTAAAATTCTAGACGCTGCTGCAGCAACGTTCCCTTTAATATGTTTAACCTTGAATATTTACAATGGCAATACTGAGGCAATTTCATTACTCTCTGCAAAGGACATCGCACCTGACAATTGATACATGAAAACGCATCTTGTGATTAGATGTCAAGAGAACATTTACGGAACTGGCAGATTCGTCCTTGGGTTTGCCCTTGCTTGTGGAGTTTTCTTTTCAAGAGAATAAGTAACTTAAGTACTTCGGAAGTTTGATAATTACACAAACTATGTATTTAGAGTCCTTAAGGTCAGGCTTTCGTCAATGTAAAGAATGCTAATATACAAGACTATTGCTGTCAGCTCTTTCCCTCCTGCATTTAAATGGCTGTTTAGTGCCGTCCCTTCCGCTGATGCAGTTATAGCAAGGTCAGAATACTGTACGTGAATTAGATTTATTCAAATTTGTGCATTTATGCATCAGACTGGAGGTAAAAGTCATCTTGCGTTTACACAACACGGCTCACCTACACAGCACTCAGAGCGCTAAGTGTGTTCATGCTAATACAGCACAAATGTACGCCATCTGTGGGAGGGGGCACGGGGGTGGGCAGGTCGGCACCATTAGCTCAAGTGAACCTCGAAGCGGGGAGATAATGAGGATGCAAGGGCTGTGGTGGACTAAAGAAATTCTTGGTTGACTTAAGACATGCCCAGTGCAGACGTCAGACTGCTGTGCTATGGTTAGTTAAGATCTCAGAGCAGTACTAATATGCATCATTCGTTTAAGCAAAAAGACTTTCCAGTTACTCCAAAAAAATCCAGCCACTCATTCAGTGTTGTGCCCCATAAAAATGTGAATAATCTGAACTCTTTATTTTTAGAGAGTTACTGCAGCCCTGTACTCCACCCAAAGCCCTGAGGTCAGCTCCTCCTGTCTCTGCCCAAAGTCGGGCTCAAAACCAGAGGTGACAGAGACTATTGAACAGCGCCCTCTGCCTGTCAAATCCTCTCAGTCTTTTTTTTAGTCCTATAGCGTCGGATGCTATCGGCGACGACGGACTCGCAGTTGCAGACTTTCCATTACCATAACTCCGCAAACAACTGTTCTATCATGTAAAATCAAACAGTATCTCAAAGCAGAGGCATGGAACTCTTTAAAGACTGAGCACATTATAGATCATTATAGCTCGCCTAGACTTGTTCTTCTTTTTGTAGCCATAAAAATCACGTTAAAGTAAGTATCAGCATGTACATTTGCCTTTTTTCACACAACTACCTCTATTTCACATATCCATCATTATTTTTCTTTTGATGCATCAAATAACTGACTGGGAGAATCCCGGCGGCAGCTGTGCTCTGATTGGTCTCCAAGGGGCCTCTGCTTTGAGATGACATTTGAATTTACACAATTGGTTGCAGAGTTACGGTAACGAAAATTCAGCATCCGCGAGTCTATCGGCGGCGATAGCATCCAACGCTATAGGGTTAAGGCTAGACTGAAAACCCACCTCTTCTCCCTGGCATTTAATACTAGCTAGACAGGATATACAGGTGTTTTATTGTTCTTTTCCTATGTATTGTGGTACCTGTATGTGTTGTTTTTTTTTACTTTTATGCAAAGCTCTTTGGTCAGCTGAAGTTGTTTTAATTGTGCTATAGAAATGAACTTAAATTGAATAGAATCAAATCAACCAAACCACTTAAGATGTACAGGAATACAAACATGAGATAGGGGAGGCTAGAGCACATGCAGGTAGATGGAGGGTATGTCTATGGGTATGTATGAACGTGGACCTTTGTATTGAATTAGAAAGGCCAATTCTTCTTCTCGTTCTCGTGATCCTGCTCCTACAGATCTGCTCAAACTACTTTTGGCTTGAGAAGATAATGATGCCGAGATAAAAATTCTGAATAGCAGAGTTTCAATGCATTTTAAAACAAAACTCATTGGTGGTAAAAGCCAAAGTTAAATCTATCAACCGGACAAAACACTTCTTCAGTTCTGACGTCTTCACTCCTACAACGATCTGTCAAGTTGATTTAACTTCGGTTTTTACTATGGATCAGACCTGGACGACTGAGGGATTACATAGACAAAACTCGTGGGTATCGGTATCAGATCGATAGCACGATATTTGCCATAGCATTACTTTGTGTTGGATTGTAAATAAAAACCACTCGTATCCTCCATTACTATAGCTCAAACCCACTTTAACAGAGCAGAAAATGGTTTGGGCAGCTCCATGCGTCATACACAGAAAATTATATACAGTGCCCACGTGTTTTAGCTCAAGGGATGAAACGCCGAGACGGGAGGAACCACCAACCGCCTCTCCACAGTGGGCGAAGACAGGCATAGAGTTTCCCATTATGTGAGTGCCAACCCCAGCCCCGTGAGCCAGAGCGACAGTACAGATTCTGTCTATAT
>JAIEZT010001243.1:20891349-21041349 GCA_019594935.1 Periophthalmus modestus
TTGGGCACAGTGGGAAGGACAAAAGCGCATGAAACAAACTCTTATACTGTGCAGTAGGCAAACTTAAAACAGTGCCACAGTGATACAACTGTGGAGGCAGCTGACAGAGTCCCAACTGGCTTCTTTTATTTTCGTGACAGAAAACTGGTACGTGCACTGTGTTATATCTGTGTGAAGGGGGAGTGAACTAACACACAGTATGTTATACCGTGTGGTCCCTCATTATATTGCGGTTTTCGGCTGAGGGACTGTAGACCATTGTCCCTCAGATCTCCTCTGTGCTGTGTCTCCTGTACAGTACAGAATGTGTTCAGACAAATTTTACAAAATATTCAATTACAGTGTGACTCTGAAGTGCTGTATGGTTTTGCAAGTTTTTTCTCCCGACAAAACCCACAATGTCCGATGACAAGTTCTGCACCGACCCAGGTTTGAACTTTGAGAGTGTTTAAACAAGAGAGAAATGTGAGATCTGTCTGAGATCTGTCTGAGGAAAAGTGTAAAGTGTGTGGTGAGGGGTTTTTATACAAGCCTTAAAACATATATAAATAATTGTAAAAAATAAAGCTGACTACTTAGATTTTGCCTATTGCGGGTTATTTTTTTTAGAACGTAACCCCCACGATAAACGAGGACCCGCTGTTTTAACAATCTGGTTTTTAAACCTTACATTTATTTCCACGGGAGACCAGCACCACGTGAAATTTACGGATCAGATCTGTGAAGAGGAGACTTCCACTCACAGTTGTAAAGGCATGTTTTTTCAGTGTATTTCTGAGCAACACTCACGACTGAATAAACTTGAGACAGAAGTTTAATGCCATACTGTGGAACATCCAAAGCCAAAGAATAACTCTCTGCGATGTTCATGCTCTAGTTCACAGACACTAAAATCAGCCACCCCTCTCTTCAATCCCTCGCACAATTTCTAGGCTGCTGTCTGCATTTTCACTGCAATTCTGTGTGTATATCCTGAGCTCCCGAGTGCCGTCTCCTTTGATTAATCCCCTTCTGGCCTCACAGCTTATCAATACTAGATTTAGCGATACATTTCCAGGATGCCGCGGGCCGACCGGTGAACGGGAACTGGAAGGCTGCGCTCTGGCTCACTGACTTCAAATCTGCTGTGTCAAGAGAACGAAACCCCGCCCCCCCCCCCCCCTCCCTCTCTCTCCCATCCCAGCCATGAACACGCAGATAATTACGCCTTAACGCTATGACGTAACTCGCCTTTCATTATCATTTATACGTAACGGTTTATTAATTACAACGCCATAGGGTCATTGCTTCAAGTTGACGGAGAATTATGAAAGATCGGTTTGGGTTAATGCGGCTCTTCGTATTTCAAGTGTTTGGGAATATCGATTACAGTATTGATACGGCGCCTCTTCATTAGCGAATATAGCACGAGCGATAATCTCTCTGCAGCACTTGAGTAGAGTGACGAGAGATGCTAATTAGTCCATGCGTCTCTCGGTGACGTCTGCTAATTGCCTTTAATGCAGTGTAATTTGTTTGCAGTAAATAAGACGGCACATTTGATCAGAGCTACACAAGAGACGCACAGCAGCAGATCCAATCAAATGTAATGGAGATAGACTCTGTTGAAATGGGACTCAAATCTTTGAATATATATTACGTAACTTTGACTCTTGTGAGCTTTAATCCATGTTATAATGTTGTTAGCGCATCAAAAACAGACCTGGAGTTGTGTTTTTGTTTCATTCACACATGTTTGAGTAACAGTTAGTTGTTAGTCTGTGTACATCTCTAAAGCTCAAAAATGCGCCGTTCCACCGTTGTGATGTCATGAAGTGGTAGATTTCAAGTTATCAGCTACCTTTCACCCTTTATATAGCAGAGAAGTTGGAAATTCCAGTGTTGAAATTATCCAAATGATTCTAGTGAAGTTGTATTGAGTTTAAAAAACACATTGGGGCACTTCCTGTATTACCACATGATGACATCACAAGGTGGAACGCGGTGTTTTTCTGTTTGAGAACTCAGCCTAAATATACATATGCAGGGGTTAAACATGTGTAAATGAAACAAAACACAGCTCCAGGTTTGTTTGTGATGATGAGGAACAACATCAGAAAATAGATCAGACAATAGCGTAATATTGGCTCTGGGAAAGTAGACACTAAATATACGTTTTTGCTACTAAACTGTGTATATGTGTTTTTTAAGAGCATTACCTGCTGTTCCTAATCCTTTTTTTTCTGGCCATTTTAGAGTAAACTAGGTAAATTTGGAGCTTCAAAACCTTCTAAATCTGAATGCATTAGCCTCCAGTGACTTCTACAAATTCAAGTAGTGGGTGACATCACACAAGACTTCCCTAATTACAGGCAGGTGTTTTTGATTACAAACATCTGGCTGAAGTGCCCAGTTTAGCAGCTCTGTTTGAAATGTGGTTGTGGGTGGGGTTTAGATGTTTTAGTACCACTTTAATGTCTGAAGAAGAATAAGAATGAGCGATTGGAGTTTTTTGGAAGGGGCCGATGCTGCAGCAAGCTTTTGTCAGTCCAAGGCAGCTGTGGCTTCTGAAATAGTCTGACACTATAGGTAAAGAGGGAGTATTTTTTTTTTTTTTTTTTTTTTTGGTATGGGCTAAACATGATCTAAACTTAGACTAAACCACCACGAGACGGTAGTTCTGAAATATTAACCCAAAGCAGGACAAAAAAACATGAAATGAAACATAAAACAAATACTCAAACTGCAGACTCCACCTGTGGTAAGTGTCCCGCAGTTTGAGAAACACTGCTCTGGTTGCTTTTGTAATGTTCATCTTGTCTTGAGCTTATTTGTTTTAGTCAGACAGCTTATTAGTGAGATGTGATCTGGAGATGGCTCGCAGCTAGCAGTCGAAACATGTCAGGCTAAATACATCTCATTAATGAAAGTGTCAGGCAAAGAAAACCCCCCCAAAAAACAAGTTTACTACAAGTTTACTACTCTAGATGTAGAGTAGTACAAGTAATCAGGGCGACAGTGGCTCAGCAGGTAGAGTGTTCCAGCTCGCACAGATTATGAATGGATGTATAAATGGGTGAGAGGTTCCTAAAGCGTTTTGAGTGTCTTGAAGGTAGAAAAGTGCTATATAAAAGTGTGACCATCTTTCCATACTGCTATCTTGATCATGGCTTAATCAGGACCTCCTATATTCAACCCATGTTTTAGCTCCTATACTTGACCTACGTTTTAGGGGTTGATGGGAACCAGAGAACCCAGCGTAAAAGCAAATGACATGAGGAGCATGTGATGAATTTAAAAACCCATCACTGTACTCTTTATCAAAAAAAGTAGGTTGGCCATCGCTATCTGTCAGAAGAACATGTTGCTGAACTTTGATACAGGAACTTTAAATACAAGATCTCCCGATTACTGGCCGCATTAGAACTGAAATGGTGAAAAAAAAACATCTTTTGCTTGTAGTTGAAAGATGTCTGCGTAATCCCTCAGTCATCCAGGTCTGATCCAATTTCGTCTTTTGCTATTGTAGTTGAAAGCAAAATAATTGTCGGCTGGCCTGGAACACCATGGGGTCCCACCGGAGGAGCTGGAGGAAGTGTCTGGGGACGGGGGAAGTCTGGGAGTCCTCGAATGGATGGGTTACTTTTGCTGCCCAAAAATGGAATACGTTTCAAGGACATGCAAAACTGGATAGACTGGTGCCACTAATGTTTCAAATGGACCTATGCACTTGTGTGTTTGATTTTTATTGTATTGTTCTCATTGGGCTTCTCCCTGTATGCATAAAAAAAAAAAAAAATAAAAAAAAAATCCCTTCCCGTCTCTTTTCAGCTAACTCAAATCCAAAATTGCCCCACAGGAAATTATAGGTCACAAAGAAGCTGCCCTCCTCCATAATGAACCACCAGCAGAGCCCGAAACAGCTCTCAGCCCTTTTTTTTTTCAAGAAGCAGAATGATGCACGTGTCGAATGAAATACAAACAAGCAATTAAACCGTGTCACACCAGAGACTGCACATCAGCGAGGGGCCCATAGGAACTACAGGGGTCTACATGTCATTAACCCACAATCCTTCACTCCGGCACTTAACCAGGCTGTTGCTAGGATACGGATGCAATAAAAGGTTTTCATAAAGACCATTTGGGCAGCTTATCACGCAGGGTTTATTTAAATACATTATGGATTGGGCTGGATTAGAAAAAGGTCAGTTCTACATAACAAGGTCTTTGTTTAAAATGTGTTTAAGTAAGAAACAATGTGAAATCTAAAACGTGGAGCAATTGCAGGGGTCATATTATGGCACTGAATAAAGGATGAATTGGTATGGTATGCTTTTTTTTGGACAGGGACAGTGCACAACAAAGCATTGACCTTAAAAAAAACAGGAAAAGATGTATGGTGCCAGGTTATAAAAATACTCATTTCCACCTGTAGTCTCTGGACAGGCTGATGTTAAGTAAGAACAGTTTGGCGTAGGTGGATGAAAGACCTGTAAACATATGGTATATACATCAAATACAACACATCTCTGCCCTCAAATACACCATTTCTAAAGACATTAAGTTCACACACACAACCATATCAATTTATTCATACACACAGACACACGATCACTCAATTTCAGATATACAAATCGTCTTTCTTTCATACACATTCACTAATGGGTTCAAACTCGCTTCGATATTAGCCATTTCTTTGTTACATGTGCAAACTTTTGAAAACTTGTGCATGCTATAATTAAAGGAGCATTGCGCAAGTTACAGAGTTATTCTACTAGTTTGCCACATCTGGTGTGAAGTGGAACTGCAGCTTCTACGAGCACAAACCAAACAACGCTCAAAGACGCATCTTTGGCCTCCTCTCCAGAAACAACCTGATCCAACGTTGATTTTATTTTGATTACATTATGGTGGTAAACTCTTGAGCTGCTAATAACGTTTAGCTTTCCTTGCAAACAGTTATTAGTATGTCATCATGGCCCACTTAAATGCAGCTTGCAGACGAGTCACAGATTACGTCATAATTCTAACTATCTTGGTGGTAACGCAGCAGAGGCACAGCAAGTGACCAGTTCACAACAAGCTGCTATTCGTGAGCTGCAAATAAACTAAACGCATAATGTGCATCGGCCAAACCAAAACACCATATGTATCTACACAAACTAAATGACTGGCTCCATCTAAATTAGCGTGATAAATCTAAGACAGATAGATTAATCCTTATTTCATAACTGTATCTTCCCTTCTCATCAGAACAAAAGCCAACTGTGGGTCCGCTCTGTTTAGTAATGGCGGCGTATCAGTCCGTCAGATCCAATGAACCGAGGACACGGATCGCATCACTTCCACTGAGACAGAGCGAGGTTTTCCAACCTGAAATTCTTTCACATAATCGACTGTGTGAGCTTATAAAGGCAACTCAGTCTGTGCATCAGGCAATTGCTTAAGGAAGTATAGGAAAGAAATATAGTCTTTTTGAGCTTTTTACTTGCACAGTGCATTTTTAAACTAACGCCACGACAACAGAAGTGATGCAGGTTCCACATACTGTATTTATCCAGAGGGGTTTCTACGGCGTTTCACAGATTTAACAGACAGAGGCGATTCTCAATATAAACGCTGGACACTGCACATCACCTAAAACTGCAGGGACTATCATACACAAGGAAAGCTTCAGGCACTAGAAATGTGTTTTAGTTGCTGGAAGATTTCTAAAGACTTAAGTCTGACCTGTATGCAAATCATAAAAGCTAATTGTCCATTAGCGCTTTATACATAACTCACTGTAATGAAGCCAAATTCACATCTCAAATGCCACTGTTGTATGATATGATTTGTTATTGTCGAAATCCAAGCAAGATGGTCACAGTTTGTTTCCTTTGGACTTTACGTTTGTCAAACTTTTGTTCCTCATTTTAAACAGTTCCGTTCAATTTGAGCTGTGTGA
This sequence comes from Periophthalmus modestus, assembly GCA_019594935.1. NCBI lineage: Eukaryota > Metazoa > Chordata > Actinopteri > Gobiiformes > Gobiidae > Periophthalmus > Periophthalmus modestus. Next base: position 20,897,276 of record JAIEZT010001243.1, read on the forward strand.
AAGTCAAAGGTCAATGATACTAACAAACAACAACTCTGCTATTTCGTAATGTCAGGAGTTTTTTTATTACATTGTTCACTGACGGGATTGTTCTGCTTTAGAGCTAATGTGTAAGTGGGAAAAAGAAGTTTAAAAGGTCAAGCAAAAAAGGCAACTCTTCAGTTTACTTCAGTTTTAACTTGTTGTTTTAGCATAGCTTATTTTAGTTGCGTCTTTGATTAGATGTGATATGTTGAACAAATCTTTGCTTTAAAATACTTTATTAAAAAGCTTGGCTGCTCATCCAAGCCGATTCTTCAGTTCTGGTCAGATTGCCGGTGGACACTGCCTTATATTTATCTGAAAGGAGCCCCTAACTACACTGAAACTAATGTGTTTTTTGTTTGTTGGCTAGGTCTATTGTACTACACTAATGTGAACTGTGCCTGAGTCATACTTTACATAATCATTCAGGTGCCTAATGAGTGCTCTCACATCTGCTAGCATACTGGCTAGCACTATTGTCTTCCTCGTTTAGGTCTGAGGATGTAGTTATAAGGAGGAGAGAGATGATGTCAAAGGCCCCCATTCCTATTTAAGGAAGGAACAAAAATCGCCTATTTAACTCCCCTCTCTAACCATTCTCTTTTCTCTGGCTAAAATCTGTATCTCATTATCTTCAAAGGAGTGGTTAGTGGCTTGAGATGGAGATGAACAGCAGACTGGGGTCCCGAGGAGCTCTCACGCTGGTGTTGGTACATTCTCTTATGGACTGGTTGTTTAGTTTCTCTCACTGTGTTCTTCACTACACTGAATGGGTGAACCTGTTTCTGTTTTAAAGCGAACCTTTCTGACAGAATTACATTTTTCTTGCTATCATGCTGGTGTAAAATAGTGAGATTAAGCCCTTGTTAACTGAAGCTACTGCTCCTGATAAAGCATTCATCCATCCAGCCTCCCAAGCTGCTGTTCTGATCTGCGGTGGAGAGCTGTAAGAGCGTGATCACAAGTGGATTATACGCCATAAATACACTTGAAGCCTCTTGATCCCCCATCACAAGACTCAGAGCTGCACCGTAAACTCAAAGACCGCAAGCATGAAAACACTACAGTGCAAAGCAACCGAAGAGGCTGTCTACATTAGCCTTTCTAATACAGGGCAACATGCAGACCATCTGGGTTAACATGCGAGGAGAAACAGGGCCAAGATCTCCATGCAAAAATGTTCCGTCCAAAAGGAAGAATTTGCATGTCTGTGTGGTTTTGAAGCACATTATCTGGATGGATTGTTATAACAGTGGGTTTTATTGATTAAAGACGGGGTAAAAGATTTCTATTTGTACGAGAACATATTTTATAAAACATGGCTCAGGCACAGTTCACACTCTACAGTCCTACAGTACAGTAAAAGAAAAAATCTATTCTGTCAACTGAAGCGGCTTGGATGAGCAGCGAAACATCTTCACTCAAAGAACTTTTTGTTCAGTGACAGAACTGATTTTTTTTCTTTTACTACAGATCATACCTGGACAACTGAGGGATAACACAGACTTCAATAGACCTAACAAACAAACAGTGTCCACCCAGCGATCTGACCAGAACTGAAGAAGCCACTTCACGTCTTCACTTTAAGACTTTTGTACAGTTGACAGAATTGTATTTCTAACACAATCCAGATGGTAAAAGGGTAAAATAATAAGTGGCTTTTTAACTATAAAGTTAATGTGAATGTTACAAGTGATGTAAAATTAGAATTATACAGCGAAACTAAATAACAACAAGAGGAGCTTCAACGAGTTTCAAACTAGTACAAAATAAATTGCAAAAGCCAATCAAGGAATTCAAGTTACAAGCAAAAAAAAAAAAGGTAGATCATTAGCGACTTGTAGCCGTCTTGGAATTTCGCAACACACACACACAACACACACACACGCACACAGTTTAACAGGGAATGTGTCTATCTACGGGTCTACGGTGATCCAGCCTCCACGTCGACAGGACTGCACCGCTTTTATTGTGGGTGGCACTGGAAGGTACCAGTCGCAGATCGGTAGCGCGGGGGAGCGATGCGCCAACCACAGGACGGGGAAATCTGGAGCCAACCCAGGGACACTGCTGAAGCCGGTCGACCCACTCAGCGGGATCGACAGCGGTGTTTTACATATGTAATTGAAACGCATGGTTAAGCAAACAGGGGAGCGCTGGGCGTGGCGGGCTTTTGCCAAGGAGAAGCGCCGTAACTATTGCTATTCACCTGATTCTGGAAATTGCCATGGGCGCCGCCATCGTCATTCGTGTTGGATTATTTTGCACGGAGCTGCCGATCTTGACAGTGAATATGTTCTATAGGGACTCCAGAGCCATTTTAAAGCCTCCCAGAAAATCGGTAAAGTGTTGCTCACATAAATATTGAACATTTTACACAAATGAACCTACTTTACGTCAGATTTTAGCAATAAAACTTTCCCCAAATTCTCCATTGAAATGAACAGGATTCCAAGTTAATCAGAAGTGCCGTCACCAAGAAAGCACGGTTTAGTCGCATTCACAGCAAAAGTGGGGCGGTGGGCGAATAAGGTCAATAAGTAACAGAGTAATAACTTTGGACAACTGCAAACTGTTTAAAATTAACTAGTTCTGTGTATCTGGAAGAAATAAATAGGGTCAGAAGGTTTATAGACATACTTCATGTTTTCACAGTTTGTAAATCGAGTGATGCAGCTTTAATTATTATGCAACGATGGACGAGCAGCATGCATCTATTTCACTGAGGTAATCATAATAATGCTTGTACTAGTGTTACATTCAATACACACAATACAAAAAAAAAATGTTACTCTCCTCTATTTTCCGTTAAATGATATATAATACAAAACTGTGTTGAATCTTGTGCCGTGAAACAAACAGAACTGGCGAAAATGTGGACGGCAATGTCCAAACACAACCCCAGTGATTGGCCTCATTAGCAGCAGCAGAAGCAGCTCGGAGGAGGTGTGGCCGAGGACACATAAGGGTCACCTCCGCAGATATGGGATCGCATTTGGTCTGTGGCGGGTAGCTCCAGGAGAGAACGAGGTGCACGAGAGCGAGCAAGAATACACTGCATTATTTATTATATTTGAAGCTTTGTTCTCAAGAAACGATGATTTTGCATATTTTGAAGAGTTCTGTATCAGCATTGGGCGTATGAGAAGATATTGTATATACCAAAATAGGACCGTCCCCACTTGGAAAGTAGCGTGGCTCTTATATACGGATGATCGGATTATTTATGGTAACAGAGGGGTGACAGAGAGGTCAGATCTGATTCCAGTTTCCACAGTCGAAAGCTGTAGTTGTGTCCTTGGGTTGGGTTCTTGAGCAAGACACTTAACCCACCTCGCACCCCGTGTCTGAGTACTCTGGTGTATGAATGTGTGAATGAATGGGTGAGTGGAAAAGTGCTATGTGTGTCCATTTATCTACCATTTGGTGTGTCTGCTAAGGTTAAAACATTAAGAAAGTGGTGGGATCATTCGAAAAACAGATTGGCTTTCAGATATTTGACCATATTTCCCTCATTTAACATAGATATTTGTTTAAAATACTGCAGTGGGGATAGCAGAATGGACTGGCTTCAGCGTTGTTACAGCCCTGCGTTAGATGCGGCATTATCGTCGCACTGAAACATTTTTTTTTGGTTTGGCAGCTTCTAACTTTAGACCGTGTTTCGACTGTGTTTGCTAGATCTAAACCGAAATAGATAGGCTACTGGTTCAGTCTTTGATTAACTCTGACAATGACGTTAATTGAACTGAAAAGTTAGAATTCCATCCAATATCTGTGTGTATTTATAACTCCATCCTCTGACCCAAATCCAAACAAGGACGACAACAGCGCGAGCCAGTGTGCTGATAGAAGCGAGAGCGCCCATTAGGGGGCTGAGCGATTATGCAAGATATGACTCAGGCACAGTTCACACTTAATGTAGTTCAAGATCCAGTCAACAAACACAAACTGTAAACAAATAGGTTTGTTATCTGTGTAATCCCTCAGTCGTCCAGGTCTGATCCATAGCAAAAGACGAAGTTTAAATCTGTCAACTGGACAAATCGTTGTAAGAGTGAAGATGTTTCGCTGCTCATCTAAGCCGCTTCTTCAGTTCTGACTTGGCTTGGATGAGCAGCGAAACATCTTCTTTCTTACAACAATCTGTCCCTTTGACAGGCTTGAAATTCGTCATAAGTTTGTTAGTTTCAGTGTAGTTAGCTCCTTCCATCAGACAAATATAAGGCACCAGCAATCTGACCAGAACTGAAGAAGCGGCTTGGATGAGCAGCCAAACGTCATGTTCAGTCGACAGAATAGAATTTTTCTGTCGCTGCTTCATCTAATGTTACGTAAGAAGATGTATGCAAATTCTTTACGCTTTTAACAATATTAGCCTATCGTCTTACGCTTTTTAATGCCGCTAATATAATTTTAAGTAGCTATTCAGAGCCAGCACTGACACACATACCGGTGCGTTATTCATTTACAGTACAGTATATGTCTCGCTGTGTTCAAATCTCCACAGGACAACGGTACAATCCCATTCTTCAAGCTTCAAAGATAAAAACATGACGACGGCGTTAAAGTGTTTTTGAAAGACAACATGAATAATTTATATTTAGATTCTATTCCCCGTCACGTCCCACATTTTCCACATGGAGAGCAGCGTCAAACGTGTCAAAGCTCATTATAGACTGATGTCTGTTGCGGTGAAGGAGTGTTAAAGTGGATGTGACAAGTTAAACTGCTCTTTCATTTAAATGGAGTTAACTGATTCATATTTTAGATTGTACTGCAGTTTTAAAAGTAATACTGTGCAATTTTCTGATGGTGGCACATTAGCTGCACGATTTTATGTCCATATGAAGAACTGTTGAGTGATGATGTCATTTTTTTGTCCAATCAGAAACCTCACAGCTGATTTCGGTATCAAATATGTATATAATGTAGTAATAAGTCAATAGTAGTAAATAATTTGTCAAGATTCAAGTTTTCCCTGTGCTTCTGTGCTGTCCCGTCTGTGTCCGGAGCTGGGCGGAGATTCTGGCACCACCCGCTACACACCAGCAGCCGATCGTCGAGCCACCTCTGGAGCACAAAGAGCTGGCTCAACTCTACACACCCTGCCAGATCGTTGTGTCATCCTCCGGTTTATTCACCAGCGTATCCTCCGTGATCTCGTTTCTCGGACCGACCTTGCACCTCCGCCTCCGACCCAGCTGCCTACGACCGGTTTGAACACCTCCGCCTCCGACGCAGCCTCTAACTATCCGCTCCCCAAACCAGCATTTACATTCTCTTGTTTGAAATAAACTCTGTTAAACCTTTTTACTCCAAGTCTGTATCTTTGATCCCCCAGGCGTTACAACATAATTACATAAGATTATTTTAGCCTAGCTTAGTTTAGTCACACGGTCAAACTTTTTATAAAGCTCTTTTCCACCTTCAGAGCACTCAAAGCACTTTACATCAAGGAATCACTCACCTATTCACACACACATTCATACAACAGTGCACACAGACACTGGGGGTGAGGTGGGTTAAGTGTCTCGCACAAAGATACAATGACAGCATTCATCTGTTGGAGCTGGAATTGCACTTTCAACCTGTGGGTCAATGGATCTGGCTCTGTATTTCTAATAAACCTGATGTATTCACCGAGACAAGAAGTTTGGCTGTGTTCTTTGCGTGGCACGTGAGTTTAGTTTACCACCTGCGAGACATGATGTTTACGTCGAGAGCGGGATTTGGACTGCCAACCTTCGGATCAGTGAACAAACACTCTACCTCTACTGCGCTACTTAATTCAACCTCCCCCGTGGACTTTCCGTCACACTTATAACCACAGATCCATGCTGATAACCTCGCTAGCTCTAAACGACTGCAAGTCTCTGAGATGATGTCGTTGCTAAAAAAAAAAGAAAATTGAGGAAATGACATCACACTTCACAACTCTATACATCGGAACATCCTCTAGACCAGACATGTCAAACTCAGGCCCGCGAGCCAAATTTGGTCCTCGACATAATTATATTTGGCCCGCCGGCTGACGCACCAGTATAGGGCATGTACCACTAATACTATGTGAATTTGACTTTGACACCCCTGCTGGCATATAGATACTGCTACTATAGATTTTCTGCTATATTGTGCATTATTATAGCCAACATTCCCATGGAAACAAGCAGGAGGACATAACATGGCAGGGTTTTAGGTTTATAATGTTACTTCCTGGCTGGACATGGGCAGCATAAGTGACATAAGAATAGTTACGATTTGATAAATAGAAATAATAATGACAATATTGTTATTTTTAAATGATTTTTTTTTTCTAAAACTGTCAGAAAGAATGTGTTTCTTGAGTGTACTTGAGTCTCTCTGCATTTTAGATGGAATTTTGAGTATGAGTTTTTTTGTCGAACTCAGCTCATCTTTCCTTTTCAATAAACCATGAAAACCTCCCATGTTCTTCCATGTATCCACTTGTAAATCTCGTCTCTAACTATAATCCGTTACATTAAAATTCTAGACGCTGCTGCAGCAACGTTCCCTTTAATATGTTTAACTTGAATATTTACAATGGCAATACTGAGGCAATTTCATTACTCTCTGCAAAGGACATCGCACCTGACAATTGATACATGAAAACGCATCTTGTGATTAGATGTCAAGAGAACATTTACGGAACTGGCAGATTTGTCCTTGGGTTTGCCCTTGCTTGTGGAGTTTTCTTTTCAAGAGAATAAGTAACTTAAGTACTTGGGAAGTTTGATAATTACACAAACTATGTATTTAGAGTCCTTAAGGTCAGGCTTTCGTCAATGTAAAGAATGCTAATATACAAGACTATTGCTGTCAGCTCTTTCCCTCCTGCATTTAAATGGCTGTTTAGTGCCGTCCCTTCGCTGATGCAGTTATAGCAAGGTCAGAATACTGTACGTGAATTAGATTTATTCAAATTTTGTGCATTTATGCATCAGACTGGAGGTAAAAGTCATCTTGCGTTTACACAACACGGCTCACCTACACAGCACTCAGAGCGCTAAGTGTGTTCATGCTAATACAGCACAAATGTACGCCATCTGTGGGAGGGGGCACGGGGGTGGGCAGGTCGGCACCATTAGCTCAAGTGAACCTCGAAGCGGGGAGATAATGAGGATGCAAGGGCTGTGGTGGACTAAAGAAATTCTTGGTTGACTTAAGACATGCCCAGTGCACACGTCAGACTGCTGTGCTATGGTCAGTTAAGATCTCAGAGCAGTACTAATATGCATCATCCTTTTAAGTAAAAAGACTTTCCAGTTACTCCCCAAAAAATCCAGCCACTCACTCAGTGTTATGTCCCATAAAAATGTGAATAATCTGAACTCTTTATTTTTAGAGAGTTACTGCAGCCCTGTACTCCACCCAGAGCCCTGAGGTCAGCTCCTCCTGTCTCTGCCCAAAGTCGGGCTCAAGACCAGACGTCCTTTTCTGTGGCAGCGCCCAGACTATTGAACAGCGCCCTCTGCCTGTCAAATCCTCTCAGTCTTTTTTTTAGTCCTATAGCGTCGGATACTATCGGCGACGACGGACTCGCAGTTGCGGACTTTCCATTACCGTAACTCCGCAAACACTGTTCTATCATGTAAAATCAAACAGTATCTCAAAGCAGAGGCATAGAGCTCTCTAAAGACTGAGCACATTATAGATCATTATAGCTCGCCTAGACTTTTTCTTCTTTTTGTAGCCATAAAAATCACGTTAAAGTAAGTATCAGCATGTACATTTGCCTTTTTTCACACAACTACCTCTATTTCACATATCCATCATTATTTTTCTTTTGATGCATCAAATAACTGACTGGGAGAATCCCGGCGGCAGCTGTGCTCTGATTGGTCTTCGAGGGGCCTCTGCTTTGAGATGACATTTGAATTTACATGATAGCACAATTGGTTGCAGAGTTACGGTAACGAAAGGTCAGCATCCGTGAGTCTATCGGCGGCGATAGCATCCAACGCTATAGGGTTAACACTAGACTGAAAACCCACCTCTTCTCCCTGGCATTTAATACTAGCTAGACAGAATATCTTGGGGTTTTATTGTTCTTTTCCTATGTATTGTGGTACCTGTATGTTTTTTTGTTTTTTTTACTTTTATGCAAAGCTCTTTGGTCAGCTGAAGTTGTTTTAATTGTGCTATAGAAATGAAGTTAAATTGAATATAATCAAATCAACCAAACCACTTAAGATGTACAGTGATACAAACATGAGATAGGGGAGGCTAGAGCACACGCAGGTAGATGGAGACATTCTATGGGTATGTATGAGCGTGGACCTTTGTAGTGAATTAGAAAGGTCAATTCTTCTTCTTGTTCTCGTGATCCTGCTCCTACAGATCTGCTCAAACTACTTTTGGCTTGAGAAGATAATGATGCTGAGATAAAATTCTGAACAGCGGAGGAGTTTCAATGCATTTTAAAACAAAACTCATTGGTGGTAAAAGCCAAAGTTAAATCTATCAACCGGACAAAACACTTCTTCAGTTCTGACGTCTTCACTCCTACAACGATCTGTCAAGTTGATTTAACTTCGGTTTTTACTATGGATCAGACTTGGACGACTGAGGGATTACATAGACAAAACTCACGGGTATCGGTATCAGATCGATAGCACGATATTTGCCATAGCATTACTTAAATAAAAAAACACTCGTATCCTCCATTACTATAGCTCAAACCCACTTTAACAGAGCAGAAAATGGTTTGGGCAGCTCCATGCGTCATTACACAGAAAATTATATTACAAAGTGCCCACGTGTTTAGCTCAAGGGATGAAACGCCGAGACGGGAAGGAACCACCAACCGCCTCTCCACAGCGAGACAGGCATAGAGTTTCATTATGTGAGTGCCAACCCCAGCCCGCTGAGCCAGAGCGACAGTACAGATTCTGTCTATATCAGCCTCCAACTGTCAATACGTCTGCCTCTGACGGCTCGGTGTTAAACAAGGAGAGACAAGACTGCAGGCAGCGAGCGTATCCTCCATCTCATTAAAGGTATAACAATACTTATTTTTGTTGTGAGTTGGCCAGAACTATAAAAGATACTGGGAGTCGATCAAGAGGAACCAAATCTTTGAGAAGAGCTTGACTGCTAATCACTATTTTTATGATAATGAGAACACTAGTGGCTAGATTCTGAATGTAACTTATTAGACATGGTGCCAGATAAAACTTTGGGGGAAAATAAATCATATCTTTTCGTGAATATTAATTCAAACTTCCACATAGGGTTGACAAAAGCTTCGAAATTCAGATACTAACCAATACCAAAACTAGAACTGAAAATAGATACTCATTTGAGCAAGTATCCATCCATCCATTTTCTTCCGCTTTATCCAGGGCTGGATCACGTAGGCAGTAATTTCAGCAGGGAGGCCCAGACTTCCCCTCTCCACACACACTTCCTCCAGCTCTTCTGGGAGGATTCTGAGGCGTTTCCAGGCCAGCTGAGAGACATAGCTTCTCCAGCGTGTCTTGGGTCTTCCCCGGGGCCTCCTCCCGGTGGGACGGGCCCAGAACACCTCCCTAGGGAGGCGTCCAGAGGTATCCTGAACAGATGCCCGAGCCACCTCAGTAGCGGCTCCTCTTGATCCAAGCTCGGCTCTACTCCAAGCTCCTACTGTGTGACCAAGCTCCTCAACCTATCTAAAAGAGCACCCAGCCACGCTGCAAAGGAAACCCATTTCGACAGCTTGTATCTGCGATCTTGTCCTTTCGGTCATTACTCAAAGCTCATGACCATAGGTGAGGGCAGAAAGGTAGATTGACCGATAAATCGGCCTTTCGACTCAGCTCCTTCTTTACCACAACAGTCAGATACAGCGACCGCATCACTGCAGACACGGGACCGATCCGCCTGTCAATCCCACATTTGAGCCGGTATCGATACTAAATAGTCACATTCACCGGACAGAAATGAACCTTTCCTGAAGCTTTAGAATGATCTTAAGTTGTATCAGAACAAGTATAAGACACATAGACTAGTATACACCCATGGACCACTATGGAACCTACTGGACGACTGAGGGATTACACAGATATAAGACCACATGAGAATATAAAAGAAAGCACTGTCATTTAATACTGAAGATCACATCCTATTGTCTAAAATCAGCGTTTTTTCAGAATCAGTATTGAGTATCAATTCTATACCTTGGTATCAAAATCATCGAGTTTGAAATTTTAGTTTCATGACAACACTACTACATTTACCACATTCACACCACGATAGTCCCTCTTGTGTTTATTTCTGTTCAGTGTTGACTACTCCATGCTCTGCAACACGATGCCAAAAACGTGACTTCCATCATTATCCTCTAGAGGACAGCAGAGGCACAAACAATCCAAACTACAACATTGGACCAGAGGGACTGAAATGGAGCGCCTGTTGGCAGATGGCACATTTACCAACATTAGTTTTGTCCAAGAGCGAGCCTGTGGCATTCCCCATATTTATTTATAACAGTCCCCGTCTCACCCATTGCTGCAGAGTCAACGAGCCCGTACACACAGCCGCACAGACGCTGGGTTTACATGCTTTTTGGGGACAATGCATTGATTTTCATTCATTTCCTGGAGACTGCTCCTAACCTTCATCATAGGTACTACTATCCTAACATGAACTTAAACCCTGACCATGAGCTATTGCAAAACTTATTTTAAAGGTTGTATCTGACTTTCACGCTGCAGAGAGAAGAAGCAGGTATTTTAATCTTTCTAACGTCGCTCTCACAAACCCTTTGGCACATCGCTATTATCCATATGCATTCGTTTTCGGGCATGTTCACAGCTTCGGAACAGCTCTTTTCAAAACCAATCAAAGCGTAACTTTGGGCGCTTACTTCTAGATTGATGATTGATAATAAAATATGTTATTATTAGCTGCAAACAGTGCGCCGCTGTTTGCATTAGGTCACAAAGTCCTGCTTGAATCATTTTTAGTGAAAAACATACTGTATAAAAAAGTGGACTGAGTGAGTGTGACGTCACCCATAGAGTTCGGCTCCAGTCAAAAGAAGCTCATCGGGCAGGTAGTAGTTATAAGGGCCACATTAGGAATTTCGACCACAAGCATCAAACGAACCAAAGATCCAATCTGAAGTGATGCGGGTGCTTAGCAATTTTGTCAATCAAATCTGTTGCGAACACTAGTGAGAGTGACCTCAAGGAAAAAAAGTGCCTGATTTGTCTATTAATGTTCATATCTTGATTTAGGGACAAAAAGCGAACTTGTAGAGCGGGTTAATACCAACATTTTAAGACCAAAATGAACAAGCCGGACAGCAGCAGTTACAGAGAGAATAGTGATAGTTTTTCGTTATAAAGCGAATTGGAGCTGATGCCGATGGAACTGGAAGAGCGGCCATGATCACTTCTTATTTGGAAAGCGGTGGCTAGCAGGTTAGCGATGTCCATTCATATATACAGTCTATGGGAAAAAACAAAAATGTACTAATTTACAAAAAAAAGTTGGATACCCCCAGATACTGCAGCGTGTCACCGGCCCCAGACACTGGAACAATGTGCCCCCTGATATGTGCACTATCACAGACTTTGGCCTGTTTAAATCCAGACCCAAATCTCATCTATTCAGACTGTCTTTAACACTCAGTGAAGCAGTGGCACTTTGCACAATATGTTTTAATTCACTGTTTATTGTTTTGCATGTTTTTATATTGTGTTGGTTTTATTGGAAAGCGCTTTGGTCACCTCGAATACTGTCAAGAGCGCTAGAAATAAATGAAGATTAATGTAATTTTAAATCATGTTACTGATGTAATAATAAAGGATTTCTGTCCACATAAGGGCAGCAGGTCCCCATAATATGAGTGTGTTTACAGACTCTAGTCCTCACGATGTAGCAACTACTCACCCACAGGCTTATACCACCAACCAGAGGCACGCCGGAGCAGTGTAAGCTGATCAAAGCCGCTCGGGGACAAGACAACACTAGAATGAGTCATATACACAGCACCCATGTCATTGGCGCTCCCTGCAGTCTGCTCCACAGGCCGGGTGTCCATGCTGCGCTACCAGTCTGCACCACAGGGGGTGAGAGGGCAACTCTTAGAAGTATGTTTAGAAGCAAGAGGAGAATATATAGTACGTATCCTCGGATGTCCTTGTGCAAAGTAAACAGCACATCCAAGGTTTTGAAGGGTGAGAAGGGTGAGAACGGACTGAAATAACTTTTCAATATCAAATGAAATGAAGTGTATGGGGTCTGTTTACTGCCAAAATGTGACAAAAAATAGTCATGATTTGTTAAAAATTCAGTAAAAATTCATCATTATTATTATTATTAAAATGTATTCATGTTATTATTATTTAAATTTAAACCCACCTCTTCTCCCTGGCATTTAATACGAGCTAGACAGGATATCTTGGTGTTTTGTTCTTTTTTTTCCCTGTTCATTTTTAATATATTATTATTATTATTTTTTTTTTTAATTAATTATTATTATATTATTATAATATTATTATTATTATTATTATTATTATTATTATATTATTATTATTATTATTATTATTATATTAATTTTATTTATTTATTTATTATTTTTTTTTTTCTGTGTATCATGTTATCTGTATATTATATACTTTATGAGAAGTACTTTGGTCCGCTGAAGTTGTTAAATATGCTCTATAACTAAGCTTGAATTGAATTATATGTTACAGATTGGTAGATAATTTTTTTGCTCTTTCTTCTTCCCAGAAAAGTCTGTTCAAAGTATAAATCCCTTTGCCCACACTGTAGAGTTACCTCAGTATAACTTAAGATTCTATGAGCTCATATATCTGTCTGGTTCATGATCCCAGTCTTATGCGTGCCTTTAAAATGCACTTCGTAACGTGTTCCATTGCTCATTCAGATACCTCACTCTGGGCTACTACTTTTTCTTCACTGAGAAACGTGTAGAAGACACTGACTGCCGACTGGGAGAACTTCACAAAAGCCATACGTCTAAAGGCCAATCCATGTTTTGGGCAAGACTCCTCTGCCCCTCGGCTCACACCAATAAACCAGGTCATTTTGTTTTTGGCAGCTCGGGGTTGGCAGCTCTTGTGGCTTGTTCTCGATGCATTTGCTTTGCATTATTTTTCCAACATCGCTGAACGAGAACTGTGCCGCTGTGGTTCTAACATGACACACAGATGTGAGTCTTTGGGATACCTGGGTGAGTAGATATTATTCTGCTTTTTTGACAGATTGATCAAGAATAATCAGTGGTGGATGAAGTACTCAATTTTATACAGATACATGGGTAAAAGGTACCCAAGTAAAAGTATCACATAAAAAAATTGCTTAAGTAAAAGTAGTATCCTTATTATATAGAATAGGGCTAGTCATTATGCCAATAGGTGTGACATCACTCATTAGGGGCTTGAATGACTACGCTAAGTAGGATTCATTAAAGTATGTTTGAAAATGTATTAAAGAGTAAAAACTAAAAGTATTTCAAGTTATTATTAAGTGTATATCAAGTTATTTAAGTGGAAATGTAGTGATATTGATTAAAAATTATTCATATCTTGGTCAACGGTAACAATACGAATCCAGTTACAAAATGCGCTGGAGTAGAAAGTACAGATACTGCTCTCAAATGTAGTTAAGTAAAAGTAAAAAGCATCCACGGTAAAATGTACTTAAGTAAAGTACAGATACAAAGATACCTAAAGTACTTTCCACCACTTTGATAATAGACTCTTTAGTGAATTATGTTCCACAGTATGGCATTAAAGAAGCTGCCTCAATGACACTGAAGTATACCTTAACTTTAACCTTAATGTATACCTTGCATGTACTCGTATTACTGCTAGAGATACATTTGCGAATACATTTGTACAATTGTGAAACAGCTCTGTTGTCGCCTCTCCACAGATCTTACCTGTAACCTGACCTGGTGCTGTCACCTGCTTGTCTCCATGGTGATAAGGTAAGTAAGATAAACTTTACTGAGCCCTTGTGAGGAAAATTATACCTCTGTATTTGACCCGTCCTTCAACCAGTGTCGCTCAGGCAACCCGTTCTGGGAGCAGGGATCCTGTGGTAGGCCCGTCATGATAATCACTATATGGACTTATCGTTCAGTAGATGAAAGCTGGAACTATTTAGTTTGGGGCTCAACATTTATCGTGTGAACAGTTTCTTTGCCAGAGTGTGGAGACTTGGGGTATTTGTGTTGTAATATGATAAGATTTGAGCCGTAGGGGGTTGAAAAAGTAACTTCTGTGGCTAAGTACTGCTTCCTTCTGCTATGTATTTGTTGCAGCTCAGGCCTTTTAATAAAACTGTCTATTTAAAAGTGTTTTACGAGGATTATCTTATTGTATCAGTGGCATAAAGTACTTTCAATAGTGCTTCAAAATTTGTGCGAGCTGGAGGATCCTCTGGTGCGTCAGGTGGTGCTCGGAGGAAAGCCAAACCCAGAGCGTTCTTGCTGTGGGGTTTGAGCGCTAGCCTGGGAATACAAGCAGGTGGCATGCCCTCAACCACAAAAGTTACAGAGTGCACCTTTAAGTAAATGCATTGCACCTTTATTTTATCCCACTGACTCCACCTGGGAATTGCTCTTTCGTGATTCCAGCGAGCCTTCCTCTGGAGCAGGTGGAGCGCTGCACAGACGCAGTACAAATCCCCACATCTTTCAGTCTGATGCCCTCCAAAGACGAGCAAATGGAAAATCTAAGAGGACACAATGGTCCCGGGAGAACAGATGACTTTAGCTCCCGGGAGGCGTGCGGCGCTGGGATAGCTGTATTTCACCACCCCGAGCGAGGGCTAGAGAAAGATCTACAGAGGCCTAAGTAAAGATATGTGAGCGCAGAGGAGTCCAAGACATGAGTATAGAGGATTCATTAATGCTGAGAGGAAAAAATATTGAAGTCCCTCAATTCTAATCTTTACAAAAATAATTGGTTTTAGAGCGGGCTCCACTTCCCACTCCAAAGAACCTGTAATTCCCCTCTGCATATTGACAGACTGCAGTTATACGCTGTAGCATTCAATCCTATTTGCCGATTTGTCGCATGTGGCTGATTCTGTAGCGCTCTGGGAAAAAAGTAGATCCACTATCATTGATTCAATTATTTTAACAGCAGCTAAATGGAATGCCCTACAGCCCTGATACAAACACTGGGTTTGTTTAGGAGCACTGTTCTTATTATCCCCTAATACCAACAGACGTGTTTGTTCTCTCTGTGCCAGAAACATGGCTGCAGCTAATCTCACACAGTGCATATAAACATGAATGTGTGTCTCTGCTGTAGTGCAAAAGTACAAAAATATATAGAGCGCTTTTGATACTAAGGAAATAATACTAGGCTTGATACTGCATACTGGGTTTGGTACAATGATGATAAAAAAAAAAAAAAAAAAGTTTGTATAGGAGTTTCTTCAAAGGTCCTACGCTACGCAACATTGACTCTTGGAGCTTTAAGACATGTTATAATGTTGTTACCTCCTCAAAAACATACCTTGTCTGTCCACATCTCTAAAGCTCAAAATGGTCTGTTTCACCTTGTTATGTCATGAAATGGTAGTTTTCAGGTTAACAGCTACTTTTTACCTTTATTTCAGTAGAGATTGGCAATTACAGGGCTGAAGTCATCCAAATGATTCCAGTGAAGCTGTGTGGAGTTTAAAAACAAAGTGGAGCATTTCCTGTATCGCCACATGATGACATCACAAGGTGGAACAGAGTGTTTTCAGTTTGAGGAAACAATATTAGAACATAGATCAGAAAATACCACAATATGGGCCCTTTAATATTGCTAAATGGTATCGTACTACGAAACAAGGATGGATGGATGGATGGATGGATAGATAGATGGATAGTTGGATAGTTGGATGGATGGATGGATAGATGGATAGTTGGATAGATGGATAGATGGATAGATAGATGGGTGGATAGATGGATAGTTGGATAGATGGATAGATAGATGGGTGGATAGATGGATAGATAGATGGATGGATAGTTGGATGGATGGATGGATGGATAGTTGGATGGATGGATGGATGGATGGATAGATAGTTGGATGGATGGATGGATGAATAGATAGATAGATAGATAGATAGATAGAAAGATAGACAGACAGATAGACAGATAGATAGATAGATAGATAGATAGATAGATAGATAGATAGATAGATAGATAGATAGATAGATAGATAGATAAATGGGTGGGTGGATGGATACTAACAGTAACATCTGTAGATAAAATGAAAAAAAGTGGGGTTTAGCGTGTTTATTTTAAGTATTTATCCAGTAAAACAAAAAACAAAAAAAACATTCTTCTGCCTTCATCTAAAATACCAAGTGCCCATCATAATCCCTTAAAAAAAATACATTGTCTCCACGGTGATGTTGCTGCTTAGTCTGGAATGTTCCACAATATACCACTAAACATATCTATTTTGCATTTATTCAATTACACGTCTTGTTTTTAATGCTCGAAAATACCTTGAAAAACACGCATTCTTTCTGTAAGCGGGGCCGCTGCTCAAATGTTGTACAAGTTGGAATATAGATCGTTGTCATTCTGAAAACTGTTCATTTGCCATTTTTATTTGTTTCAGTCTAAATCTTTGCTCGGGGGACAATTTGTTACAAGCCTGTAGTCTACTTATAATTATAATTACAACAACTGTCAATATTCAATACTGTAGCAGTTCCAGGACATGACGGCTGTGCCCAATGAAACACAGGGACACAGAGGGGCTTCTTCGGTCTCTGGATTGATCTGGGGTCACACTGCAGCGCCGGTCTCTTATCGGCTGTTATGTTTATGTGTACGGGCGTGTTATGTGAGGAGAACGCTGGGCGGAGCCGTCCTTTACTAATAGCTCTTATCATATACCAGCTCTTAGCCGCAATCAATGCACGCTAGAGAAGGACAGAATGCTAATGACGAGGCCTGGTGTAAGCGCTATAATCTCTAGCACCAAAGAATAAGTTGCGACAATCTGTATTAAAACTCAAGGATTTGAACCAAGGTCGAGCGTGCAGACCCCCCCTTTCCCTCTTCCTGTTGAGTCTCTGAGGGTTAAAGAGGACGTATTGCGTTTGTGTGTGCTCTATAGTTATAATATATGACACCCGTGGGTCATTATGTTATAATCTGCACATTCTATATCCGAATGTTCATCTAAAACGACTTCGAAAACTGCGGCGCCCAATGGGAGCTGATGTCGCCGTGAATAACTGCGCATCCACATCTAGCCAGCAGAAGTTTTTTTTTTTTGTTCCAGTTGTACCAAAATGACTACCCAGTGCTGCCGAATCCTACATGCATCATCGATAAAGAAAATAAAACTGCAGAATGAAGTACAGAGCAGTGCACGAAAACGACCAGCAATATGGCGTCTTGAAAATAAGCGATTAAAGATTAGTCAAACATCCACAAATCACTCCAGAAACAACTTCAGCAGGTCAGTGAGAAGGAAACAACTGTACCATGGTTAAAAGCTCTGAAAAGTCAATTTTGCAGAATAGGTCTGATTTAAGAGTAAGATGGTAATAGACCCTTTAAAATGCAGCATCATCAGAACGTCTAACTTTTGGGATGGAGGCGAAAACGAAGTCGACTATGAAGCATTTTCAATCATGAACTGATGTCTGATCTGAATGTTTATGATGTTTAGAGCAAAAATAAAGCCAGTTTGCACTTTACAGGGTCAAAATGTCAATGCATTTACTTTTGTATTACGAAGAATTCAAAAATTGAGCTTCACAATATAGTATTATTTTTGGTCATGGTTGTAAGAGGAAAAAGAACAAAACAAAAAAACAAAAAAACAGCTGTGAGGTTTACCTTTTTTAATTTTTTTTTTTCTTAAGCATTTATCCAGTAAAAAAATAAAATAAAATAAAAAATAATAATAAATTCCCTTTATCTAAAATGCCAAGAGTCCATCATAATCTCCTATTAAGAAAAAAAAAAAAAAAAAAAATTATAATTATAAATGCCTTAAAACCAGGATCGCATATCACCCTTAATTATTTTGTGATATTTTGTGATATTCTGTGGTATTTATTTACAATCTTTTGAAGTATCTGTAACTGTCTGTCAAAACCATTGCGTTCGATAACTCCATAACCAATTTATTTCGACAATTCAACAATTTATCTTTGACTAAAGTCTATGTGAAGCAACAGTTTTGAACAAAGAAACTGCATGTTCTATTCAGGTCCGTCAACAGAAATTTGGGGGTCTGCAGCAAGAAGCCTCACGTCCCCCCCAATATAAATGAATAGACAGAGGTTCGGATTCTGGGCCCTTAAGACCCATGCAACCCGGGACAATAGACCCCTTTAGCAAAAGACGAAGTTAAAATCTGTCAACTGGACAAATCGTTGTAAGAGTGAAGACGTTTCGCTGCTCATCCAAGCGAAACGTCTTCATTCCTACAACGATTTGTCCAGTTGACAGATTTTAACTTCGTCTTTTGCCGTGGATCAGACCTGGACGACTGAGGGTTTACACAGATAACAGACCCCTTTGTCCCCCTGTCAAAGCTCCTAGCTCTACGGTCCAACAGTAGGTTAAAACAATGACAGAAAGATCACCAGATAAAACTTCAGAACCGATAATCCTGATTTACACAGCAGTCAAATGTCCAGCACTTAACGTTATGATAGCTACAATTTATTTCTTCTTATTATGAAAGACTTATGAAGATGTTGACCCGTGGAAAAGATAAGACGGCTTGAAACCAGGGGGCGGTGCCACAAATTTTTGGTGGGAGGAGCTATGGGAGTGTACGGGAAGCTAGTTTAAATGTAGTTAGCCCCTGTAGTGATTCATAAAAGCTAATAAGGAATACTTTTTTTTTATTGGACTCTCATTTTGAACAACAAAACTTGGATGTGCTATGAAAGTGGGGAAACAATCTTTGAGGGGGGCTTTGGGGTCACATTAACCCTTCTAGGCAAAGCTAGTGCCCCTTTAAACCTCCTCCCCCCCTGGCACCGCCCCTGCTTGAAACTCATAAATAAACCCAGCGCATCCTGTTTGTATTATAATTCAGATTCTGAGCCAAGTGACATTTTCTTAGCAGAGTATAGCTTACACACCGCAGCAGTAGTGAGTATGTGACAATAGAACAATACAGAGAGCAGCAAAACCAGCATAAAATGAAGAAGAGCCACATCACTTACCTGATCACAGCCCAGACGAGCAGCAGAGAAGAAGAAAAAAAAAAGAGAGAGAAAAAGCATAGTTAGATTATGTTCAAAATACACATTCAATCCAACAGTCAATCAACCTCAACTTTTTTGTTCCTCATAAACAGCCATATTTGTTTTAAAAATAGACGGCTCATGCTAATCCACAAACCAATCTGAGCTCGATGAGACATAACATGTTTTTCAAGGGATATTTTTAGCAATGAAAACATGTTAAGCTGAATAAATACAAGATGAGTGTGTCAGAAGATTAATGCCCTACTACGGAACTCGCCAGGAAAAGCAATAAAATAGTAGGTCCAGTTACATCGTGTACATTTGAATGGAACCATATTACCATCGTTTGCTTAAAATGTAAACTTAGACCGTGGCTGTGTCTGAATGTCCACACCATCACCTACAGGGGGCACTATTTAGGGGTCATGCCATGTGTAGTAGTGTTGAAATGTCCAGTTGGTGGCAAAATGAGTGCACAATTTTCCACAATGCACCTTGAAAAGTAGTGTCCAGCGGTGGTCATTAGTCAATATAGACCACAATGCATTGCGAGTTGGAAAAACCACAGTGCACAGAGACAGGTTTCTAACTGGACACAACACTATTCACTATTGTGTCCATAAATCGAGATATGAACATTATTAACAGACAAAATCAGGTGACTTCTTTCCCCGAGGTTGCTCACTTTAGCGTTAGCAACTGGTCTGATTAACAGCATTGCTAAGTACCCGCTCCGTGCTAAACTAGTGTTGTGGGCAGGAAGGGGTGTTACCTTCAACAGCCTTGCTCCAGATTGACTCTTTGGTTGCAATGTGTCAGAATCTGAGTTTTTTCCCTGTGTTTTCTGTGCTGTCTTCCCCCCTCCCGTCTGTGTTTGTGCCTGGAGCTGGGCGGAGATTCTGGCACCACCCACTACCCACCTGCAGTCGATCAGCAATCAGGCCTCCGCCTCTGGAGTACAAAGGGGCTGCTGATTTCTACACTCGCAGCCAGATCGTCTGTGTATCCTCTGTGGTATTTAACTGCTTGGCCCAGTCTACTTCATTGTGCAATTTGTAGTATTTAGTTTGTTTTTCTGGTTTTCTTCAGATCCCGTTCTTTGGACCCACCGATCACCTCAGCCTCCAAACCAGCTCCCTTGGACCAGCTCCCTTGGACCAACTACCTCGGACCGGCTCCCTACGACCGGTTCCCTACGACCGGCTCCCTACGACCGGCTCCCTACGACCGGCTCCCTACGACCGGCTCCCTACGACCGGCTCCCTACGACCGGCTCCCTACGACCGGCTCCCTACGACCGGCTCCCTACGACCGGCTCCCTACGACCGACTCCCTACGACCGACTCCCTACGACCGGCTCCCTACGATCGGCTCCCAACGATCAGCTCCCTACAACCAGCTCCAATCCCAAGTCTGTATGTTTAACTGGACACAACACGACTGAGTGAAGCAGATAGAAGCGCTGGTTTAATCACACAGTCCAATCTGATCATTATTTATGAAAGAAATCAAGTTTTATCAGAGTTTAGCCTTGACTCAGAGTCGCATGACCTCAATGTAGTGAGCTGTGTGTCCGAATTTCTCTGTAAACGAGGCGCTACAGAATCCACCGAAGAGTGCAGGGCTGTGGAGTGAATGAGAGTGTTACGACCCAGCTCAACTAGGGGAAAAGGGAAGTAACAAAACCAGATGTAAAATGGTAAAACTAAAGTTTTATAATTTATTAAAAGGAATGTTAAAGCGAAATCTACCAAAAAAGGTGGTGGACAGAGTAAAGTTTATACATGTACCTAGAGTGCTGCTAACAAAACAAAAGAACTTAAATTGCGAATACACAAAAGGGCCACAACTTCAAAGTCCAAATTACCTAAAATCAAAGTTTCCAAGTTCAAAATTCCAAAGTTTCATAAATCCAAAATCCCAAAGTTCCAAAGTTTCATAAATCCAAAATTTCCAAGTTCCAAAGTTTCATAAATCCAAAGTTCCAAAGTGGCATGCAGTCCAGGCAGAATCAGGCAGCCCAGAGTGGCAGGGGGCGGGTCCATTTAAAGGGGTGCTGCCACAGGTGGATCATCCTGATTGGCCAGGAGCTAGATTGATGCTCCAATCAGGCGCAGGGCCCTGCTGTCAATCACTTTCCACTGGAGCACATCAGGACAGGTCCAGAGAGGAGGAGCTGGAGGCATGGGGCCGTAACACTCCCCCCCTTAAATTACAAACCATTTGTAATACATAACACAAAAGCCATTGCATTATCAGCTTTTCTACAAAAATACATTAAGAAAATGGAACCAAGCAAAAAAAACCAAATTAACACTTTACCAATTTAACGAGGAGACTGCTCTAGAGTCTGGATACACTTAAATAACCAGGCTTAACCAGGCGCTAAAATTCTACAAACCTTACTAATTTTTGAGCTATGTTGATGACAGTGGCTAAAGCAGATGGGAGTTCCTCTGAGCTGACAACTGCTCTGATTATGAGGTGTGGACCAAATCAGATGACAAGGAGGCTTGGTGGATGGATGGTGGTGGTCAACTTCCATACACAGTCTATCTCTGCAATATGAAAACAAGGTTTTGTCATACCCTGGGCTCCGAGGATGAGCGTGGGGCCTTGCCACAAGAGGCTTGGGACTCATGAGTTTTTCTGGAAGAGGAGAGAATAAAACATGATCATAAAAGTGCTGATGACACGCTTTGTCAGGCGGGGGACCCACTAAACCATTCGAAACCAAAGTCTCAGAATAAGAGTCAGGCTTTTGGGTAATATCAGTGGCTAGGGTGGTTGAATCAGATTGAAATGAACTGACACCTACTGGTTTGGGTAGAGAGCGTTCTTTTCGTTTCAGGGCGGGGCAGTTGGCAATGAGGTGTCCAGATTTATGGCAGTAGAAACATTTTCTTTGGGTTCTTGGCCTTTTCACTTTGCGTGATAAAGAAACAGGAATACGTGAGGAACATTTAGGTGGAGTTACCGAGAAGTTTCTTTCGTGAACAAACATGAACTCATCAGCCAACATGGCAGCTTCAGAAAGGGTTTGGACCTTTTTTCCGTTTAAATACAAAACAACACATTTAGGCAAACACTGTTTAAAGTCCTCAAACAAAATGAGGTCTCGGAAGGCCCTGAAATCAGACACTTTAGCAGAAGTGCACCATTTATCTAAGAGTTTCCCCTTCTCTCTAGCAAACTGGGTGTATGACTGACTTGGGATTTTGGAGTGATGTCTGAATTTTTGCCGGTAGGCCTCAGGTACCAATTGGTAAGAATTCAAAATGGCAGCTTTAACAGTGTCATAGCTCAAACTTTCTTCAAGTGGTAAAGCGGACACAATTTCTTGAGCTTTACCACTGAGTTTGCACAGTAACAAAATGGACCAAACATCGCGGGGCCATCTTAAGGCTGTTGCGATGCGCTCAAAGATTGTAAAATACAAATCAACATCACAGTCTCCAAATGTGGGAACGAGTGAGATGTTTGTACTTGCATCAAAAGGTACAGTAGACTGGAAGGTGGAAGGCAAGTTAGTGGCAGCAGTAGAACCAGGGCTGGACAACATGTGGGCCTGAGACTCAAGCTCGAGCTGTTTGAGCTTAATGGCCGTCTCAGCCTCAATCTCAAGCTTTCGGACTTGAAATTCAAGCTGAGCCTTGCGCTCTCTCTCCTTGGCCTCGGACTCCATTTTGAGACGAGCCAAGCGCTCTTTGAGCCGAGCTCCGTCTCTGGGAGAACAGGAGGATGAGAAGGGCTGATGCAGAGGAAGAATGGTCGGAGGTTTAGTCCGCCCAGCAACCTCCACAGCACCCTCAGGAGTAACGAGCTCAGGGTCCACACCCATAGTAGACCCCTCAACACCAAGGAAATTGCATTCCACCACCTTGTCCATGGTAGACCCAAAAAAAACTTGCCTATAACAGTTCAATTATATATATTACAACTTTAGTGGGATGGGTTAAAACTATCCCGGACGAGCCCCCAATTTGTTACGACCCAGCTCAACTAGGGGAAAAGGGAAGTAACAAAACCAGATGTAAAATGGTAAAACTAAAGTTTATAATTTATTAAAAGGAATGTTAAAGCGAAATCTACCAAAAAGAGGTGGTGGACAGAGTAAGTTTATACATGTACCTAGAGTGCTGCTAACAAAACAAAAGAACTTAAATTGCGAATACACAAAAGGGCCACAACTTCAAAGTCCAAATTACCTAAAATCAAAGTTTCCAAGTTCAAAATTCCAAAGTTTCATAAATCCAAAATTCCAAAGTTCCAAAGTTTCATAAATCCAAAATTCCAAAGTTCCAAAGTTTCATAAATCCAAAGTTCCAAAGTGGCATGCAGTCCAGGCAGAATCAGGCAGCCCAGAGTGGCAGGGGGCGGGTCCATTTAAAGGGGTGCTGCCACAGGTGGATCATCCTGATTGGCCAGGAGCTAGATTGATGCTCCAATCAGGCGCAGGGCCCTGCTGTCAATCACTTTCCACTGGAGCACATCAGGACAGGTCCAGAGAGGAGGAGCTGGAGGCATGGGGCCGTAACAGAGAGGTTAAGGACTATTTAGACACAGCCCATATATTCTGGACCTGCAGATTTTAAATGGCTAAATAAACTGCCCCTCTCTCTTTAAAGTGTTACTTTGTGCAGTATGTGACAGAACCCAGTCTGCTCAGTCAGTGAACAGGAGCTGAAGAAGAACACGTCTAGAACACTTTCTGCAGTGCTCCAACATGGATCAATACGTCAGGCAGATAAAACGAATATGAGCACATGTTTTTGCTCAGTCAAAGGTCATGTCACCGATGCATGGGTAAGAACAGGCAGGTGAGAACTCTTTAACAGCTGCTTATTTTCATCATTTTAAGTGGTCGATTCAGTGTTAATCAGTATCCGAGTCTTTATCTGAAGGGACAACGTACAGAGACATCAGGCTCATTAAAACTGGGATGTTAAAAATTGTAGCCAACAAGCTCGTTTCCAGCTGCAGTCCCTGATTTACAAAAAGAAATTATACAATGCAATTACACCAATCAGCAATAAGAAGCATTCACACTGTGCACTCTCTGACCCACACACACATACACAAATTCACACATACTACTACTACTACTACTACTAAAAACTACATTTCTTGACTCTTAACAACACCCTTATTACCAACAGCCTGTTAGGACCATAACTCGTTCAGTAATATCTTCAGACGTCATACGAATACGCAGTAATAAGGAGTAAGGAGATAAAAAAGTGTTAGTAAATGCAAACTAGCAGCAGAATAAGGTTATGGTCACATTTTTATATAGCGCTTTTCCACCTTCAAGGCACTTTACATCAAGGAACCACTCACCCAGTCACACCATAGACGATATATATATGAATGGACGTAACTAACATGCGAGCTGGTGTGTTCCAAATAGGAAGCGAGCATGGGCACACTTCCGCTCCAATTCACTTCTTATTGAAAATTTGTCGGCCCTCTCTCTGTAACTGCTGCTGTTAAACTCGTCAGTTTGGTCTTAAAATGTTTGTATTAACCCACTCTACATGGTCCTGGTGGGTTGTTTTTTTTAACTTCTCTATTATGTCTGTGAATTAAGATACACTGGCAAGGAAGTGTATGAACATTAATAACAGACAAATCAACTGCCTTCATTCCCTGACGTCGCTCCGCTAGCGTTAGCAACAGGTTTGATTGACAGCGTTCCTAAGAGCCCGCTCCCTGCTAAACTAGCAGTGCAGGCGGGAATGGGGTGTTACCACCAACAGCCTCGCTCCAGATTGGCTCCTTGGTTGCTATGATACTCATGGTCGGAAATTCAAATATGGAACTTGGCTACAAATTGGCTTCTATAACTCTTAGCCTCGATGAGCTTCATTCGGCTGAAGCCAAACGCTGTGGGTGATGTCACACTCACTTAGACTGTACAAAGAAGTGGACTATGATTCACCCACAGTCATACACCAGTGTACGCAGACAGAGGGCGACAGGTTTTGCAGAAAAAAATGATACCCAGATCGTGTCACTATTCTTTTAGATGAATTTCTTTGGAGACATTCCTTGGCCTTTGCTCCGAAGTAAATTGCAGAATAAACGACACAAAGAAACTATTTTCACATTCAAAAAGATTGAGTGTTTAGACCAGACACATTCATGTTCCACTCGACGGCTCAGTGCAGACTTGGAGCTTGCCCGACCAAGGACTCAGTTTAAACAAGTGAATTACGAAAAAAGTTGAAGAATTTACCTATTTTACTTTTTTTTTTTTTTTTTTTAAATCAACCTCTGCAATGTGAAATAATGTGTGTCTTATTGTGCCTAATATAAATGCATTTATTATCACATTTTTAAACTGGTCTCCTGGAAAATGGCAGCCTCTGTGACTCCAATGATGCAAACAAAAGCTAATTATCATTACTAACAGTTGTAAGATTTTTATTTTAAATTTCATACACTTGACCTTTCTGTGTGCCCAGATATGAGATAAACATGTTTACTTGTTATTCTTCAAAGACATAACACACTTATAATAGTGAGTGTTTTGGCTCTCAAGATGATTATCCAATTAGAACAGTTTGCTTCACACGAGTCTCTCATTTGGGTCGCCAGTTTCAAATCTGAAATCCAGTTGGTTTAAAGGGCCCATATTAGGCTAATTTCTGATCTATGTTATAATGTTTTCTTCATACAAACCCTGTATATTTAGGCTGAGTTCTTCTCGCAAATGGAAAACACTCTGTTCCACCTTGTGATGTCATGGGGTAATAAATGGCTAAATAACCTGGCCCTCTCTCTTTACAGTCTTATTTTGTGCAGTTTTTAAACTCCATACGCCTTCACCAGAATGATTTGGATGGTTTCAGCCCTGGAAATGCCAATCTCTATTAAACAAAAAGTAAAAGATAGCCGTTATTTTGAAAAAGTACCGCTTAGTGGCATCACAAGGTGGAACAGAGCATTTTCAGCTTTAGAGATGTAGGCACACTAATAATAAAGTGTCACTCAAACATGTCCGATGAAACAAAAAACAACTCCAGGTCTGGTTTTGAGGAGGTAACAATATTATAATGTGGCTTAAAGAGGAGTAATTTTATGTAATATAGGAGCTTTAAACCTAAAATGTCTCTGTCCGAAACCTGAAACCTAAACCCCAGCACCTGCAGCCAATCATGAGCCAGTGCTAGTGCAGCCTTTGCAGCTCAGTGGGTGAATTTTGAAGGTACTGAGCTTTCACATGAGGAATGTCCTGCCAAAAAACTTGTATCTGTGCTCTATCAGGTTCAGTTGTGACTGTAATACCAGCAGCAGCACAGGCTACACACAGTTCCTTTAAGTCAGTGAAATCTGGGGTGAAAGACGACGACGGTGTGATATTAAGAATAAAAAGGTGTTGGTTTAACCTTTTGAAAAAAAGTCAAATCTTGTGGAGAGTTCTCTCTGGATTTTGGTCTTTTTTAAATAATCCTTGGATGACCTTTTCAGTGAAGGGGGTTTATCCAAGTTAGAGGGGATGTTTTATGCCAAATCAACTTTTTGACATTTGAACCTTGTAATAATGGTGTTCCCTCCTCAAAAGTTCACTCAAATTTGTATTTCGATTGATTCATGCATGTTCGAGTTATCTTGTATTGTCCTGCATTTAAGGCTTGAGCACTGAGGAAATTTAATTGTGTCAGGGTTCTAAAATATCATAATTTCAAAAGTAAAAGCAAGTAAATGAAAATCCACCATAAGACTAAGAGTTTTAAAATAAATAATGCAATAAAAAAAAAGTTTAACGAACCCAAGTTCCTTCTTCAATCTAAAGTCTCAAATGAAGTTCTGATGTAGATAGAACCGACAAGTCATTTTTGCTCAGTAATGCCTCTTGAAATCACACAGTAAGAAGCATAGATTACAAAAACAAAAAAGGATTAATTTATAACCATAGTCTGTATATAAAAATTGACATAGCAAACCTGCTAGCCGCTGTGTTCCAAATAGTGAGCATGAGCGCTCTTCCGGCTCCATCGTCCCGCTCTCTGTAACTGCTGCTCTCATTTAAGTCTTAAAATGTTCGTGTTAATCCTCTCTTCTTGGTCCAGCTATTATTATTTCACTATTGTGTCCATAAATCAAGATATGAACATTATTAACAGACAAAATCAGGTGACTTCTTTCCCCAAGGTTGCTCCCTTTAGCGTTAGCAACTGGTCTGATTAACAGCATTGCTAAGTACCCGCTCCGTGCTAAACTAGTGTTGTGAGCAGGAAGGGGTGGTACCTTCAACAGCCTCACTCCAGATTGACTCTTTGGTTGCTTTGTGTCAGGATTTGAGTTTTTCCCTGTGTTTTCTGTGCTGTCTTCCCCCCTCCCGTCTGTGTCTGTGCCTGGAGCTGGGCGGAGATTCTGGCACCACCCACAACCCACCTGCAGTCGATCAGCAATCAGGCCTCCACCTCTGGAGTACAAAGGGGCTGCTAATTTCTACACACGCTGACAGATCGTCTGTGTATCCTCTGTGGTATTTAACTGCTTGGCCCAGTCTACTTCATTGCGCAATTTGTAGTACTTAGTTTGTTTTTCTTGTTTTCTTCAGATCCCGCTCTTTGGACCCACCGATCACTTTAGCCTCCGACCCAGCTCCTTTCGACCAGCTCCCTTGGACCGGCTCCCTCGGACCAGTTCCCTCCAACCAATTCCCTCGGACCAGTTCCCTGGGACCCACTCCCTACAACCAGCTCCCTGCGACCACCTCCCTATGATCTACGACCAGTTCCCTGCGACCACCTCCCTGCGACCACCTCCCTACGACCACCTCCCTACGACCACCTCCCTACGACCACCTCCCTGCGACCACCTCCCTACGATCTACGACCAGCTCCCTTCCACCACCTCCCTGCGACCACCTCCCTACGACCACCTCCCTACGACCACCTCCCTGCGACCACCTCCCTACGATCTACGACCAGCTCCCTGCGACCTTCCCTACAACCACCTCCCTATGCTACGACCACCTCCTACGACCACCTCCCTACGACCACCTCCCTGCGACCACCTCCCTATGATCTACGACCAGCTCCCCATCTCCACCACCACCTCCCTGCGACCACCTCCCTACGATCTGCGACCACCTCCCTATGACCAGCCCCAATCCCGAATCTGCATCTTTTGATCCACCAGCCTTTACGACACTATAATACTTGTGGTCGAAATTCCAGATGTGGATCTCTACTCTAAATTCACCTCAATGACTACCAACCTCGATGAGCTTCATTTGCCTGGAGCTGAACTCTGTGGGTGACCTCACACTCCCTTAGTCGACTTCTTTATACAGTTCCAGCTTATAACTGATTATATGCAAAATGTATGGAGCATTTGAGTGCGGTACATTGGTAGAAGGGGGATCCGATGTCAGACAATTGATATTATCAGGAAAAATGTTTAGGGAAATCCATTTTTATAACTACACTACAACCAAGTCCACAGTCTGCTGAAAAGATAGAAGTTATATCCCGTATCATTTAAATCTATATATCTTACGAGGCAGAAGTGTGAACCTCGATGACAAACAGCAGTGACATTTAAAGTAAAGGAGTTTTGTCATTCTGCTTCTGATGCGTGCTCGTGTTTCTGTGAGATTGCTATCTGTTTGATTTGCCAGAAAAGCCAAGCTATTTTCCTTTTGAACTTCTCTTAGCTTTGGATTCTGTACCATCACAGCCAAGAGAAAGACAGTGATGTAAACGCGATCCAAAACACAAAAAACTGGTTCAATATCTTTCACTTTCCTTCCCGCTCTTGTGAAGCTCGGTGACAAACACGAGGCCTGTTTAGTTTTTACTGTGCGTTTTGCTTCAATTAGCGTCAGCAGTGTGTCTCAGGGGAAAACTGCTGCCTGCAATTTAGCTCTTTAATAGTTTTCAATCCACATTCGGTTCAATTGGGCATTTTCACTTTTCAATTAACTTCAGTTAGAGGGCAAAGATATTTCTAAACACTGCGGTTTGTTGTGCAGTCAGCAGACGCCGGTTTAGAATACATAATAAACATTTTGTGAGGAAAAAGTCCTTGCTGTGTGGTTCAGCAAAATTAGCTTCAACTCAGCACAGATATAGTGTAAAAGTAGTTTGTAAAGCCGAAATGCTCAACTTTTTTCTTATAAATGAACCTTTTTCCCCCCAAGAAAGTGAACTCAGACAGGAATCAGACGTGAGGACACTGTCTTCATCTAATTAGGAAACATTTTATTTATTGCAAGCCTGAGCTATCAGCCATCTGAGTCACACCACATGATGCTTTGGGGTAAGAGCCGATTGTCTGTCCAAGGGTGGTCCATCCTGCTTCACTTATTGATAAAGCTGTTCTAAGGCTGTGCTAATGGCCACATGTCTTCAATGTGAAATCTAATGATCTGAGAGAGGTGTGTGAGAGTGGGGGGCTCGCTAGCTACATTTAAATACTTCATTTTCCAGGTTGTCTGCATGTAATTATGAAGTATTTTATCCTGCCAGAATCAGGAAGTTCCCTGTTAGCAAACTAGTTGTCGTTAGTATTACAGTGACTGACCTCTGAAAGTTGTCAAACACAGTTATAAGTCATCGTGGTGATGTGTGCACTCTATGGGTGTCTTTATTTGAGGGAGTTACTGTAGCTCTATACTCCACCCAGAGCCCTGAGGTCAGCTCCTCCACAGTGACGGAGCCTTTTTCTGTGGCAGCTCCCAGACTATGGAACAGTGCCCTCTGCTTGTCAGATCCTCTCAGTCTTTAACACAAGACTACAGTGTTCCCTTGTTTATCGCGAGGGCTACGTTCTAAAAATAACCCTCATAAGCCGAAAACCGCTAAGTAGTCAGCTTTGGGTTTTTTTTACAATTATTATACATGTTTAAGACTGTAAAACCCCTCACCACACACTTTATACACTTTTCTCAGACAGGCATTAACATTTTCTCACATTTCTCTCTTGTTTAAACACTCTCAAAGTTCAAACCTTCGTATATTATGTCCCTTTCCCTCGATGATCGCTTTAAAGGTGTTGTTCACATGACTCTGCTCCAGCTGTATCCACAGAGACGCCTCTCCGTGCAGAGAAACACTTTTTTTTTTTTTTTGAAATTTGTCGGTACAGACTTTTTAGAGTCACACTGCAATTGAAAAAAACTTGTAAATTTGTCTGCAACACATCACTTTACTGTACAGGTCTGAACACGGCACAGAGGAGGAGACTGAGGGACAATGGTCTACAGTCCCTCAGCCAATCAGGACGCAGAACACAATGTACGCTCATACACTGTAAAAAAAAAAAAAAAAAAAACATGCAAAATTGCACACACACAAAAAAATAAAAAATCTGAGAGACCACGAAAGGTGAACTGCGATGACTTTTATGTGAAGCACTTTGGTCAGCTTAAGTTGTTTTAAATGTGCTATATAAATACACTTGAATTAAAAAATTAGAATGTTAAAATGCATACGACTTTGAAATGAACTGGCTGTGTTTTCTTCATGTTTTAAAGACAATAAAAATAAGGTACAGCACCTTTAAGATTTGCAAAATTTTAAGATTTGTGATCCTCACAAGCAGAAGACATGTTTGAGGAGCAAAACAAGCTAGAAGAAGAATAACATAATTTGACAGAGCTGTCCCTGAGAGCAGCAAACGCCCACTCACTTTCTGCTTCGCATTCACCTTGACAAATTGTCCACTTGAGAAAAAGAGAAGCAAAGGAGTGGGTGGGGATTTGTGTGACAATTTATTTAGCTAAATTATAGAGATGTAAGAGAGAACATCCACATATAATCAGGCTGGCTATAAGGGGATACAGGGAACTCTTGCCCTTGTTCGACCCATGGCTCTCAATGAAACTATAATGTCTTTTGAATGGTTAAAAGTCCTCAAAATGTCACCTATAAATAATGATAACTTTGATTACATCACCATGGCAACATCTCTAGCCTTTCACAAACCGTGTGTGAGAACTCTGGGTGCTTTATGCTCTCACACTTGTTCATGTGTGACAATTAATTCAGTTTGTTTTATGATTGTAAGTTGGGAGAGCCCCATATCATGCTCTGTGACACTTGGCACTGTGGAGATTGGATGAGGCTACATTGCATTAGACCTAAGACGATAAATAGCCCTGATAAAGTCACGCTGCAGCCCTCCTGGTTGTTTAAGGCCCATTCAGATACAATCTCTCAGATTTATGTTTCCCTGTTGGTGTGGCTCTGCTCTGCACAGCTCTGGTAAACACAGATGAATGATTGTGTCAGGAGCCGAACCTTCATCTTCCTGCAGGGGGCGCAGCCTGGCTTCTGCTGTGCTCCTCATTAGCACTGGACAACACACATACTGTATTTAGAAGTGGACTGAGAGAGAGTGAGACCAAGTGAGGCTAGCAGCTATAGCGGCTAATTTGCAACCAAGTTCCATATTTGGAAATCTGAGCGTATCATGACAACCAAAGAGCCAATTAGGAGCGAGGGTGTTGAAGGTCTGTGATTGTTTGGCAGGGGACTTTGCCATGATGCATGATAACTGTCAATCAAACCTGTTCTTAATGATAGCGGGAGCTATTAAATAGGGAATAAAAAAAAACACCAGGATCATGTAGAGCGGGTTAAAATGAACATTTTGAGGTCAGAATGATCAGCCTGACAGCAGCAGTTACAGAGAGACGGGTGCTGAATTTTAAATAAAAGTCAATTGGAAGCTGAATTGCTCACTTCCTGTTTAGAACTTGTGGGTTAGCGATGTCCATGTATGTATGTGTGTGTATATATATATATATATATATATATATATATATATATATATATATATATATATATATATATATATATATATATATATATATATATATATATAGGGATAGGGATAGAGATAGAGATAGAGATAGAGATAGATAGATAGATAGATAGATAGATAGATAGATATACAGCCTATGGGCTCAATAACATCTGCTATACCGTCTAAACCAGACTGGGAGAGACTTATGCATGCATTTGTCTCCAGTTGGTCAGACTACTATAACGTCCTGCTCAGTGGCCTCACTGAGCATAACTTCAGCGCGAGTTCAGTTTGACAAAATATCAAGATGAAAGATCATTATTGTAATTTAAGTTTTATCATCAGTCTTTGTCATGTAGTCTATGGGGTGTAAGAGGCAATTACCTGGTGCTGACAAGCTGCTTGGAACTATAATAATTCTCCCCCCTTTTTGACTAAGAGCATGGAGGATGGAACACAGCAGGCATATTAATGAGGTATAACCTTCGTCCTGTACATACCACCAACACACTGTTATTTGGTGCTTGGATCCTCATTCTAAAAGGTCCTATATTACACAAAATGGATTCCTGTGAGATTTACGCCATGTTATAATAGACTCAAAAACATATCTGGAGTTGTGTTTCGTTTCATTCACATGTTCGAGTAACCCTTCATCATTAGTCTGTCGACATCTCCGAAGCTCAAAAGGCTCTGTTCCATCTTGTGATGTCACGTTAGAGTAGTTTTCAAGCTACCATTTCCTTTTAGTTCAGTCGAGGTTGACATATCCAGGGCTATCATTATCCAAGTGATTCTGGTGAAGGCGGATGGAGTTTAAAGACACAGTGGAGCACTTCCTGTATTACCACATGACATCAGCCTTAAATCTCCAGCACAGGCCAGTATTGTCTTTTGGTTAATCTGCCTAAAAAAAAAACACCACACGCAAAGCTTTAATACAAAGAGTGAGCTGACCAAAAGCTCTTTTAAAGGTTTGCAGTAATAAAGGGCTGTGGGTGAGTTTGTAGTAAACTTAAATTGGCCCCAAATTTCTGCCCAAAAATATCAGCAGAGCTCATCGTCCAGTGGTTCCTCTGGATTCTAAACAATCGATATCAGCATCAGCCATGAAAAAAACCCATATCTGCCAAACTCTACTCTTTTGCATAGTTATGTTCAGAACGTAAAGATGTTCAGAGGTATTTGAGCTCTTTCTCTCTGAACTCCGCGTAATGAGATTGTAAACATCCGTTGCCATGGAGACGCGTTCATTAATGAGGTTTCATTGTTGTGAGGGACATACCAGACGACGCTGAGATATTTACTGTGCAGAAGAGGCATTTAAATTAGACAAAGATTTGTTTTGAAGGATTCTTGTTGATGAAACTGTGAATAGTCTGACATTGTGAAAAGAGCATCAGTATTTGGTGCGTGCGCCTGTCGTATTCTAAACGCCTTTTCAGTTTTATTTATGAAAGCTCATTTAAAAACAAAATATGTGAATAGGGCATGAGTATTTGTTCTTTGTGCATTTGTGACATTGAAGTCTCTAAAACAACACTCAAAAGTACACAGCTGGGGTAAACTGACAGGACCAAGGCTGCTAATCTGAGCCATTGTTCCCTCTGGCCACCACCAACACTCACGCTCGCCACAGTCATACTACACAAGGGAGGTACGTGTTTTGCCTAAGGACACAGCAACAGTTTCTACCAGAGACACTGCTGCCCCACTGGCACCTGCTATTCCCAGCGGTCTCCCATCCAACTACTAACCAGGCCGGTCGATCGCTGACAAGGAAGGTACAGCCACATTTTGTCGTGTCAGTCATGAACATGCCCTGGTTTTTCCATTATGTTTGTGCTAACTTCTCCACTGAAAACTGATTCCGACCTGATTTACAGCCTGTATTACCCTTCAGAATGCGCAACTCTGTATATAATTAAATGCTTACATGTGACCTTACAATGAACACACGACTCACACTGACCTCAGAGTTTGTGCAGTTTCAACTTCAAGCTGTTCGTAAACGAGTTCTGCAGGAAAACTGTGTGAATTACATACAATTACATGCAGCTATGTGTTCACACTGGTGCAAGGACCCTTTATAATGTAAAGGTAAGCCCACTGACGCCAACTGGAACACATTAAAATCCACCAGAAACTTGTCTAGATTTTCAAAACCCTTATACGTCTGTCTACTGTTCTTGTGACTATGGTAGTTGTGACATTTTGGATGTTTTCAGTCTGATGTTGGTCGTACAAATACAAATACAACTGGTCAAGGTGATGAGAGCAGAGTCATAATGTCGTCAAATGTGAATCACCAATAGCTGAGCCAGGATACAGTCGCTATAGGGGGTCCCAGAGTTAAATTCAGCTTAAGGCCCCTGAAAGCTAGCGCCAGCCCTGCTTAAACTGCAGGTAATGAGGGAAATTGGAGGTCAGATAAGTCGACGCCCGGGTAGGAGGGGAGCCAGACAAAACAGAAAGTGAGAGGGAGACAAGAGGGAAAACAGAAGGAAGGATCCTGACAAAACCCCAGCTTATGTCTTTAGCGTGTAGTCTTTGATCAACACCTTTAATTAGCCGCGTACAGAGCGGGTAACACGGCTGCAGCATGTCTACTGCGAAATCAATAAACTAGAGTAAGGATTTTCACTTATAATGCTCCATGGGGGAAGCGACCACAGTTTTTCATTATGTGGGTGGTAACCTTTAAACAGTTCTACGAAGCCGCACCAAACACTAAAATGTATCATCTCTGTGTGAGTCTTTTTATCTGGTCCCTTCCCTCCCACCCTGACGATCGAGCTGCCCCGCGAATGTAAAGTGGATGTGTGTGTTAGCGGCGGCCCACCTGTACCTCTGATCTCATTATGGGGCACAAATGTGATATAAAACGCATTACGGAGCTAGATCCAGATAAACAGCCATAGTCAAATATGCATTGCCAATGACTTCACAAAGGATCAAGGTTAGCACACGGGCGATATCGCAAGAGCAAGTAATGTGATCAGATAGACACAGCAGGCTGCATTAGGAGCATTATGGAAAGACACAGTGATATATCTGTTGCTGTGAGTCATTGGAATAATTTGCCAACAGACAAGTCTGTACCCATTAGGGATGAATGTGGTTTGAATGATCAGTACAATGTAGAATGTGTGTGTCTGTGTGCATATTAGTGGTAGGACTTTTGGCGCCTTTGTGGGATCCGAATCTTTTGGATCCGTTCATGTCAAAAAGCCGTTTAAAAGGTTGGCTCTTTTACTATTTATGTACATGAGAGAAGCCAGTGAGAACTCATTTTATCTACAAACTAACCCCAGAGAGAAATGACCAAGGATCAGATGTGTTTAAAATGGTTCCAATTGAGAGTGGGAGTGTGTTTACCCCTGCACTACCCTTGAGCTACAATAATAATCATTTTAAAAGTAACGGTTAACAGGATGCCAATTTCTCACTCGTGTTTCCTGCTTTGCTTCTGTTCTGATTCTTGTGTTGGTCCAGCGTTAATCAGTGTCAAAATGCATACAAAAAAATGAAAAAAAAAGATATTTGGTTCTTTTGGTCCAATCGATCACCTTAAGGAACCACAATCACAAGGAACCACATCACTGGTACATATGTTGGGCCTTGGACGGTGAAAGGTGCTAAGGGGAGCAGGTAAGAGTCCATGTGCTTATGTGTTTGGCTGTATGTTGTCTTTAGAATGTTATATGAACAATGTGACCCTAGGTGACACCTGTTTTCACTTATTTGTGGTCGATTTATCCATATTTTCAGTATTTCCACCACCCTGCTCAGGACTTACAGCTGCACATTTGCATTTATGTGTTTACACCTGGCACCAGCGTCTCTCCCATGACCTTTGTCTTGGTTAATGAGGCGTGTAGACTAATATGCCCTGTGTAATCAGTCACTACTGTCTGAAGGTGTACAGAAGTCTTTAAGTACATGTCTCTTCCAAAGTACCAAAAAGACTCCAGCGGTTAGTAGTTAAAATGTATTTGTCTCATCTTTGCCACAATACCAGAGAGGAGCAGGTATGGACACGGTGAAAAATCATATGCACCTTCTAGCACCTGTGCCCCAAGTCAATGGCTCCACCCGTCGAAGGGCTGCCGACAAAGGGTGCTCCTCTGTGTAGCCTTAACAAAATGGGACAGGCCTACACCACGGAATGTACGTCAACCTCTGTCTGTGCGCTTGCGTTACATCGCCTAGCAACTGTGACGGCTGCTGACTCTATTTTCTCCCATAGAAGAAGTAACGTGCGGTGCATGATGGGATATTAAAGTGTGCGACGTCTGTTCGGATGCACGCTTCGTCCACAGCCGATCTCCATGGAAACAAAGGGCACGTTTGTTGGCAGCATTAGTTTGGTGCATGAAATGGGACAGGCCTTGTCGCGCCGGAAGTGACTTAAGTGTCCTTCAAATTCACCCGACGAAGTGTGCAGCCGGTGAGTTGGGACATGGTTCTGGGTCTAATTTCTTGCCCCCTTCATACCTGGGGTTTCCACTATAAACATCTAAAAAGTTATCTACAAAGACGTGTGTTTACAAAGCAGACTTCATGACAAAAATCTTTTTGAAACTAATTTAATACAAAAACAGTACAGTGTTTCTGACCATTTCAGAATTGCTTTTAGACTTTTTAGACTTGCTTTTAGGCTGGTCATTCTATATCAAAATGCATATGACTGCTTATATCAGCTCCTTAACTTGAATGGTTGGAATTGGATCTCATTTTTAAAGAGCAATTTTAATTTCTTTCTTTTTTTGTGTGTGCAATTTTACACTGATAAAAGGTCAGCCAACACAAAAATTAAAACAGAAGCAGAGCAGCATCGTAAGACAGTAAAAAGCAGTACAAAGTAAAAAGTTTTCAAATGATTATTATTGTAGTGCAAAGTTTTATTTAGACGTTCATTATTCCAAAGGGTAAAGACAGTCCCAGTCTCAGTTTTGAACCATTTTAAACAAACAAGTCTCGATCTTGTCTCTTTGTGATTAGTTTGTAGATAAAATGAGTTCTTACACTGGCTTCTGTCCTATAAATAAATAGTAAAAGAACAGGTCTTTTGAAGAGCTTTGAAATGACTCAATTCAAAAGATTCGGATCCTGTAAAAAGAGCTGAACGTCCCATCACCGGCTCACTAAGGAAAAAGACATCCCGGTGGACTGAAGAACATCGTGGATTTCTGCAGAATCGATGAGTGACGCACTAGACTAACATTTCACATGCGTCACAGATGTAAACCGATCTGATTACAGCATCACGTTTATTTCTGGCTCGAGACGCGACGTAGAGAGTGAGACGGGACTGATATCGCTCTGCGTAAAAATACAGAGACAGTGCCAGGCAAATTGTATTGTGCAAAGCCTGATATAGCAGCATAATCATGTGCTTATTTGGAGCTGGGTATGAACACTTGGACATTAGGCATTCATTACTACAGAATGAAAACTGATACAATGGACTGAGACCAGGACAGATGTCAGCTGGTCTCTGCCAATGTTTGTGTGCAGAGAGAATTAAACAAGACCAGAGTATTGACGACACATCTGCACACACAGCTACATGCACACACGGCCATTTAATATATTAAATCTAAATGTGAACATGCCATTTTTTATTAATTGTTGTTTGCACCTGAAAGGGCCCAAATTGTGCTATTTTCTGATTTCTGTTATGTTGTTTCTTCATCACAAACAGACCTGGAGTTGTGTTTTGTTTCATTCACATGTTTAACACACAAACCCTGCACATTTAAGCTGAGTTCTTCTCTCAAACTGAAAACACTCTGTTCCACCTCGTGATGTCATGTGGTAATACAGAAAAAAATTAAAAATAAATAAATATGTTGCTGTGTTTTTAAAACTCCATACACCACAAACTGTGTCAAACTCAAGGCCCGTGGGACAAATGTGGCCCGCCAAAACATTGCATGTGGTCCGCGACAAAGTAAATTAAAAGGTGCAACTGTCTTAAAATATCAGTTCACGAGATACACAGTTACACAGACATTTTTTCATATCTGTGCAAATCCATATGCAATGTTTGTAACTTGAATAAGTAATAAATATAGAAACAGGTAATTAACAAGATTTAAAAGTAGTTGCATTTATTTTACATTGTATTTGGTTGCATTTAGTGACATTTATCTTAGTTACATCTGACCCTTTGAGAACAAACATTTTGGCGGTTCAAATCCCGCTCTCTACATAAACATCATTGGTTGAGTGGTTAGATCCACTGACTCGAAGGTTGGCGGTGCAATTCCAGCCCTCACAGATGAATGCTGTCGTTGTGTCCTTGGGCAAGACACTTAACCCACCTCGCCCCCAGTGTCTGCGTACAACTGGTGTGTGAATGTATGGAGTGGATGAATAATGACTATAGTGTAGCGCTTTGAGAGGCTTTGACAAGCCTGTAAAGCGCATTACAAGTGTAAGGCATTATTATTATTATTATTATTTTGTTGATATAGCTCTGTGAAAATGAGTTTGACACCCCTGCCACACACCTCCACTAATCATTTGGATGATTTCAGCCCTGGAACTGCCCGTCTTTACTGAACAAAAGGTAAATAACAGCTGTTAACTTGAAAACTACCACTTCATGACATCACAAGGTGGCACAGAGCATTTTCAGCTTTACTGAT
Organism: Periophthalmus modestus; assembly: GCA_019594935.1. NCBI lineage: Eukaryota > Metazoa > Chordata > Actinopteri > Gobiiformes > Gobiidae > Periophthalmus > Periophthalmus modestus. The sequence goes on from JAIEZT010001243.1 coordinate 20,935,930, forward strand.
GTGGACAGACTAATAATGCAGGATTACACAAACATGTGTAAATGATACAAAACACAACTCCAGGTATGTTTTTTAAGAGATACCAGTATTATAACACGGTTTAAAGCTCACAACAGTCCATTTTGAGTAATATAGTTTTAGTTTTTAAGTTTTTTTATAGCTTTTATTTACATTAAAAGCACTCCAAAGCTTCTTACATCAGTTTTAACTTCTGTAAAATGGCTGTAGTCTTACGGGAATATCCCATGAGAGCGAAGAAATTAATCAACCAAATTAATCAAAACAACTTTAATTACTCCAGAGGGATAACGAGCACATATAACACAATATTAAATAACTTCAAAACCCTAGAACAACTTTACAGTCTCTCAGTGGTCAGACGTACTGCATTGTTAAACCTGTTGTTGTCCCTGACCACTGGGCCATGGTGCGGTCTGTGGTCGCCTCGGTAACACGTAAAATCCAATATCACTTTATTTTCAGTGGAGTGTAAAAGGGCTTCATTTATAACAGGATCTCAGAGTGTACCCAGGCCTGACTTTGAGCAGGAGGAAACAAAAGACTGGCCCTAAAGAGTTTCTGTGGACTTTAAAGTGCTCTTTAACTGTGACACGCACTTTTGTTATTACTTATAGATTTCTTTCTTTGGCAAATGGGTTTTAAATTGTCCAACTTAAAGGTGCTCTATGTACCTTTTGTCCCCCTCCTGCTTGTCACCGTAGAGATTTTTTGCTTTGTCACAGTAAATGGTAAATGGTCAGATTTGTATACAGCGCTTTTTGACCTTCAAGTCACTCAAAGTGTTTTACATCAAGGAACCACTCACACATTCACACACACATTCATACACACATTCACACACACATTCACTCACACATTCACACGCACATTCACACACACATTCACACACACATTCACACACACATTCACACACACATTCACACACACATTCACACACACATTCACACACACATTCACACACACACACATTCACACACACATTCACACACACATTCACACACACATTCACACACACATTCACACACACATTCACATTCACACACACATTCACACACACATTCACACACACATTCACTCACACATTCACACACACATTCATACACACATTCACACACACATTCACACGCACATTCACACACACATTCACACACACATTCACACACACATTCACTCACACATTCACACGCACATTCACACACACATTCACACACACATTCATACACCAGTGTACACAGACACTGGGGGACGAGGTGGGTTAAGTGTCTTGCCCAAGGACACGACAACAGCATTCATTTGTGGGCCTCTACCGCCAACCCTCGAATCAGAGGTTGAACACTCTACCAACTGAGCTACTGTCCCATTTAACGAGCAGGTCCAGTTACCCGTCAGATCTGCAGAGAGGCGAGTAGAGATGGGGAATGATAAGATATTGTCAATATCGCGGCATTGTCATTTTCCCCTATTGATCCGGTTCCTTAATGATTTGTTGATCCCTAATCAGTAAAAATAAAATGTCTTTATATACTCAGTTTTATGACCCTATATTTTGTCATTTTAATTATGGCTTCATTAGACTATTTAGACAGTCTAGACCAGGGGCTGTCAAACTCATTTTCACAGAGGGCCACATCAACAAAATAGTTGCTCTCAAAGGGCCAGATGTAACTGTAAGATAAATGTAACTAAATGTAACCAAATGTAATGTAAAGTAAATGCAACTACTTTTTAATCGTGTTAATTAACTGTTTCTATATTTATGACTTATTCAAGTTACAAATATTGCATATAGACTGACACAGATGTGAAAAATAGCTGTGTAACTGTATCTCCTGATGAACTGATATTTTAAGACAGTCATACCTTTTAATTTACTTTGTCGCGAGCCTCATAAAATGGCGTGGCGGGCCACATTTGGCCCACGGGCCTCGAGTTTGACACATGTGGTCTAGATTATAATTAAAAAACACTATTAAGTATTTCAAATCATGTAGGGACAGATATTAAAAAACGGAGTAATATCACAACATAAACAGGCCTGACACAGAGACAGTGAGGGCTTTTGTGAACTTCTCCCTCACTGTTCCACACATGTCCCACCCTATACGCCTCATAAACAGGGGGCGCTCTCGTGCAGAAGCAGCTGCTGCATCTCACTGCTGCTGTTTAGTTTCTCCTTTACCACATGTGTATAAGCCTCAAATATGCCCACAAAGGCTCAGTACGATACGCTCCTTGGGTTGTACAGGCTTCACAAGAGCTGACACTTTTGCTTGTAGTGAAAGAGCAAATAAAAAAAACAAATCATTATCATCATGTTTTATAGCTCTGAGTCTCCCCTCCCTTTGCTCGCTGTGCTACGTCACTCCTCCTTTAGAGCACAATCACAACACGATCAGCTTGCATCCCGCTAATGAAACTACTGCTCATCAAGTCAGGTTTGTCAAGTTGCTGTGTGCAGTTTTGTATCATGTTTTTGTATATTTATGGAGAATTGTCGTGTGGGAGCATGGGTGACGTCGGCTTGTGGGCAGAGCCTTGTACAGAATCTTAAAGAGGATCCAAATAGGGCCCCAGATAGATCACAAAATTACTCAAATTCAATTCAGTTCAATTCAATTTATTTTTGTAAAGCCCAAAATCACGACAGCAGTCGCCTCTTAGGGCTGAACATGGGAGTTGATTAACTAACAGAGTTAGAAAATCAACAATGAAACAGAGACAGACAAGCAAGTTAATCAACAGAAAACAAGCAATGGATAACTGTCCCAGAACATCCCCTGTCCTTAGACCCTCCTTCTCGGCAAGGAAAAACTCCAAAAACCCAGTGGGAAAAGGAGAAACCTCGAGGAGAACCACAGTGAAGGAGAGATCCACTCCCATGGACGGACAGGCTGCAGATGTGTCCAGGACTAAGGCGCATCCAGTTCAAGTCTGTAGGGCCAGAGCCCACTCAGTGAGCCGTCCATTCAGGCAAGGCGATCTAGGGTCCAGCCATCACCGGACGATCAGGAGGGGATGTAGGGTCCAGCCATCATGACACCTAAAACCTCTTCAGGCATGTTTTTGATGAGGGAACAGTGTTATAACATGATAAAAGGCAAAAAAAAAAGAAGATTTTTTGCACCTCTTTAAGGAAGGAGACATGAGATTCTGATGGATTCCTAAAACTACAAGTTGACTCAAGTAAAACCCATCCCCAATTCCCATTCCTAGAGGCGGCCCCGCTTGTAGTAAGAATACATGTTTTTTAGTTTTAGTTTTATTTAAGAGAAGTACTTTTTCTCAGTAAAAACGCTACAGGAGGCACTCTCTGTACAACTAGTCCCACTCTGGAACTAAAACACTGACAAACAGTTCAAACGTCTGGCTAAGGCTTTCTATCTGTTCAGTATGAATTCTGAGGCTGTACTTACACCACTGAGAATAGCGGATTGTAAAAGCTGTCACAGAGCGGTGCGCAGTGACAGGCCCTGACTAACAAGCCCATTCATCCAAGAAATGCTAAGAGGATGTTGACAGTTAGGGAGAGAGTACACTTTAATTATTTCTGGGTAATTTCACTCGCGCGTCTCATTTGTGCAGTCACTCAACCATTAGCACTCATCAGCTGCGATTTTAGAAAGACGTAATACTTATGCACCGCTGGACACTGTTAGATATCGAGTATCAACTACTGACAGGGTGTCCACCTTTTGCTCTTGTGGCTGTCCCGCACAAACCTTCAGGCCACTGTACCTCGTTCTACAATGTCACACTTTATTTTTGATGCCACAGGAATCATGAAAAAGGGAGATTTACAGAAGAAAACATGATGATAATTGTGTTTTTTTGTGGGAATGAAATAATCTTTGGTTGTATTGGCTTTCAGAGTTGTAATATGTAAGCACGTATCTGTGTAAACCCTCAGTCGTCCAGGTCTGATCCATGGCAAAGGAAGTTAAAATCTGTCAACTGGGCAAATCGTTGTAGGAGCGAAGACTTTTGGCTGCTCATCTAAGCCGTTTCTTCAGTTCTGGTCAGATCGCTGGTGGACACTGCCTTATATCTGTCTGAAGGGAGGAGCTAACTACACTGAAACTGTAAACAGCTATTGTCTCCAGTATTTTCTCCAGTATTTCTTCACCTGGAACTACCAACTCGAACTAGCAGGGTCGTTAAGGGCTGAATAGGGTAGTTCCAGCTGAAACTAGAGACAACAGCTGTTTGAAAAAACCGAAGTTAAGGCAGTGAAAATTGATGCCTAACAGGAAGCTGAAAACCACGAGTTACTATTCCAAACTCTTTTTGTGCATTACAATCATGTATCTAAAATAACTGGATAGGGTCTAACGAGTTTAGAGCTGTCTCGAGTTGGATTAGTGGCCACACATTGGTACTACAACGACAAAATCCCTCCTGCCCAGAAAGGATTTTAGAGTGCAATGCAATCACAAACTGCTCGTGTTCGACTGACAGGGGCTGACAGCGGCTGACAAGGCACCTACAGCTTTCACAGCGGTCTAATTCTGTGGTGATTTTAACCTTTTTTCAGATCATACATTTTTTCTAAGCTCCAAATCTGTCTGTTGTCCTAAAAAACACGCTTTAATCATTAGTTCCGGTTACGCTCTAGCTAAGCTCAAGCGCTGATTGAGCACGTAAAAACCCACGAGCGGATTTAAACCGCAAAAACTATTCTAAATATAATATAATATTGTTAAAAATGACAAAAAATAAGCATCAGAATGAAGTTTGAAGAAGTTTGCCTCTATAATGAGCCATACAAGTTGTTAATTCAACTTTTTACAGCTTAAATCTTATCACATAGACAAAAAATTACAACGAAATTCGAAAATGTAGCCATGACAAAAAATAAAAAGCCTGTTAACTTTTCATACTGGACAAACCCTTTAAATTATGAACTTTCTCGCCTTGCGCCTGAATGTTTGGACACCCAGTTTAATCCCTGCAGACAATAAACACATCACCTTGACGTTGCTTTACTAGCTTGTGAAAACTTTATTTACGAAGGTGACAAAATGATAGAGCATCCATTAAAACTACTTCCACACGCTGTTTACCCATGTCCATATTTAATTAAAAGACATTGGCTGGTGTGAGTGAGTTTACGCACCTGCTCGTGTAATTTCCTCTTGGAGTGATTGGTGCCGCTAAGATGCTCTTCTAATGAATATTCTACTCAAGAGCCATTCTCTCCTCCAGCAAATGGTATGATTTATTTTGTTTTCCATTGGGGCCCCGAGTAGCCTAATTCACACTAGCAATCATTTTCACTGTGAATATACCAGAGGGAATCTAGTTTGGTGTGTTTTATTATTGTGCGGACATATTAATCTTACATAAAGAAACAATGCTCTGCACCAGATTTGGCTAAAGGCTACATGCATCTGCCTGCAGCACTCTGATGCTTATGTGATTAATATTAACTTGACAAATGCTATGCTATTTATCACTGCTGTCCAGACTAGAACGGTTCTGAGCGTGTGACAAGAATTTTATGCGCGTATTATTGCATATGCAGTGTTGAACGAATGATCAGCCCAATATAAAAATCTGTAAATATGTTTTACGAGCGGAGGATTGGATAATAAATCAAGTTCATCTTCATGTTTGTAATCGACATCATTGTAATGGTAATCTCTCTGGGTTTTCTGGGACCGTGGGAGGCATTGTTAACTCCAATTTTGATGGGACTGATTTGGAGAACAAACTGTCCCACGTGTGTTGGCTTTTTATGCAGCTTTGCACAAGGGCACGATGGCAGAACCTGCATAAATATTGATGCAGTTTTTAAAACACATTGTTATTAATATTATTTTTTATTTAATCAGTTAAATAACCAGAGAATTTTCATAGAGCGGGAAATGGGGGAACCAGATTATATGATGAGTGGTCGAACAAATATATAATAATAGTAATAGTAGGAGTAGTAGTAGTATTTTCTTTTTTTTTTTTTTCTACTGTTTATTTTCATAGTTTTCACAATAAAAAAAAAAACATACATATATTAATAATAATACTACAAATACAGAAAAAAAGAGAAAAGAAAAAGAAGAATAAAAATATATAATGATAATAAAATAATGTAAATACACACTTTATATACACATACAAAATGTGCACATATATACACATGCACCCACATACATACGAGTACATGCACATACACACACATATACACATAAATCCACATTTACATATGTTAAGGGGAAAAAAAAAAAAAAAAAAAACAAAAAGAAACACTCAAGGGGGATGCTGTCATTACCAGCAGGAGCCAAAAAATTGTGGCACATTGATTGATCAATTACATGGGCTGCTCATTAATGGAAATCTACATTTGAGAGAGAAGTATAATTTATACCATAATTTCACCATAAGATCACTGTACATTCATAGGACAGATAAGTAACAAAGCATGGAGACAAGACGCCAGACAAGAAACGCCACATTATTGCACCATTGTTTAACTTATTAAAATGAATTATTCAATTGTTTTTAATTGTTTTAATACTGCAGCTTGCACAGAAAGGCCTCTGAGAGCGGGAGGTTTGGGGCATCCTCAGAAATGTTTGAACAGATTTGGCATTATTTGCTGTCTCCTGCGTATTTTACAGGCAGTGAATCGCAGGCCTTTCCTTACTCCTTCCCAACTTCACTGGACAGTTGAGATGCTCCTTGCCACGACTGTCGATGACCCACATCCCGGTGAATGATGAGAAGGGGAGCTTTCTCAGCGCATTTAACCAGCTGGGATAGGGCCAGAGAAGAGCGGTTTGACAGACGGTCAGATTTGTCTGTTATTAATGTTCATATCTGGATTTACCGGAGAGCTGTGAGCCGTTAGTGCTGAAAGTCCAGACTCTCCTGATTAGGCAGCACGCCAAATGTGTATATCTGTTATTCTAGTTTGAATATTTTCAGGGGAGTGGATTCCAGGAGGTCAGAACTTTTGGTAGAGACCCCCCCTTGACCTCCCCTAGCGCTGTCCCTGGTTAAAGCCAACATGGAGCAAAGATAAAACGCCAAAGTAAAATTCTCTATAGTAGTTTCAAGGCATTATATACTAGCCTTATAGGTATTGGTATCGTATCAGGATCATATCAATACCACAATACCTGGGACACAGACATACAGTAACAGTATAAGAGCTAATGAAGCATGTTGTAACCATTTTCACTGTATTCTGTGACTTCAAATTTCACACATAAATTCAAAGAGGAAGAAATCTGCTGAATATTCCTGTTGTTTGTCATTTCCATTCAAAAGACCATCATTTCACCATTGTCCTGCTTTAGATGTGTTCCTCGATGTTCCTAATGCCATCCCTGCTCCGTCTCCGAGCTAACGACTGCACCAATTACCATGTGTTCTGTTCAGGAAAAAACAAACTGAAATAATCACTGAACTTGAGGAATCGCAGCCATCTGTGTAACTGTTGGGAGTTTGAAGTTTGGAATAATTGTGAAAGATACCATGTGCTAATGTGACTCTAGAGTTTTAAAGCCCAGTTCTCGCAGATGACTTTGATGTATCCCGCTTTATGACAGATATTAAACCCATCTTATCCATTTTGAATTAAGATTATGTCAGTTGACGTGTACAAAAACACCACCTGCTCCCCTGCTCCAAATAAAGTCATGACGTTTTCCAATACATCCGCAATGAGATGCAATAGTATGAATTACAATTGATAAAACCTGAAAATCAAGCCTTCCCCAAACACTCCGTATGAAATTTCCCAGGATTGCGATGTCACAGATAGAAGCCCTGCGCAGTTTTAAGTCCATAAATCATCGCCAGACTCGTTTTTTTAAGCTCATTACTGCTGCATGCTTACATCCACATCTTGGGACATGTTCCTCATTAGCTGGTATAATTGTTTTCACATAGTAATTCTATCTGCTGCCAGTAGATGTCAAGCTATTCCAGATCAGAGCATGTGCAGTACAGGCTGTGAAATAATGTATAGTTCTTTAATTAGCCATAAATTAAAGTCTAAATCATAAAATGCCAAAAGCAGACATGCTGGAGACCATACTGTATGTGGCCAATAACAATAATGTCCATGTTTAATAAGGGCCATTAAGGTGTAGTGATGATAAAGTGGTACCAGTTGCATAGTAATAGTAATAGCTCTAAAACCAAGTAATAGAGAATAAGGCCACAACAATGAATTTGGATAATTATGACTAGTCGACAAGGCTAGGCAAGTTTATTTGTATAGCACAATTGGTACACAAAGCAATTCAAAGTGCTTCAATGAACATTTAAAGAGAATAGTGCAGAATAAAAACCTTTCAGTCATATGCACAGCTAAACAGAAGTGTTTTGAGCCTGGATTTAAACATTGTTAAAGTTGAGGCCTGTCTCACATCTTCAGGACGACGGTTCCAGGTTTTAGCTGCAGAAAACTGAAACGCTATGATCATAACCTGGCCTGTGCAGACTCTAATCCACATGTCAATAGACTTTTTATAACAAAGACAGCAGCAATATTAAATCAAAATGTCAAAAAAGAATAAACAAGGTCTCATCTCCATCTAATACACTATTTTTAAATATTCAATATCTATAAGTCTCCAATTACACCTTGCTTTGGTTAAATATGTTTAAAAGAAAAAGAAAAAAAAAAAACATGTACAATATAAATAGTCATTTGACTGATTGACAGTGGTTCAGTTGGTTGTGGAGTCTTTGTCCACTGATCCAAAGGTTGGCGGTTCAAATCCCACTCTCGACATAAACATCACTGGTAGATCCGTCAGATTCAGTGACCCACAGGTTGGCGGTGCGATTCCACCTCCCACATATGAATACTGCCGTCGTGTCTGTGGGCAAGACACTTAACCCACCTCGCCCCCAGTGTCTGCGTACACTGGTGTATGAATGTGTGTGTGAATGGGTGGTAAAGTGCTCTGAGTGCCTTGAAGGTTGAAAAGCGCTACATAAAAAAGTGACCACTTACCAACTAGTAAAAAAACTAAATATTGCTATAGTACTAAAAAGCAGCCTTAATGGAAAAGCCCAAATAATATCTTTCCATCATATTTTTATCTCAAAAACAGGAGTTCGGACAAAAGCAACCAAATGAAAAAACAGGTTAAACTGGCTCTGAACCGGCCCAGAACCCTGAAAGCCCTGTACCCTCGGCATTAAAGCTTAATGTAGCTCTTTATACCAGAATGCCCTTCGAAATGTTCAGCACTTTTGCAGTAAAACTTGCATCAGCTGTGGCTCGCCTCTCCCATTCTCCTCCAACTTAATGGACCCATTACTGAAACCAATTGTTCAGCAAGCGGACTCATTCATTTCACTGCTCTGTAGCGTTTACTATCTGAAACAATGGAAGCCAAAGCCAAATAAACATCCAACCACACTAGAAAAGCATGCTAACTCACGTTTTGCATATAGCCGTTAGCGTCACTGGATCCTGTCAAGTGTGCCAGGGCATAAAATGGATGCATATTACATTGAATTGGCTCCCGCAGGCTAAAAACACTATTCTCTTCTGGTGCATGGTATTAGCTTAATACGTGTCAAGGTAATCGTGTGGAAGAGATAAAAAAAAAAGTGGTTTGTGACAGCGAGATATGACCACGGAACAAAGAGCAACTTTTCACAGCTTTTTTTTTTTATGACAGGAAGATTTTGAAAAGGCTACGGTGCATCTCATTACTGCTGCAATAGAGACGGTTATAAATAGTGTTGCAACATTGTGAATTCATTTGGTTTAACTATGGGTAAAACTTCAGAGGTTTGATAGGTTTGGGATAAAACTATGTGTGTTCAAATGGTATCGACTTGTGACTCTCTAAACACACAACCGTAGACTGTATATATAAATGGACGTAGCTAACCTGCTGGCCGCTACGTTCCAAATAGGACGCCCTTCAACAGCGACGCTTCAGATTGGCTCTTTGGTTGCTATGACACTCAAGGCTTCAAATTGGCCCCTATAACCGCTAGTCTCGATGGGCTTCATTTGACTGGAGACACACTCACTTAGTCCGCAGTTAGTAGTAGTTAAGTAGTTAGTTAAGCCTGAATTCTTTTTACTTAACACTTTCAACACTGTTCATTTTTTACTTAAGTCTTTGTTCATGTTTTAGGTTTAGACTAATTAACACAAAGCAACTTTTCACAGCTATTTTACGACAGAATGATTTTTTATGAGACTTTGAAAAGGCTACAGTGCATCTCATTACTGCTGCAGTAAAGAGGGTTATAAATAACATAGCGACACCGTGAATTCATTTGGTATAACTATGGGTACTACGAAAACTACGAATATGTGCTCAAAGTATCAACTTGTGACAAAGACACACTACCTGCCAAAAAAAAAAAAAAAAAAGAAAAGTTGCCACCACAAAAAAAAAAGGTCACACTCTAATATTTCACTGGACCTCCTTTAATTTTGATTACGTCACACATTCTCTGTGGTTTTGTTTCGATTTCGCTTCTGCAATGTCACAAGATTTATTTCCATCTGAACCTAGACCTGACTCGTACCTTATAGACTTGTACGTATTGGCTTAGTTAAATCCAGGTGGCAACTTTTTTTTTTTTTTTTGGCCAGACAGTGCATTTTCGTTCAACTCTTTCCTATAAATGGTAAAAGATCATATTTTCAAGTCACTCAAAGCACTTTACATCAATGAACCACTCACCCATTCACACAGCAGTGTCCGCAGACATTGGGGGTGAGGGGGGTTAAGTGTCTTGCCCAAGGACACAACAACAGCATTCATCTGTGGGAGCTGGAATCGCACCACCAACCTGTGAGTCAGTGGACAAACACTCTACCAACTGAGCTACTGTCACCCTGTAAATAACATGCAATTACATAGTTAAGCCTGAATTATTGATAATTATGAATAAAGTCTTTAGTCATTAAGGTGGAGTTATTATAAAGTAGAACAAAATGCAACTTTTCGCAGGTATTTTATGACAGGAAGATTTTTATGAGACTTTGAAAAGGCTACAATGCATCTCATTACTGCTGCAATAGAGAGGGTTATAAATAGCGTAGCAACATCGTGAATTTGTCTGGTTTAACTATGGGTAAAACTGGAGAAGATACAAGGTACGACTGCTTGATTTGCATTCACATTATATATGTTCAAAGTATGAACTTGTGACAAAGATGATTCCTTTCATCTCTTTCCTGTAATTAGCGCCCATAAGCATACAACAGAGAGAGTTTTGCAGTTTAACAATTGTGATGGTGCAGATGGGCAGTAAATCTGTCTCCAACTATAGCTTGAAAGACAGAACAAAAATAATAGTGTTTAGACTTTGTAATCAGCCAGTTTAGACAGAATCTTGCCCAAAGTTTCTACAAAGTTCTCACTAGTATCTTTTCTGCAGGATATAACGACTTGGTGTGCGGCTTATGTGCTTTTTCTTTAGTCTAATTGCATAGATTTTCACTGTAAAATTAATAGATTTACATTGGTTTATATGAGGGATTAGCTGCTTGACCTTGCCTCCTCTGCCCAGAAAAGTTAAAGTAGAACAACTACATTGGAAATAAAGCTGCTAAAACTGGGCGGGGCCTGGAGGACTAATGGTGCATCAAAAAGATGTTGGACGTCTCTAGTTGGATGCGATTGTGATTGATCTAACAGATATCTACACTTCAAACTCCGCCCATGCTGCCAGATGTTTCTAATCAAAAACACTTGGCTGTAATCGGGGCAGTCTTTTGTGATGTCACCAACTACTGGAAATTACAGACGCCACTGGAGGCAGAACACAGATTAGACATTTTTGATGACGACTAGGAACAGCTGATTACACAGTTTAGGCAAGGCAAGGCAAAGGCAAGGCAAGGCAAGGCAAGTTTATTTGTATAGCACAATTCGTACACAAGGTAATTCAAAGTGCTTTACAGAATAAGAAAAAAACATTAAAATCACAAAATCAAACATGAATAATCAACACATTAAAACATTAAAACAAAAGAGTGCAGAATAAAAATAAAACCCTCTCAGTCATATGCACAGATAAACAGAACCGTTTTGAGCCTGGATTTAAACATTGTCAAAGTAGAGGCCTGTCTCACATCTTCAGGAAGACTTTTTTCCAGGTTTTAGCTGCATAAAACTGAAACGCTGATTCCCCATGTTTAGTCCTGACTCTGGGCACCAGCAGGAGGCCGGTCCCTGAAGTCCTCAGAGTGTGAGATGGTTCATATGGCACTAACATGTCAGAGATGTACTTTGGACCTAAGCCATGAATAGACTTGTACACAAGCAGAGCTGCTTTAAAGTCTATTCTTTGAGCTACAGGAAGCCAGTGCAGAGACCTGAGCACAGGACTTATGTGCTCGTACTTCCTGGTTCTGGTCAGGACCGAGCAGCAGCAGCGTTCTGGATGTACTGCAGCTGTTTTAAGGCCCGTTTGGAGAGGCCAGTGAGCAGGCCGTTACAGTAGTCTAACCTACTGGAGACAAATGCATGGATAAGTCTCTCTAAGTCTGGTTTTGACAGTATACCTTTGATTTTTGCAATGTTTTTTAGATGGTAAAAAGCTGCAGATGTTATTGATTTGATGTGGCTGTTAAAGTTCAAGTCTGAGTCCATTATTACCCCTAAATTTCTAGCCCAATTTGAAGGTTTTAGAGAAAGAGACTGGAGGTGACTGCTGACACGTTTTCTATGTTTCTGTGGGCCGAAGACTATGACTTCAGTCTTGTCTGAGTTTAGCTGAAGAAAGTTGTTTTCCATCCACACACTGATCTGTTGGATGCAGTGGCAGAGTGAATCCACTGGTCCATATTCACCTGCTGCCAGTGTGACATAGATCTGAGTGTCATCTGCATAGTTGTGGTAAGACACATTTGTTGCTGCGTATTAACTGACCTAGCGGCAGCATGTACAGATTGAACAGCAGGGGTCCCAAAATTGACCCTTGGGGCACTCCACAGCTCAGGGACATTTTATCTCTGAGACACATTTTCCAATTTCAACAAAGAACTCCCTGTTTTCTAGATAGGACTTGAACCATTTAGTGCTGTACCAGAGATGCCCACCCAGTCCTCTAGTCTCTGTAAGAGGATTCCATGATCCACAGTGTCAAAAGCAGCACTCAGATCTAACAGGATCAAGACTGAGACTTTGCCTGCATCAGTGTTCAGGCGGATGTCATTTGTCACCTTGATAAGAGCAGTCTCAGTGCTGTGGTGGGGTCTAAAACCCGACTGAAAAGTATCGAAAGAGTTGTTAATTTGGAGGAAGTTAATAAGCTGTTGGTAAACAACTTTTTCAAGGACTTTGCCTAAAAACGGCAGATTTGAGATTGGTCGGGTAATTGTTCAATATTGTGGCATCAAGACTGCTCTTCTTTAGGAGAGGCTTGATAACTGCAGTTTTCAAAGCTCTTGGGAATGTCCAGATTGAAGTGACATATTAACTATGCAAGCGACTGGTGACAGCAAACTGTTGAGCACAGACTTTAGAAATTTAGTGGGTAACACACATCGAGGCAGCATGTAGATGAACTCAGACTGGTGACGATCTCTTGGACAGTTTTGTCAGTTACAGGTGCAAAGTGAGTCAGCTCCAAGTGTCTAGGTGGCTGCAGGGATGTTATTTGCTTTGTGGGATTGATGGCATTTTTAATGGCCTGAACCTTGTCATTAAAGAATACTGCAAACTCATTGCACTTAGATGTGGAAATTAGTTCTAATGGCAGCGGAGCTGGAGGGTTTGTTAATCTGTTTACTGTTGCAAACAGGACACGAGAGTTGTTACTGCAACTTCCAATAATGTCAGAGAAATATCTCTGCCTTGTTCTACATAGTTTAGTAGTGAAACATTGGATTTAGTGTTTAATTCCACTTTAAATGCCTAAAGGATTGGCGTAGGCAGGGAGAACACGAGTATTCTGTAATATAAATATGATTATACAGGTCACATTATCATCATCAGAACTAAACCATAATAATCTTCAGTTTTAGAAGCAAAAATAACACATTTCTATTGAAAAGTAAGCCTGAATGTAAAGTACTTTTCAATCCACCTGTTTATGTGCAGATCAGGCATGTCCAAACTATGACCCAGGGGCCAAATGCAGCCCACGGACACCTTCTCCTTGGTGCTCAGACTTTTAAGTGAACTGGCCCATATTACCGAGTAGGTTACTTTTTTTAGCACATGCACATATTTCACTTATTCACTGTATAACAAAAGAAAAATACACATCAACTAGACACGAAGTTGTAGGAGTGAAGATACTTGGCCCTTGATGAATAAAGCTTGGACGCCCCTGGATTAGATGAATAGATTAAGGATTCGGTTCAGGATAAGGAAGCATTAAGGATTTCACATTCTTGTAACGGTGTTGCGAATAGTAATTTTGTGATGTTTATTATCACAATAATCATTACAATAAAGTTTGACAAAGGTGGAGGTGCGCGCTGCCGAACAGGTATATGAGGCAAATTAAAATGCCATATGAAAATGTCACAGTATGAAATATTCCAACCTGGTTTCATTACTTTGTTTATTTTTGGGAGGAACGTTTACGGTCAAAGGTCATCGCAGAGGCTCACTAATTTGGAGACTGCAAATACGAGAGGTTACAGCAAAAGTGGCTTCATTACTTTGGGGATATAAAGATGTTCTAAGATTATGTGCAACCATGAATCATCTGGGATTTGTGTTTTACTTCACTTTACAGTATTAACTAAGATAAACTAGAGATTCATTAGATTTGATGAATACTAACTTCAACATGTTAAATAATGGTATACTTTAATATCTCTATAAGAACAAAAACTGTACTCAGTAGTTAACCCAAAGTTCAGTCCTGCTGGGGCCCGTTATTAATCCCGGTCCGCCAAATGTGACCAAATTATGATGCACTTCAGTTACATCAACCTTGTATTACCCTCTCATTCTCTTCTCGTCCCTCTGCAAAAATGAGCTTATCAAAGAAAAGAAAAGTGGATAGTGAAGCGCTGAGTGTTTAATACAGAGTGGACAACAAAATATTTTTTCACCGAAGTCTGATCAAAGTACCAAGGAAAGTTTTTTGCTGGCATTCAAATGAAAAAAAAACTAGCAAGCCTTTCTCTGAAGACGAGTTTTTAACAGAATGCATTTGGAAAACAATTTGTACAATGAGCCTTGTATTCATGTTTTGCTACATGTTACAGGCCAAATCGCTGACGTAATATATTCATATATATATACATCCTGGCCTGGCCCCTCTGTCAAATTATAGAACCCATTGTGGCCTGTGTGTCAAAAGTTTGCCCACCCGTGGTGCAGGCACTGAAAAAAATTAGCTGGGGAATCCATATCATGCAAAATTATGAAACATAGCAAGATATTGGAAGAGCAACGCCACAGAACTGAACCCAGGATCTCCTCGCTGTAGGGCATGAGTGCTAGAAACTCCACCACTGCGCCTCCTCCTCACATTCTCCAAGTTGCCTTAAAGGGCCCATATTACGCTGTTTTCTGATCTATGTTACAATCTTGTTTCCTCATCACAAACAGACCTGGAGTTGTGTTTTGTTTCATTCTCACATGTTTAACACACAAACCCTGCATATATAGGCTGAGTTCTTCTCTCGAACGGAAACCACGCTGTTCCACCTTGTGATGTCATGTGTTGATGCAGGTAGTGCTCCACTGTGTTTTTAAACTCCATACACCTTCACTAGAATCATTTGGATGATTTCAGCCCTGGAATTGCTGATCTCTACTGAACTAAATGTAAAATTTAGCCGTTGACTTGAAAACTACATCTTCATAACATCAGAAAGTGGAACAGAGCATGTTTAGATTGTAGACAGACGACTACCGGTATGTTTTCTGATTAGGTAACAACATTATAACATGGCTTAAAGCTCAGAGTCAATTTTGTGTAATGTTGGACCTTTAACCACAAAGCTCTCGATTTACTGGTCAATCTACGTTCCTACCCTCACCTATGGTCATGAGCTCTGGGTCATGACCGAAAGGACAAGATCGCGAATACAAGCGGCCGAAATGAGTTTCCTCCGCAGAGTGGCTGGGAGCACCCTTAGAGACAGGGTTTCATCTGCTCAGGATGCCTCCTGGACGCCTCCCTAGGGAGGTGTTCTGGGCACTATGTCTATTGGAAGACCCAGGACCTGGGGGACTACACTCTGCTGGCCTTGGAACGCCTTGGGGTCCCACCGGAGGAGCTGGAGGACGTGTCTGGGGTGAGGGAAGTCTGAGAGAGTCCCTGCTTAAACTGCTGCCCCCGCCCCGACCTCGCGGAAGAAAATGGATGGATGGATGGATTATTAAGAAGCTATAATTATGAGGGTAACAACTGTTTTTTCACCTTTTTATTTGGCAGAATACACACTTTGTCAGCACTTTGTTTGTTCATAAAGCAGAGATGACCAATGAGCTCCTTCGTTTCATGTGTCACCAAAAAAAAATCATGACAGAGTGGAGTCCAGACTGATAACCCACTGTATTATAAAAAAAAAAAAAAAAAATGCAGAGAGAGAATTTGGGAAAAGTTTTGCCGCTAAAATCTGATGTAAAGTAGACAGATTTGTGTAAAATGCTCAATATTTATGCGACAACCAACCCTGCCCCGATTCTCTGGAGGCTTTAAATCGACTCTGTAGTCCCTGTAGAACTTATTTACTGTCAAGATCGGCAGCTCCATGCAAAATAATACAACCCGAATGATGACGGCGACGCCCACGGCCACCTCCAGAATAAGGTAAAATGCAAAAGAAAAATGCTCACACCAGGACGATCGAGCGACTACACCGACACCTTCAACTATGTTTCAGGACATGGCCGGTAATAAAAAAGATATGTATCTTATTCATGAGAACAGGAGAGAACACATAACTAAAGGCGCATGCAGGAAAGAGAGCATCGTTTAAACTGCATAGAGAAAATATTGGTTATCTAATCGATTTTTAAAGAGACTTTTCACACTCGCATAACAACTGTCCTATATCTATTCATAAGCCCCCGTCCTCCAGCCTCACGCTCAGAGCTGGACTGGTGTGAATACAAACTGAAGTCGTTCTTTAGAGAGTGGACATGCCCATACACCAGATCAGACCGACCACAGCTCTGAATACAAGTCCACTGAAAAGCAGATGGACACACAACCTCTTTAACTCACGAGTCACAAACTGAAAGTCTTCCGTGTGAATAAACCAGCTCTGCTTCAGCCCTGTCAGTCAATAGGTCATTTAACTGCAGCTATTCAGCACATCTCCATTCTACAGGTAGTGAATATTCTCCAATAGAGGGTTATCTTGACTGTCCTTGTCGTTTGAAAGCACTCGAGCAGTTATGCATGAATGAGCTACGTAACAGTTTATAATGGCGAAAGGTTTCAATAGTGGACGACAATAAGGTCCACACATTATACCAGACAAGTTAAGACGTCTTTAAGGGTCCTACATTACGCAGAACTGACTCGTGTGACCTTTAAGCCATGTTATAATACCTCATCGAAAAAACAGACCTGGAGTTATGTTTTGTTTCACTCACACATGTTTGAGTAACACTTATTATTCGTCTGTCTATATCTCCAAAGCTCAAAATGCTCTGTTCCACCTTGTGATGTCATGAAGTGGTAGTTTTCAAGTTAACAACTACTTTTACCTTTAGTTCAGCAAAGATTGGCAGTTCCAGGGCTGAAATCATCCAAATGATTCTAATGAAGATGTATAGAGTTTAAAAACACAGTGGAGCTCTTCCTGTATCACCACATGACATCACAAGGTGGAACAGAGTGTTTTCAGTTTGACAGGGTTTGTGTTAAACGTGAGTGAATGAAACAAAACACAACTTCAGGTCTGTTTGTGATGAGAAAACAACATTATAACAGATCAGAAAATAGCATAACATGGGTCCTTTAATAATTATCGCTTTACTAGCCTCATTTAAGCTTGAACAAAGACTTAATGCATAAGGAACAAGTACAGGGTGGCCCAAAAGTCACTGAAAAAAGCATAACTCTTTTGTTTCTACATATTTTTCTTTTATTTTTTCAGAGCATTTAGAACTACTCTTCTGACATTAATATGAGCAAATATATCACTGAGGAATGAACCCTCATTGTACAGTGATACTTTGAGGCACATGGGTCAAATTCAGAAACCCAGCGCTGTTACCGTCGACCTTTTAATACCAGAGATGCCCCAAGCGTAAATGTCATTAAAGGAATAATAAGTGGTTTTCACAGACAGGGGGCAGTATGTGATCTCCACAGACCTGACTAGTCCTGATTTTTTCCTGTGGAGTTATCTTCACGAAAAGTTGTGAATAAACCTCAGACAATAAACGACTTAAAACGTAACATCGAGGATCAAATAAGAGCCATAAGCCTGAAAATGCTTTCAAATGTTATGCAGAGTGTGTTGGATCGGGCTGTTCAGTGTGAAACTGAAAATGGTGGACACTTAAAAAAAATATTTTTAATAATTAGGCCAATTTTACTTCCACTAGTTTAAGTAGTGATAAGTTAAAGTGTAAGTGAACAATTATAACTGTATATATCGTCAAAAATCTCGGAAGGTTCAGTTTATCTCCTGCTAAAACTTGATGAGTATAACTTGAGAATTACAGGAGCTACTGAAGATTTAAAAGTGGACCTAATTTATGAAGACTGTTCCAATGAATATCCCTGACCTCTTAATTAAGTAGAAACCCGAAATATTCTTACCTGGAGGTGTAATTTGGTTCATTTGCACTTGGTTGATGAATCCTGTTCTGTTTTGCACTCAAATAACACGCAATTTTGAATTTACCAGGATTGTTACGTCACAGGTAAAAATCCAAATTAAGGTATAAATCACTGCTCCCTCTGCTGCCTGTAGATGGCAACCTAACCCCAGTTTGTCTGTACAAATACTGCAGAAACAAGGTGTCTATTGCGTAAAGATAATCTGTATTTGTACATTCTAAAACATGGAATGACAAAGTAAAGGTTATGTGGTACCAAATGCAATACCTCAAGCAGGACTGCGCACAAACAAACTACTGCTTTAGATTCCGATATGTTTTTGATAGAAAACTTTTGGCTGACAACTTGACATATCTAGAGATGGATGTCGAGATGGTGGAATATTCCCCAAACTCCAGGAGCCGTTTCAGAACAAGAACTAAAGCATCAAAATCATATGGTAAATACTCAAAGCTTTGTGCTGTTTTAAAGGTCAGCGTGTTGGGCGAGTGTTCTGTCATCGCTGTGAGAATTGGGACAGGTACGTGCAGGAATTCTGGGCAGAAGGAAGAAGAAATGGTTCCTCAATACAAAACAAAAAATATATATATTATTGCATCTTTCCAGTTATGGTTGTTTTTCTAAGTTTAGGGTTCACAGGAGTTTAAAATTAAGCTGGAATTCTCTGGTGTGCTGGATTAACTGTCCCGTTGCAGATTTGTTGACCTGGTTTATGGTTAAAATCTCTGTAATTACTTGACATATCCGCACGAAACAAAAACTGGCACAAGGTTCTATGTCCTCTCTGTCATTCTAAGCCCACAAAAGAGATTTATTTTTCATTACAGCTTCCAAAATTGGTGTCATTATTCAATCCTAATGACACGATTGTTGTCATTTGAACATTTTAAAACAGGGGTGTCAAACTCAAATTCACCAAGGGCCAAAATTAAAAGCTGGCACGAAGTCGCTGGCCAAATTAAATATTTATTGCGAAATTTCAACAAGATCTGCATGTTTTTCAGAAGGGGTGGATTGAATTTGAGTGAGGTGACAGGTAGCAAATGCTAATGAGTGTCAACAGAAGTGGTAGGGGCAAAGCATTCTGGGATTTGTAGTCTTAGTGGTGCTTGTGCTATACTGGCACAGCAACTGGCGGGCCAGCTCTAATACATATTTGATATATATTATGATCTCACGGGCCAAATATAATTATATCAAGGGCCAAATTTGACCCACTGGTCAGAGTTTGACATGTCTGCGTTTAAAGTTCCAGATTATGTAAAACTAACTCTTGTGAGCTTAAAGCCATGTTATAATAATGTTATCTCTTCAAAAACAGACCTGGAGTTGTGTTTTGTTTCATTCACACATGTTTGAGTAACACTTTATTATTAGTCTACGTCTCCTAAGCTAAAAATGCTCTATTTCACCTTGTGATGTCATGAAGTGGTACTTTTCAAATTAAATGGTCACATCTTTATATAGCGCTTTTCCACCTTCAAGGCACTCAAAGCGCTTTACAACAAGGAACCAGTCACCCATCCACACATCAGTGTACGCAGACACTGGGGGCGAAGTGGGTTAAGTGTCTTGCCCAAGGACACAACAACATCATTCATCTGTGAGGGTTGGAATTGCACCGCCAACCTTCAAGCAACCTTCAGTACAGATTGAAATCATCCAAATGATTCTAGTGAAGGTGTATGGAGTTTAAAAACACAGTGGAGCACTTCCTGTATTATCACATGATGACATCACAAGGTGGAACAGAGTGTTTTCAGTTTGAGAGAAGAACTCAGGGTTTGTGTGTTAAACATGTGGATGAAACAAAACCCAACTCCAGGTCTGTTTGCGATGAGGAAACAACATTCTAACAAAGCTCAGAAAACAGCGTGATATGAGCCCTTTAATTCATAACATCAGTGCGGCAGATTTACAGACCTAATCCCTGACAAATAATCATATCTCAAAGAATCACATGATGGCTCATCGTCAGCGAGAGGAAGTAACTGAAACCTGTAAAGCAGTTGAACAAACTCCTGTCACACACATAAAAAAAAAGACTTTTAACAGACATGATTCCCTGTCAAAACAAGCCCAGCTTACCTGCTAATTGGCACATTTTATCAACAAACAAATACAAAATCGCACCAAAGTAGCTTGCCAGTAGCTCTGTTGGTAGAGGATTTGCCAACAGACTCACTCGTTGGCGGTGCGATTCCAGCTCCCACAGACAAATGCTGTCGCTGTGTCCTTGGGCAAGACGCTTATCCCACCTCTGTGTGTGAACGGCCGAGTGGTTCCTTGATGTAAACCTCTTTGAGAGTCTTGAAGTTGGGAAAAGCGCTGTATAAAAATGTGACCATTTACCAAAGATCTGTTTTGAATTATATTGGGATTTTATGTTGATGTATTTCTAAAAATATATTTAAAAGGGAGGAGAGCCAGGAGAGCTTGGTTTGCGCCTGCCACATATTTTTCAATGACTCTCACGTCAGCTTTGATTTGAGCAGCGCTGAAGCAAACATCTGAGCGTTTAAAGCTACGGTGACTTGAAATGTGGGCGGTAGAGTCTTGATTGTGAAGTTATTTTGAGCCAAACGACTGTGTTCCCTCGGGGTAAATCTTCCCAAATTGCTCTGCTTTATTGGCTCACACATCAAGACAAGCATTGGAAAGTCCTTACAGGAGACCACAGAGACCACCGCGAATGCTCAAAATTAAAGATGTAACCTTTCTATTGGAAGGTCCGCCACCCGTTTGTCTCCATGGATATATTCTTTCGTAGCCAGGAATGTTCCCCCGGCATTTATGGCATTTAATTATCTGTATCTATAGAGATAAGCAGGAGACACCAACAAGAAAAGTTAGAGGTCACATCTGTGGAGCAGCGAGCATTGTGCTGTAGAAATGTGCTGTAGCGTTCTGGTGCAAAGAAACACGCCAAATTTCTTCTGGTTGTATATTTTCTGAACACAAGGACTACTTTAGGTCATAACCCACACTAAACAAGAGCAAAACAACAGCAGTCTCCAAAAACAGACCAGTAACTCACGAATAAAACCTTCACATCAGCTTGTCGGCATGGCAACCAAGTGTTACATACAAAAGCAGTAACATAAATAACACATAAACAGTTACAAGAGCAACAAAAGGTGTCAACTCTGAGCTAAAAACAAAATATCACATCATTGCAATATGTTTTTCCTAGTTACTAATGTTTGTCCACTGATCAAAGGTTGGGGGTTCGAATCCCGATGTACTGTGGAACATTATCGGCAAAGTAATGACATTGTATTCATGAAATGGCTGCTAATCCAAGAACATTACTGATAAGATTGATTCAGTTATAAACGAATGCACTTCATGAATAGAAGGAGAACGGCTGCATAAAAAGCTGCTTTGTTTTCTATAATTGCATTGAACTGAGAAAAGGTTCTGAGTAATACCGTTGGTCAGGTCTATTGTTACTTGCGTTCTTCTGTGCACCGCTGTGACTCTGGGGGTCACCTATTAATTATCCCATAAACCGCAGTTTAGAACGCTGCAATTATAGAGGTGAGGGTCACACTCCAACTGTGGGGATAATTATGGGAGACTCAGCCTGAATATGCACAGAAGACTATGATCACCACATGCACCAAGTTCTAAGCAGTGTGACTATAAATGCTGTTTATACTGAATATATATACACCTTATTAATTAATTTCCAGTATATGGATGGGCGAACAACTAGTCCTCGATCCACGCACCAATGCAACCCAATTTAAAATACGTAAGTTAAAGTGAAAGTATCACAAGAAAAAACGACTTGAGTAAAAGTATTAAAGTGCCTGTTTGTAGTAAGTATTTCATGCACATTTTGAGATCTAATAAAGCTTTATAAAGATGTTATATTAGAGTCTATTTTTAGTTTATTTTTAAGTTTATCTTTTTATCGTTTTAAGCTATTTATCTATTCTCTTTTTTTTTATTGCATGTACCATTTTCCTTCTGTTCTTTAACTGTGCGGTGCAATACTGGAATTTCCCCACTGTGGGACTAATAAGGGCATATCTTATCTTATTTTATCTTATCTTTAGATTAAGTAAAACTACCAGAGCAAAAAATAAGTATAACATAAAAAAAAAAAAAACTACTTAAAAGTATTAGTAGTAGTGAAAGTACTAAAGTACCTGTTTAAAAATGTACTTTTACAGTTAAAAGTTGAAGTATTTCTTGCAGATCTTCAGATTCAGTCAATTTTTATAGAGATTTGCTCTGAATTTTCTTGAACAGAAACAATTAAATCGATCTTTTCATTCTCGCTATTTGTGTCTGTGTTGTGATACTTTTGTTTGCTAAAACTACAAAAGTAAAAAATAAACCCTCAGCCTTTTCAGCAGGTTAGTTGTTAGAGTCTGTATATGCTTTAATGGAAGCATAGATCAGACCACCTTTGATAGTAAGTCTATGCAAATATCCTGAAAAATACACCCAGAGTAATGTCATAGAGATTCTTACAGCGGTGGGACAGACTCTGTTTTGTAAAACTTAATCTCAAACCTAAAAACCAAGACATTACAGCTAAAATAGCACATGTACCAAAGCTAAAGAATTCCACGGAGGAGGATGAAGAAAAGGGAGGGCATCTGACGCACAGGCTCATAAGCACAATCAGCACAAGTAAAACGGAGGTTTGAAAATGGTAAAACAGTCACGTTTTATACAGCGCTTTTCCACCTTCAAAGCGCTTTACATCAAGGAACTACTCACCCATTCATACATTATTGTACACAGACACTGGAGGCGAGGGGGTTAAGTGTCTTGCCCAAGGACACAACGACAGCATTCATCTGTGACAGCTAAAATCGCACCATCAGACCAACGATGTTATGTCGAGAGTAGGATTCAAACCACCCACTGTCACCCCCTGTTGCCTCGTCCTCGTAAAGTTAAGGACGTCGTTCATTTATTCTTGTAGCTTTGCGCCTATACGCCAAACAAAGCTGTAATTCTTATGGACTCAACACCAAAACAAGTGATGCTTTAAAATTATAAATGAAAAGTCGAAGCAAAAGTATTCGTTTGTGTTCATGTTTAATTATTTGACATTTCTTATAATCATCCAAGGTCTCTATATTAGTTTTATTCACTCAAAACTAAATCATTGAATCAAGGCTGTAGATCGATAGATAGCTATATAGATAGATCTTTACTGTCACCAATTCTTTTTCACACTTCCAAAAGACACCGCCGCTTTTGAGGATCCCGATTACAGACCGTTGAGAGGAGTGATGGCAGAAAGGACCAAGCTTTAATTGAATCTCGCCCATCGCGTCCATCTCAGAGTCCTGTACCTGCGACCCGAGGCTGGTCCCTGCTGACTGTCCGGGCAGTGCCTGTTACTGCTTTGGTGTCGAGGTGGCGAGGTCCGTGATGGGCAAACTGATGATTTTGTGACCTCGGTGAGTTTCTTTTTTTCTGTTGGCGATGGAGAGCATGTTGAAGTAACAGGGTGAGCAGAAGAGTAGAATGGGTGGGATAATGCTGGTGTTGTGGGGTGACACAGAGGGCATGGAGCTTCTGGAAGATGTGGAGTTACGGATATTGGTGACATGATGTTCAAAGGTGAGTTTAAGTAAGTCTAGTGTGAGTCTGAGATATTTGAAGTGATTGACACAACAGTTTTGTGGTGTTTGACGGTAGGGGCCAGGTCCAGGATGTGTAGGTGGGTGTAGATAAGTAACTCCTTGTGACATATAGATGCTCCTATTGTCCCTGAGGAGTGTGAGAATGGCCGTGTCGTCTGAGTACTTGAAATATGTAGTGACAGGTGAGGGGCTGGGTGAACAGAAAGGGGCTGAGCACACACCCCTGGGGGACTCCGGTGTTGGTGACTACGGTGGATGAAGTAACTTAGCAAACTCTAACAGGCTGTGGTCTATTGCTGAGAAAGTTGTGAATCCACTGAATGAGATAGTTATCAAATTGAAAAAAAGTCAAATATTGTTTTGTAATTGTATCTTTATAAAACCCAACATTCAAGTAAAGGTGGAGAACATCTCGAGACAGTTGAAACATTTCTGGTAGTGCAAAAGCAAAGTATGAAAACAAAATGACCACAAAATGTCATCATAATGAGCAAGAAACCTTTAAATAAAGCTGGTCCCATCTGTGAAAATTTCAGTCAGCAGTGTTTTTAAATATTCTAAGGTTAAGAATTGAGGAAACTAAACAGTAAATAGAAGATTGTGCTTTGCTATGCCGCCCTTGGCTACAGGTGCAACTCTTCATTTTTATTTTTCTCAAACTAGGCTTGTTTTTAGCACTTCCAACAAACCACTTTGTAAAAGTCAGACAAAACACTGCCGCAGTTGAAATGATGCTTGGCAAAGGTGAAATATATGACACAGGGACAAGAGCAGTTAGCTTCTAAACACAGGTTTAAACGAGGAGATAGACGAGAGAAGAATGACAATAGTTTCCATCACCTTTTTTTAATGTGCATTTTGAAGATTCACATAAGTAACGAGAGATGGAAACGCACAAATATCACATCTAGACCCTTAATTCACATACGAGTTTGTTCGCTTCAGGCAGAGTTTGACTTCAACACAGAACAGTTAAAGAGCATTTTGAAAGGTGGAAACACATTTAGTCGCAGTAACTCATGTAGCAAATATTAAACCCATATGACGTCAGACTACACACCTGCACTGGACCGGAGTGGACACACGGGATGAACAAAGCCAAAATACTCCCATCACGCTGGTGGTTGTTGGCCTAAAATCCTCCAGAGGAGCACAGCTAAACTCATTTTGTTGCATTGCACAATTTTTGAGGTTCGAGCTAAAAACAATGTCGGCAACTCATGACTCATGAGACACATACGTGCTGTAATCTTCATTAGTGAGTAACTCAGGGAAAGTTTATGCTCGTCCAGCATTGTGGACAAGATGGGTCATTCAGCGGTCGTTCCTCTTCAACATCAGTGCAGCGCTTTTACAAAGCTTTCACAAAGTTTTCGCAAAGCACTGTGCTGGCAGGCAGCAGACTTTAGCTTTTTAATAAAACATATCTATAGAGCTATTACAATTTAAACAACCTGCTAACTTTTGTACACAACACAAGTGTGTACAGAAAACAGCTAAATAACACAGAAAGTGAGCCTCTGGTCAAGCCAAACAGACTATGCATGGTGCGCCCTCTGTAGGATCAGTGGTGTCATGACACAGAACACAGGCACTTCCTGTAACCAGATAACACCCAGGTATGCTCTCGAACAGTTTGATGGAAACAGGGATGAAGTTGCATTTGTTATGCTCTTTTCTGATGTGAATTTTGGAAATAACCATTTTATATGGGAGGAAACACAGTTACTGACGTACAGTTCTGTGAAATGCTTCATAATCTGCAGTAACAGTCTCACTCACACTCATCATAGGGATTGCAGAACAGAGTAATGGCATTGTGTTTGTTCACTGATGGTGGTACTGCACGATGTAATTACAAGCAAGTGACTTGTAAACACTAATGTTCATCTGTAGTTATGATGATGCTGTGTGAGAGGTTCATCAGAAGAGGAGTGAACAGAGAAAGACTCATTAGAGACCTTTCTTTCACACAGCTGAGAGGTTCTTTAAAATGCCACCAGCTCATCTAATGGAGATGTTATGGCTTTGCCTGGAATGTCCCACAGTATAGCTTTAAACTGATGTATCTTGCATTTATTCAATTACAGGTGTTTTACTTCAAGTAAAAAGATCTTGAAAAAAAAAAAAAAAAAAAAAAAGGTAAGGCATAATGCTGTACTGTGGAAAATTCTAGATAAAGCAATCACATTTCTAGACAATGGAGATGGTGACGAGCCGGTAAGCTCTGCCAATATTTTGGACCAAAATGTAGGGCTGATTTTGATTATTTTCCCCAAATTATGTAACTTAATTTACTACAAACACAGCCATCACCCCACACATGTTTTACTCCAAACCCATAAGAAATCTGTATAGTCACCTTTTAGTGCAGCCATCTCTTCATATTAAAGTGTTAATATGAAGCTTTGAGTCTATTTTTTAGGCAGCAGATCGACCAAAACTAAATATCGCCCTGTGCTGGAGGTTTAAGGCCGATAGCCGCTATGCTAAAAAAGGCCAGTCTCTTTTTACAATAAACAAAAAGCATAATATGTCTCTTTAAACCCTATATATTTCATCTGCACTTTTAATAAAATGTTATACTTGAGAAGTGTGTATGAAGATGCCGCCTATAAGAGACATAAAAATAACTCGCACCTGTCACTGAGGCACACTGACACCTGCCTGCTAAAGACGACACTGTCTATAGCTCCATTACACAGACGTGGTGTGGATATTTATTATACGCGTGTTTAATACATGCCGGAGCCTCAGTCTTCTGTCCAATATGAAAAGCTGTCGGAGGTATAGTTGATGTGCTCATTTGTCTTCTCCAGATGGTGGCCTCCCTGCTCCTGTCACTCGGGCTGAATGATGGAGAATGGCCCTGTACCATGATGGATGAATCACACGTGTCAGACATCTTTATATTTGTAATTAGAGGAGCCATATTTGCTCTTGTCAAAGGTTAATAGGTATATTCTGCAGATCTGTCAGTATGCTGGCTGCAGAGATGTGAAACAGATCAATTAAAAGGATGAAGAAATGAAGAAACCTTAACTCACTTGTTAGGCCCGTAATGTGAAATAATTTGACTAGTTGTCTGTATTTTTTATACAGAGAGTCTGGTCACCCTCCCTCTGTTGCACCTTCAGCCAGATTCACACAGCACCAATCAGATCTGTTTATGAAACGAGGGAGCTCATTGGTCGCTCATCAGTTTGAACCAAATCAAACATGTCTCCTCTGCTTCATTTATTCATTCTTCAATCTGCGATGTTTTTCTTTTTTCTGTGTTTTTATCTATTTTCCTCATAAGGAGCCAGATTTGTTTTGCTCCAAATAAACCGTACGCTTTCTTGATTGGCTAATCCACCTGTCAATCACGGCCATCTGAAACTCAAGGAGATGCAGATCTTTGTGTACTCCGGTTCCCAGGTAAGTAAAGCCTCTTGGTTGTAGTTAAATAGTAATTCCGAGTTTGTGGCACTGTGAGATGGGCCTAAAGCTAAAGCTAGTGTAATATAATATGTTTGGTCTTTATAAGCAAGTTCTGTGCGGTGATAAACAGGAAACAGCCGTTATCTGTGTGCTAACATCTCGTTTGGTTGGTAGCTGGACTGTACTGACTCCAGATCCTGCTGGGAGCCACCCTCATACGTGGAATCGAGGCTTATATGCCCTGTGCTCCTATCAGGGTCCTTTGCTCCTATCAGAAAAGCTGGGGCATCTTTAAATGGCCAGTGCTTGGAAATGTTCAATATTGGACTTTGAATTGAAAAAAAAAAAAAATCCTTTATAATCAGATATCAAGAATAATCTGTGTTTTTTATGTTCAATCTGCAACAAATGAGCTGCTAATGAGCCGTGTGCTCTGCAAAATGCTGCCCCCCAGAGCCTCATTATAGAGTTTGTCAATCACAGAGAGCAGAGAGTCCACATTTCTGTTTGAGTCCTGTGTCACACTGGAGCAAGTTTGATGTTAGCTTGATCTAAGTCATTAGATTAATTAATACTATGAACTCACTTTTGGTTGTGCAGTGCTGCTGTTTGGGCTTCTGTCCCATATCTCTTATGTCACAGGCCTTTAAGAATGGAAGCAGCCATCTTTGAACAGTTAGTAGTTATTAATTATAAGGGGAAAGAGTGAAATAAAACTGTGGCGAGGAAAAAATCTAAAAATGATGAATGAAAGATCAATATTCTGATCCACAATAATGTCAGTAGTGTCAGTCTCACCATCATCAAACCCCAAAGACCTGTCCCACTGTGAAGACTTTTCAAGGTGGTCCCCTGAGCTCTGTGTATTCTGATGATACTGAAAAGACTTGCAGACTATTACAATAAAATAAATGCACTTCCTCTTACAATGAAGCAAGTTGAATATGCCGAGACTACGCACAGGGAGAGAATATTTAAAGTGTTTTTCCGGTATCACGGCCTTAATAATTGTAAAAAGCAAACAAACAAGGACAAACTCCATTAGGCTGCCGCAGAGGGCTGCATAGGTCCTCTCTCTGTTATTGGGTTAGATAAACAACTTGACATTTATGAATCCGAAAGCGTGCTCAGGTCGCTCGCATTAAGCTGATGATTATTCACTATTTGGAAATGAGCTTCATTTACACATCGTTAGCATTTAAGAAAGAAATAACGAAGGCATTTTGCAGCTTCAGTTCTTGTGTTTATGCTTAAAGGTGCACTATGCAACTTTTCTGGTGATGGTCTGCCACTTGCTCATCTATGGAGAAGGTATTTGCCTGGAATGTTACGCAGTATTGCACTTAACTTATCTCCATGGAGCATAGACTGTATAAAGAAATGGACTGGAGTGAGTGTGACGTCACCCATAGTGTTGGGCTCCAGTCAAATGAAGCTCATCTCATTTATAGAGGCCAATTTGGAGCCAGAATATCCAGATTTCCAAACGCGAGTATTACAGCAACCAACGAGACAATCTGGAGCGATGTTGTTGAAGGTAACACCCTTGGTTTAGCACCGAGCGAGCGCCTAGCAACACAATCAAACCTGTTGCTAACGCTAGCGGGAACGACCCTGGGAAAAGAAGGTCCCTCATTTGTCTTTATTAATGTTCATATATTGTTTTATGGACACAATAGCAAAATAAAAACACCAGGGTCATGTAGAGTGGGTTAATACGAACGTTTTAAGGCCAAAATGACGAGTCTGACAGCAGCAGTTACAGAGAGAGAGGCCACAGTCTTTCAATAGAAAGTTAATTGAAGCCAGAGTTGATGGAGCCCGAAGAGCGCCCATGCTTACTTCTTATTTGGAACATGGCGGCTAGCAGGTTAGCTATGTCCATTTATATATACAGTCTATGCTATGGAGACAAGCAGATGTGTATATTTGTTTTTGTTTTATTTATTTGATTTTATTTCTTTAGTTATTTTGGTAAATGAATAAATGAAAGATAGAAGGTTAAATCCCACACTGCAACATCCTAAGTAAAGCAATAACATCTCCTCTTAAAACTGCAGATTTCATTTTCTATATAACATTTTAAAATAGTTATAGTTCTTCTAAAAAAAATGATGTTTCATACTTTGTGCAGAAATGACTTGGTTTCATTTCTAACTGGAATCCTGTGTTCTTCTCTTCAGGCTAAGTTCATGAATTCATTATTTTCTCTTTTTTATTTATGACAAACAGCTTAAAGCTTGTTTGCAAATGTCTGTATCGTTCAAACTGCGTTAATCACAAACACAGATAGTGAGATTTAACTATATTTTGAATAAGAGCTCAAATCTATTTAATTGGACGGCTTCTGTCCTGTTTCTCTGAGCTTTAGGCCTTGTTCTCGTGAGCTTCAGGCTTTGAAAGAGTCTCATTTGGAGCAGCATTCAGACAGTTGTTGTAGCACATTTCCAGTTGAGCGCCTCCGTGTGGTCACCCTCTGGTGGTGTCCAGCTCTGTCTCACATCATTAAAAGTGAGAGCGAGTGGACACAACACACAAAGAAAAGAATCAGAGTCAGTGGAGCAAGAAGAGCCGTTACAAACACGAAGAGTTTGTACCGAGGTTTAAAGAGACGTAGAGTCACAGCGATTCTTACTTGTCAGACGGTCACGCCCTGAACTGGGTCAAGCTAAACTAAAAACAGACGACAGAGAAGACGGTCACAGACGAGATCTGTCATAGTGTTGACTTAAGTGACCGTTCCGTTATGTTTTCATAAATATAACAATATATTAAGTATGTCTCATGAGAATATACATGGCCAAAAAAGAAGTCGCCACCAAAAAAAAAAGGTTACATACATTCTAATATTAATATAGCTTTGATTACAGCACGCTTTCACTGTGGAAATGTTTCGATTATCTTCTGCAATGTCGCAATTTATCTCCATCCAGAGTTGCATTCATTTTTCACCAAGATCTTGCATTGATGATGGTCGAGTCTGACGCTGCACAAAGCTTCTCCAGCACATCCCAAAGATTCTCAATGGGGTTAAGGTCTGGACTCAGTGGTGGTTAATCTATGTGTGAAAATGATGTCTCATGCTCCTGAACCACTCTTTCACAATTTGAGCCCGATGAATCCTGGCATTGTCATCTTGGAATATGCTCGTGCCATCAGGGAAGAACAAATCCACTGATGGAATAACCTGGTCATTCAGTATATTCAGGTGTCAGCTGACCTCATTCTTTGAGCACAGACTGTTGCTGAACCTCGACCTGACCAACTGGAGGAGGCTCGGACCTATTTGTTTAGTTAAATCAAGGTGGAGACTTTTGTTTTTTTTGTCCGGGCAGTGTATGTTTTTTAGCATCATGCTATTGTGACACTGCTTTCAGTAAAACTAATGTAAACCGGCAGAATAAATCACCCCCTGCTTTGGTGAGAAGGTCCAGATTCACAAAGCTCTCCATGCTTCTCTTTGTCTCTTCTCTGTTGGAGCTTGGACTCAGTGCAGAGCCATTATAAACGATTGTTTTATTCAATAGAGAATCTCCCAGTTATACCATGATAAATATGTTAATCTAAGGCGAGCTGCAGCAGGTGTGTGCTCTGGTCCCTTTGTTGGCGTTGCTAATGTTGTGCAGCTACATGCAGGTTTAATATGAGACCAGAGCCTCTATGAGCCAGCACGCAGCATGGATCCAGGACAATTACAGTCACTTTCATTCATCCTCAGCACCTCATTTTACAGAGATCTGTGAGGTCTGTTTTGTGATCATTTTAAAGAGATTCAAGGCCTTCACCTGTGTAA
This sequence comes from Periophthalmus modestus, assembly GCA_019594935.1. Lineage (NCBI taxonomy): Eukaryota > Metazoa > Chordata > Actinopteri > Gobiiformes > Gobiidae > Periophthalmus > Periophthalmus modestus. The sequence goes on from JAIEZT010001243.1 coordinate 20,967,487, forward strand.
TATACTTTGAGCTGACAATATTTTCGCAGGTAAGCTTCAGCAGCACCGCTTTGACATTCTGAAATATGTGGTTCTGTTTTCATCTTATTATTGGCATGCCCTGTACGGTGACAGATGGAGCGATTCTTATGTCAGACTTGAGTTAATCCAGTCTAACGCCATCATCGCACTGACTGGACACAAATACAACTGTAGCCGATTGGCTGTGCTGTCAGAGAGAACGTTTGAATGCAACGCAATCCCGAGACACAGCAAATCCATCCAGAGAGAGAGGACTGGAGAGGGAGATAGAGAGAGGGTTAGAGAGGGGGGAAGAAAGAGGGAGGGAGAGAGGGAGATGGATGGATCAAAGTCAAGCAGGAGCAGGAGGAGTCAGCTTTAAGTTGTGACTCTGCTGAGTTTAGTGTAAAGCTCTTCTATCTGGTGCCTAACACATTAAAAGCAGCAGAGATTTGGACAGAGAGCTGCTGGACTGAAGCCTGTTCTGTCTGTAACACAGTTTGACTTAACCACAGCGGACGACTTATGGCTTTGGTTTAGGAGGGTTTAGAAATAATCTGTCAGTAAGAGTGCAGTTATAGTCATCATTTACAGAAAGTACACTGAGGGCATGGTGATGAAAATCAAATGTGCTCTTATTTCTCTCACGATAAATGCCATTTTGGTAAAAATCATCAAATGATTTACACATGTTCTCTTGAATGCAGCTCTATGATGAAACAAAGTCACTTTTATAATAATAATAATAATGCACTCGTATTATAGTTCAATGTTGCTTTACAGTTTCCTGCATTATTCATTCACTTCTCAGTCTATGGTGGTAAGATCCTGTAGCCAGGAACAGCGAGCAGCAGAGAGCAGCGCTCAGGGACCCAGATCCTTCGCTGGAGGATTTGACCTATGGTGCATGTTTTGGGTTGATGGAGGAAACCAGTGCCCGAGGGAAACCCACCAAGCACACACAGGCCCGGGCGACCCGGGAACCTTGTTGCTGTGAAGTGTGAGTGCTACACAGCACAGCGCTGAGTGCTTCTGCTAACAGGGACATAGACAGACTTTAATGAGGACCCGGCTCTGACAGATCAGAGACACACAGCCTCTACAGCTGTTTATCTGCTGCCTGGGACTCTGCAACAACTATACACAGGATAAGAAGTTTGAGAGTCATAGGTCATAGCTTCAAAGTCAGTGACTAGAATGAATAAGAGAAATCATCCATGAAGCACAGTGTTTATCAAGCACCAAGAACAACATAGTAAAAGACAAACAGTCACAGATCTGTGCTGACATCTTCTAGAGGGAGATGAGGAGTTTATGTTTATGTGGATGGGTATATATAGAACATTTAGGGAAACTGGTTGGGTTAACGTGACATCAGAACATTCTAAAATCCCTATAGTTTAAAACTGAGCTGGCTCCAATTCACTTTACATTGAAAAACTGCCACCCCTTTTTCTGTCATTCTTTGTCATTTTGGTCTTAAAATGCTCATATTAACCCTCTCTACATGATCCTTGTATTTTTATTTTGTAATTGTGTCCATAAATCAAAATATGAACATTAATAACAGATTAATCAGGCGCCTTCTTTCTGGCGTTAGCAATGCATTTGATTGACAGCGTTGCTAAGTGCCAGGCTCCCTGCTAAACCAGCAGTGAGGCCTCGCTCCACATTGGCTCTTTGGTTGCTAAGATACTCGCGGCTGGAGTTCCAAATATGGAATTCGACTCCAAATTCACCCCTGTATCTACTAGCCTTGATGAGCAAGGTTTAGCTGGAGCCGGACGCTATGGATGACGTCAAACTTACTTAGTCAACTTCTTTTACAGCCTAAGGGTTGGACAAAAAGTAGCTCTTATTGCTGGGTTTAGGACCAGTCTCCAGGAAATGAATGCAAGTCAGTAATGTCCCCACACAGACGGCCACCTGTGAGTGTGTGTTGAAAACGTGTATGGAACAGATCTATCACAAACACACACTGATCTTAAGACTAATGGCTGTGTATGGGGACGACTGTGCCTACACAGCTGTCTGCCTTCCTCTAGAGGCAAAAGTAATTAAGTTATAAATTATACAAACAAGACGACAGTTCTCCAGAGCCTGCCTTTTATTCCAGCCACATGAGCAATAACCCGAGAGCATTAAAGCCACTATACGGGAAGAGGGAGGGTTTTATTGGACTTGTCAGCGAAAGATTTCAGCTGCGAGGTAAATCAGCTTAAATGTAAACCTGATTATGCATTGTAAATATTTTAACTGTCATCAAAAGTTTTACAGAAATCGTACTGGGTTTTATAGCAGAGGCGGGTAGAGTGGCCACAACCAAACTCACGCAAGTGTTATTTCAAAGTGATAGTATTCAAAGTATAAGTAGAAAAGTACTTGAGGAAACTACTACTCAGGTAAGAGACCAAAGACGTGGTTGTTGTCAATATGGCAAACTTTTAGAGTCAGTCTCTAACAAATAATGATGCAGTTTGTGGATCGTAAGTTTGGATGTTTAGTTCAAAAACAGTGAATCTCCCAACAACAACTCTGGGTTAGGTTAAGATCATAGACTGTATAAAGAAGTGGACTAAATGAGTGTGAGGTCGTCCATAGCGTTCGGCTCCAGTCAAATGAAGCTCATCGAGACTATACGTATCATAGCAACCAGAGAGCCAATCCAGAGCGAGCCTGATAAAGACAACGTCCCTTCCCGCCTGCACCACTCGTTAAACACCGAGCAGGTACTTAGCAACGCTGTCGATCAAACCTGTCGCTAACACTAAAGGGAGTGACCTGATGTAGAGCGGGTTAAAACGAACATTTTAAGACCAAAATGACGAGGCTCACTGCAGCAGAGGGGCAACAGTTTTTCAATATAAAGTGAATTGGAGCCACAGTTGATGGAGCAGGAAGCGTGCCTATGGTCGCTTCCCATTTGGAACGCGGGGGCTAGCGGGTTAGCTACGTCCATTTATATATACAGTCTATGGATAAGATTAGGGGTTAAGGTTAACCTGTGATAAGAAGGACAAAACAATAAATAAATAATATCGAAATCTGGTATTTTCAAACGACATATCACAAAAATGAGAAAAAAAAACTAAATATCTGTACGAGCAGTGCAAGGAATATAAATTAATATTGTCAACCTAAAGCTTTTGTCACTTGTCACTCCAGTGCTGTTGCTTCAAACTTAATATTACTAAAGTATAAGAAAAAGTATGGTTTCCGAAAAGTACTCTAAGAAGTACAAAAGTGTCTTAAGTAAATGTACTTGAGTGAACGTAACTACGCATCTCTGCTTTATTGTGAGAAATATTATATCTGTTTTTCCAATTACTTCTAATCATCTAAGTAGCCATGAACATGAAAACATCTCAACACATCTGATCGTGCAGGAATGAAAAACAAAAATGAGGCTGAGTTATGATGATTGAATGGAAAAAAAAAAATACTTTCGAAGGTAAATCAAATGGAGTTTAAGCTCAAATATTTGAATTTCATAGTTAGGCATTATGCAGAGCTGTGTTATTGATAAATGTGATTTCAAATGTAGAAAACAGCCAACAGATTCAGTCCCTAATGAACTCATGAGCTGCTACACACTTACCCTACCCACATCCTCTCAAGCATAGATCATGTTTAATTTAAAGCTGATGTACTGTGCTTGCGTCTGCTCTATAGTTATAATCTACAACACAAATGGATTGTTATATTGACCATGATTATGAATCGCATTATTCATCTAAAACTGCAGTGCCCAATAGGAGCTGACATCGCCATCACAGCAAAGTATCATAAAACGTTCTCACAGCAAAGAGCAACATGGTGTCGGCTCCTCCTAGCGATAGCTGGACGTGACGCTAGCAAGCAGCGGATTTTTGTTCATTTGTACCAAAATAACTACACAACGCTATCGAATCATATCATCAATTAAGAAAATCAAATTAAGTAAGTGCGGCGCATATCGGTGGCGGCGAAAACGGGGATTGATTGGTAAAAATGGCGTCTTGGAAATAAGCGATTGAAGATTCCTCAAACACGAATTACTCCAATACAACGTCGAGAGGATACATGTGAAGAAATGACTATTACATGGTTAAAAGCTCTGAAAAGTCCATTTTGGAGAATAGGTCTGATTTAACGTTACTGTGCGACCAATTCAAATTCAAATGCTGCTAGTTTTGGTAAATATTGGTTGAATTCGCAGAGGTAACATTGATGTAAAGCACACGTCACACACCTCTCACACAGAGAACGCATTTTGTTCAACTGGTCTGAACAAAGTGGGCAACATTAGATCCACAGTGGAACAAAAACGTATGTATGAATTTCCATAAGAAACAGAGATCAGCTGTGCTCCAGCGCCTCCACATACAGCCCACCGAGTCAGAGCAGAGACACGAGCTCCACACGAGACAAAACACTCTTTGTACTGGTCATCTGAAAGTCGACAAAGAGAGTGGGAGCAGATCACAAACTGAAAATCTAATTTGGACCTTCTTATAATCCACTTTTGTTACTGCTACAGAATCAGAGCAACATGAACACCCAACTGTGTTTCTTTAACAACAGGTGTGAACAGCTAGGCCTGTTCTGATAATCACTATATCGACTTATCGTTCAGTGTGTAAAGCTGGAACAATATTTTTGGGGGTCGGTATTTTTTATGTGTACATTTTTGTTGCACTACTGTGAGATTTGTACTCATGTTTTTTGTCTATATGATAAGATTTAAGCTGTAAAAGGCTGAATGAAAAACTTGTATGACTCATTACAGATGCAAACTAAGGACTAAAGTGTTTTATTCTGTTGTTTGTTTATTGCAGCTCTTGATTTTTGAACAATATTGTAAGTCTATAATATTTTTTGTGGTTTAACCCTTTAAAGCCTGAGCACATTATAGACCATTATAGCTCGCCTAGACTTTTTGTCTTTTTTAACCATAGCGATCATGTTAAAGGAAGTATCAGCATGTACTTTTTTCACACAACTTCCTCTATTTTACATTTCCATCCTTATTTTTCCGTTTCCGGCACCTGCGCTCTGATTGGTCGTCTTCGAGGTACAACGTAAGCACATTACTGTAATGACAATAACATTTAAAGAGCCCCATGCCTCTGCTTTGAGATGCCGTTTGAATTTACATGATAGAACAATTGGTTGCGGAGTTGCGGTAATGGAAAGTCAACAACCGCAAGTCTATCGGCGGCGATAGCATCCGATGCTATAGGGATAAATTTGCTCTTGGGTTATAGTGTTTCAATATTTGTCTGTTCGTCTATATTCAGTGTTAACTCGACCTTCAAAATGTGTTAATATGACAAACCGATGAATCAGATCACTCATTCCAGTGCAGCAGTGACCTGCGGTCAGGTGAGGCAGGTGAGGCAGTGCCTCACCTGTCATCACAAAGAAAAATTTATGAAATAGTTATATTTATTCAATAATTTGTATTATAAAGTTATTTTCTATTTAACTATGCCATTTTATTCTTCTTTTACTCAAAATCGCTGAATTTGTACTTTTACCGTTGAAATCCTGAGAAGAGACACACAGTGAGGCACAGGCCGTTCGTGCTTCACTTGGACTGACTGTGCTGTAGTTCAGCAGAGATGCTGCTGCTTTAAGCGGCTGTGAAAAGGCGCCAGGTGAGGCACGCAGTTACCCTGCCAGGGTCAGAATGGTAAGAAATTTAATGACTTCAATCCACTGAAAATTGGGGAACCAGAATTAGGATAAAAAACAATACAAAACCAGCATTTTATTTCATACTATTAGAGCTATTTCATACAGACTTCGGAACTTTTATTTTGAAATTCTTTTTTTATTCTGGCCCCAAGTCACTGGGAGAGAAACTGACCCGGGGCCAAATGTACTGATACCTGGTTTATGTTGCCTCAAACCTCACCGCACGTCATTGCAGTGGCGGTATCTTTATGTGATCATATCAAAAGCACCAGGCTTAAGACACTGAAGGACTTCGACTGATCCAACCTATCAGATTCCAAGCACGTGTCTCCTCTCAATCAGAGAATAGGGAGTTAGCACGTAGTTACCCAGTCCTCCAGCAGATGAACAGTGAGTATCTCCAGAACATTGTGTGTCAGCTCCAGGAGAAGAGAGTTTGAAAAACAGGAAACAGCGACTTACCTAAAAGACACAGAGAAAGACAAAAATCAGTCATAATTTAAAGTATGTCGGCAAACACAAAGTTCCACAGTTTAAATCAACGCTGTCACTAAGGTTCACAGAGTCTGTTCAGGTTCATGTTCTTCCCTTGTCTGGATGAGTGTCCTCTAGGCATTTTATAATTATCCCATCAGTTACATAAACAGAACAAAACACGAACAGTATGCACACTCTCAGCGATGGTTGTTTTTCCTGACTCAAGTTTTGGAGATAAGTCTGCGGCTGACAGGCACTGATAACATTTCGGTCAAATCACAGTCTGTATGAAGTGGACTATGTGAGTGTGACGTCACCCATAGCTCGGCTCCAGTCAAATGAAGCTCATCGAGGCTAGAGCGGTTATGGCGGAGAATTTGGCGCAGAGTTCCATGTTTGGAATTCTAACCACGAGTATCATAGCAACCAAAGAGCCAATCTGGAACGAGGTTGATGAAGGTAACGCCTCTTCCCACTTGTGCTGCTGGTTTAGCAGGGAGCGGGCGCTTAGCAACACTGTCAATCAAACCTGTTACTTACGCTAGAAGGAGGGACTTCGGGGAAAAATTACGCCTGATTTGCCTGCTATTCATGTTCATAGGTTGACACAATAGCGAATAGTAAAGACCAAAATGATGAGTGTGACAGCAGGAGTTACGGATTTCTTAATACAAGGTGAATTGGAGACGATGAAGCTGGAAGCGCGCCCATGCTAACTTCCTATTTGGAAAGTGGTGGCTAGGAGGTTCGCTATGTCAATTTATACACTGCCTGACAAAAAAAAAGTCACCACCTGGATTTAACTAAGCAAATAGGTACGAGCCTCCTCCAATTGGTCAGGTCGAGGTTCATCAACAGTCTGTGCTCAAAGAATGAGGTCAGCTGACACCTGAATATGACCAGGTTATTCCATCAATGGATTTTTTCTTCCCTGATGTCACAGGCATATTCCAACACCACAATGCCAGGATTCATCGGGCTCAAATTGTGTAAGAGTGGTTCAGGGAGCGTGAGACATCATTTTCACACATGGATTGTCCACCACAGAGTCCAGACCTTAACCCCATTGAGAATCTTTGGGATGTGCTGGAGAAGCTTTGTGCAGAGGTCAGACTCGACCATCATCAATGCAAGATCTTGGTGAAAAATTAATGCAACACTGGATGGAAATGAGTCTTGTGACATTGCAGAAGCGAAATCGAAACAATGCTACAGCGAATGTGCGCCATAGTGGCCATGTTTGGACAATTCTTGAAAAAAAAACATCCCATTCTTTCTCTCAACAGCCAACCACTGCTCTTAAATACAACAGACATCAAAACTCAATAAACAGGAGCCAAGTGTGAACCTCAAAACTCATAAGAGAGCCCTTCACATGTCTGTTTTCCGGGTGAGGAAGCTAGTCAACATGCACCATCCATTGTCACTCTGAGAGCACCTTTAGACGTGAACATTACCCATAATCCTCTGCTTCTTTAAGTGTTATTGATTGTCACTGGGGCTGTGTCGGGCCGGGTTGTGTTCTGCTCCACTAAAGCCGTTTGAAATATCTCACTGCTTCAATTGTAGGTTACATGGATAAGGGACATGGTAAAAAACGAAAGCTCAATGAGGAAAAGATGAGATTAAAACCAGCCCCGAAGCAAATGAGAATGTGACAAAAACTGAGGCTTTACAGTTAGATTATTTGATTAAAGTTTATTTCTATGGGACATTAAACTGACCAAAGTGCTTCACATAAAAAAAAACAAATATATCGATAACACGATACATAGGAAAAGAACAATAATAAAACAAGATATCGTGTCTAGCTAGTAATAAATACCAGGGAGAAGGGGTGGGGTTTCAGTCTGGTCTTAAACTGCGAGAGGATCTGACAGGCAGAGGGCGCTGTTACATAGTCTGGGTGCTGCACTTAAATGAAGAGGACCACACAAAAACAGTAATAAACAAATAATTTTAAATAAAATAAAAAAACAGTGACCGCATCTTCACCGACGTAACTTTCGCAACTTTCGCCCATCCCTCATGACACTCTAATAAGCTTGTCTGTAGATTATATAATAAAAATCCTGATAAAATCTCCACATGAATCCATTTGATATAACGGTGAGTTTATTATATCTATGCTAGATCTGCTCTTCTCTCCTCGATGACGTATCACGTATAACACATCAGACACATCGCCCAAAACTAGACCCACAAGCTCCTGAAAATGAGACAAAACAAAAGTCTTTGGAGAGCTTTTTTGCAAAGGGGAAAAGGCCAAAGAAAGAACCAGAAGAGGAGCCTACGACCTCCAAGAAAAAGAAAGATCAATTTAACAGACGACACCAGGAGTCAGACTTAAAATACGGGTTTGTTGCTACAGGTGAGTCTCACGCGACGAGTCAGATCTGTGTAATATGCGAGAAAAGCGAACGAGGCAATGAAACCTTCAAAACTGCTTTGGCACATGGAGACTAAGCACCTGGATTAAAAGATGAGCCTTTAGAGTTTTTTGAAAGAAATAAATGTGAACAAGAAGGAAAGAAGAAACAAGCGCAGGACTGTAGTGAGGTGTATTTTTTATGCACTGAACTTATTTTTGCCATATTTATCTGCCACATGTTGAAGGTCAGTCCGTGAAAATAAAACCTACGCTATTCTGGTGAAAAAAAGGTTGGAGACCCGTGGTATAGAGTGGAGACATTTAAACACAATCAGTAACATTTTGAATTACTTATTACTTCAGACTAGGGATGGGACGATATACCATAATATCGTTAATCGCGATAAAAACGGTCCGCGATAAATCGTTCGTGGCATTTTTTCAAAATCGCGCACGATTATAATAGTCTTTATGGCGCCAGACTGCCTCATGTTTCTGGTTTCAATACAATGTTTAGATGCTAGTTTTGGTGTTTGCTCACAAGGGGGCGCTCTGTCACAGCAATGACACTTGTTGCCTCTGTGCCTGTTCTGGTGGCAAAAAAGTTGCGGGTCCGAGGGCAAAACACGAGCAACTTGCACGCGCATTTACGAGACAAACATCCTGCACTGTTTGACAAACTTGAGCAGAAAATATTCATCGTAAGTGACATAAACTATTGAATGTAGATTGTGTTGTGTGTAGTAGCTAAACAGCGTTTTACAGACACACAGACAATATATATTTACCTACAATCTGGGCACGTCACACACGTGCTCCGCTGCTCATTGGCTGTGAGGAGAAAACGTCACTAAATGTGTGATGTGATTGGTTGATTCTACTCGGGGGAGAGTGGGGCGTAAACTTTCAGTCACATGTAGCACTGATTCACTGTTTGTGGCTCCAGTGACACAACCTCCACCTTATTGGACAACACTGGTGTCAATCAGAAGCTAACACGTGTGTTTAGCTCTGAGGAAGAAAGGCCGTGTCCCAATTCGTCACATGTACTGTTCGAAGTACCGCCCGACTTAAATGCGCCTTAAGGCACTTTGGTGAATTTTTTGGTGAATTGAGACACGGCCAAAGTCGGCGCTGTCTTAAGTTTATTATGTCTGAAATCGACCAAAGAAATGCAAAAAAGTGACGGAGCAGATTTCGCGTGTGGAATACTTTCCTGCAGCAGTTTGAACATGGAGGATCTAACTTATTTTGTGGATATGATTTCTTGACTGGATTATATTCTCTGGACCTGTCCGGAACGAGACCAACTTTGTGGAATATGTTGATGTTTGACAGAACCAGAGCGTCAAAGGTGAGTGAAGTCCAAATCCGCATTTTTGGCTTTTCTGTAAAAACGTCTTTCCTGTCAGCACTGAGGTGATTCCAGGTGAAAATTGTTTGCATATACGAAAAGACGAGCTGTAACTTTCATTTGATGTGTAGATTGTTTGCATGGGTGACGCAGAAGTACATGTACATTCCTATAGAGTTGTAAAGTCGGCCCGGGCCGTCAGAACGTTTACAAATTAAAATTTTTCGTGATATCGTGAATCGCAATTTATTTTGGTCACAATAATCGTGAGTCTAAATTTTATATCGTCCCATCCCTAATTCAGACAGTTCTCAATTTCCTTAAAGAATGTGATTATTAAAACACATGAACTGCAGACTTTCTAACTGTTCCAACTTTAAATCCGGATTTAATTTCCTTGGATCTACAGTGAATGTTTGCACTTTTTGGATAAACAAATGTCAGGTCCTGTTTGCTCCATAAAATACTATTTGTGCATTATCAGCAGGAGCTTCCAAACATGCTTCTGCTGTTTATGTATTCATCTATTGAAGTCAACATATTTATTGGACAGAATCCGATGTGGGGAATTGGTCCAAGTAAAACAACAAGAATGCTCGCTGTGCTATTGGGGATGTTGAGGTCCTGGGGTCAGTCCCTGCAGTGCGAGCCCAGCTGACACATGGCAGATATCAGTGAATGTAAACAGAGAGAAAACATGTCCGCAGACTTTGTTGGAGAATTACAGTTGTCGTGTTGTGAGCTCCAAACACTATTTACATATTTATGTGTACACTGCAGCAAACACGGCCAGAGCTCTGAATGAGGATCTGAAAGTGTGTCACTGAGCTGATCAGAATAGTGACACTGTTACACTGTAAACTCCTGATGATCAAATGTCCCTCTTCTTTCCTCTTGTGTTTGACACGTCACCACAGCCTGTATAAAGAAGTGAACTAAGTGAGTGTGACGTCACCCATAGTGCTCAGTTCCAGTTAACCGAATTCTTACTGAAGTATCATAGCAACCAAAGAGCCAACCTGGACTGAACTTGTTGAAGTTTAATTCCATTTAGGCGAGTGAGTGCTTAGCAACACTGTCAATCAAACCTGTTGCTAACGCTAGCATGAGAGACCTCGGGGAAAGATTTTAATGTTCATATCTTGAGTTACGGACACTATAGCAAAATAAAAAATACCAGGATCATGTAGAGCAGGTTAATACGAACATTTTCAGACCAAAATGATGAGCCTGACAGTAGCAGTTACAGAGAGAGGAACAACAGTTTTCCAGTGTAAATTCAATTGGAGCCAGAGTGAATAGAGCCAGAAGCACGCCCATGATCACTTTCTATTTAAAGCGCTGCGGCTATCAGGTTAGCTACGTCCATTTATGTATACAGGCCATGGGTGTCACCCCTCTTCTCTCCTCTTGTGTTTGAGGTGTCATCCCTCTGCACTTCCTCACACTGATCTGTACAGCACAAGTACAACACATCTGCTACTGCTACGGCATCTGTGCTCATTTACATATTAATGGAGAATTATGTTCATTTAGTTGAATCCTGAATCCTGCTTGAAGAAACATCTACTCGAGCAGAGAGGGTTCAAGATACTGTTTCTAATGGACAGGTCTGCTCTGAGCTCATGACCAGAGCTGTGGACACATACAGAGAACACTCAGAGAACTCGAACAGAACGGCTCTTTATTAAAGCAGATGAAACCAGAGGAGCTGTGTCTTATTTACACATCGGCCTAAAGAAACAGACCTGTGTAAAGGGCTGGGTCAAGACTGTATATATATATGGACATGGCTAACCTGCTAGCCGCCACGTTCCAAATAGGAAAAGAACATGGACGCGTTTCCAGCTCCATCCACTCTGGCTCCAATTCACTTTCTATTGAAAAACCCTCACCCCTCTCTTTGTTTGTATTAACTGGTGGTACATTATCCTTTTTATTGTGCTATTGTGTCCGTAAATCAATATATGAACATTAATGGCAGATAAATCAGGCTCCTTCTTTCTCCGAGGTCTCTCCCGCTAGTGTTATCAACAGATTTGATTAAAAGCATTACTAAGTGCTCCCTAAACCAGCGGCGCAGGCGAAAAGGGGTGCTACCTTCAACAACCTGACTCCAGATTGGCTCTTTCTTTGCTATGATACTCGCGCTTGGCTCCAAATTGGTCCCTATAACTGCTTTAGCCTCTATGAGCTTCATTTGACTGGAGCCAAACAGTACAAGTGACATCACACTCACGGAGTCCACTTCTTTATACAGGCTATTGTCTTGACACATAAAAACATGTTTGTCTGACATGTTTCCTTGTACCAAAGACACAAACGCATGAGAAGTCTTCAGATCTAAGTCCTCCGTCCAAACCGGGTTATCGTGTGGAGCACAGAGCGGCTGCAGACAGATGGGACTAAAAACAGCAGTGAGTGTAATTGCTTGCATGCTGCTTCAAGCACAACTCCTCTAAAATCACCAGTCCTCACACACACACATTTACAGTGTGCTGCTGTGCCAGACCAGATTTACCTCGTTTAATCAGATTCCTGCTCCTTATGGAAATATGCATACAAATATTTTCAAATTACAGTACCTCAACAGCTCTGATCAAATCTAATCTAGGCACGAGTTGAGATTCGTCTGAGAATATTATTACTCAATTTATTTTAATAATGTTGACAAATCATCTGTACATTAAATATATAAAGCAGAAAACACGATTAATCTTCATAAATACAAAACATGGTTGTCCATTAATCTTAGTTATGTGCTTAATTATTTACACTATACAGAAAATATCACGCTCTTAGTCCTTGAGTGAGAGCAGTGGAGCTGAGCCTCAGCTCCAGAGGAGGATCACAGGTTTAAACTCTCACTCCTGTTCCCACCCATATCAGAGCAGCACATGGTTACATCATAATGTACAGCCTCTATTATTCATGTCATATGAATGATGCAGGATGAGAAAGTGTCTCTGGGGCTGGTCCATAGACTGTAGAAAGAAGTGGACTAAGGGAGTGTGACGTCACCCACAGCATTCGGCTCCAGTCAAATGAAGCACATCGAGGCTTGAGCAGTTATAGGGACCGATTCGGAGCTGATTTCTGAGTACGAGTATCATACCAACCAAAGAGCCAATCCAGAGCCAGGCTGTGGAATGTAACGCACCTTCCACTTAGCGACACCGGCAATCAAACTGGAGCGATCTCGGGCAAAGAAGGCACCTGATTTGTCTGTTTTTAACGTTCATATCCGGATTGACGGACAAAACGGCAAACATAAAAACACCAGGATCATGTAGAGCGAGTTAATATGAACATTTTAAGATCAAAATGAGGAATGTGACAGCAGCAGATACGAAAGAAGGACAACGATTTTTCACTGTAAAGTGACTTGGAGTCAGGGTCGATGGAGCCGGAAGCTTTTGCTCTTGTCCTATTTGGAACGGCAGCTGGCAGGTTAGCGATATCCATTTATTTAAAGAGTCATACTGCAGACTGGAGTGGGCAGAAGATGTGGGCTGGTAACTATAAGAGGTCAACTGATCCGATCATTGGGTCATTATAATAAAGGGAGCACCTGTCAAAAACTTCCACTCAGCGATGTCAGGCTTGAGAAGAACCTGGAGATTTGGCTGTTTACACTTTTGTCTAGTCATAAGAGGATTTTTTTTGTTGCAGATGACCAGAGTATGTTTTTAATTTCTTGCATTGTTCATTCTCAATTCAACAGTACAGTGTTAAGTTATAACTGTCTTGCCCAAGGACACAAGAGAATCTGAGCCAGTACTGAAAACCCACCTTTAGGTTATTTGGAAAGTTTTTTTTTAGATGATGTGTGATGCTAGGTCACAAAAACAAAATTTTAAGTTTGATACATCGCCGAAGTAAATATGGACCACGAACGATAATACTGAAACAAATTTATGCCACTGACACAAAAAACCAAGAGCAGGTTTAAACCACAAAACTATTTTAAATCTACAATATTGCTAAAAGCCCAGGAGCTGCAAGAAATAAACAGCAGAATGAAACATTTTAGTACTTAGTTTGCATTTGTAATGAGTCATATAAGTTATTAATTCAACGTTTTATGGCTTAATTATTATTATATAGCCAAAAAAATCACCCAAAATTGTACACACGATAAATACTGACGCCCAAAAAATATTGTTCCAACCTTCACGTACTGAATGATAAGTGCATATAGTCATTATTGTGACAGGTCTATGTGATGTGCAGTTTTTGTTTTGATCCAAATCTAAAACCAAGTAATACCACGTAATACAAGAGCCAGTAGATACTGGTCAGATACTAATACATATATAGCAGTGACGGTGAGGTTCATGGCTGGTGAGGCTCTGATGTCGTCACAGTCAGATTTACAAACATATAAACCAGGTGTCAGTACATTTGGTCCCGGGTCAGTTTCTCTCCCAGTGACTTGGGGCCAGAATAAAAAAAATAATTTCAAAATAAAAGTTCCGAAGTCCGTATGAAATAGCTCTAATAATATAAAATTAAAAGCAAGCTGGTTTTGTATTGATTTTTATCCTTATTTTGGTTCCCCAATTTTCAGTGGATTGAAGTCATTAAATTTCTTACCATTTTGTATGTCTCTGTTTGAAAAGAGCGAGTCTTTCGTCCCGTCGTCTGGAGCAAACCATTTAGCTCCTTTAGCGTTGGTCTCGGTCCTTTAATTATAACCTCCTGCTTCGACTGAAAGTCCAGTTTAGAAAACTGCTTGAGCTTTAATATGTAATCTTCCTCCATTTAAAAAGTACGGCCAGACAAGAAGAAAAAAGTGAATTGCTAAAGTTGACTTGCTAACTCTAAGTTGTAGTTTGTGGCCCCTATTCTGCGGGAGTTGCAAGAATCCCTGGGTTCACGATCGCCCCCTAACATGAGGCAGGGTAACTGCGTGCCTCACCCAGCGCCTTTTCACAGCCGCTATAATGTGCTCAGCCCTTAAAGAGTTAAAACAGCAGCTTAGCTACAGCACAGTCAGTCAGCGGTGAGGCACGAATGGCCTGTGCCTCACCGTGCGTCTTTTCTCAGGTTTTCAATGGTAAATGTAAAAATTCAGCGATTTTGAGAAAAAAAAAAATAAAAAAAGAATAAAATTGCAAAGTTAAATAGAAAATAACTTCATAGTACAAATTATCCGATAAATATAACTATTTCATTTATTTTTCTCTGTGATGACAGGTGAGGCACTGCCTCACCTTCCTCAACTGACCGCACGTCACTGATATATAGTTTATATGAACATACAATGAAACTCTAGGGGATTTTACCTTGAAAAAAAAAACATCAACGGGGTTGACGTTTGTAAGGAAAAAAAGTCCCAATTCAAAATAATCATTGATAATAATAAAAAAAAAAAAACTAAAAAAAAACCCCCAAAAAAAACAAAAAACAGGATGTTTAAATTTGCACCTGATGCAAACTCTGTAGTTACTGTAGTCAGCTCACACAGACCCATTACATCTGCACTGGGACACAATATGAATCTGGCTGGAGTAATAGAATCACCTTCTTCTCCTGAGTTTAAAGTGGACAGTAGGTTTAGATACTGTCACATCCAGGAGACAACCCCCCTGTGGGCTGCTGTGGCAATGCAATTTAAACTCTCTCTCACGGTGTAAGACGGAGAGCATTTTCCTCTTCCCTCGAGCGCTGCACAGGGAACTAGACTCTGACCATGCACAGAGGAAACTACAATGTTTTCACTCCATCAAATACTACAAATGTGTCTGCACAATCTAAACAGAAAAGGGATACAACTCACTGCTCATTATGCAAACACGCAAACAGCACAGACCGCTGTAGACCCAAGTGGAACAAAACTTTGGATGGTTGTTGAATTAAAACTACTATAACGACCATAACAAATAAAACATCTCACAAAGATACATTTGTGTTTTTTATTTAAGATTACTAGAACTTTACAAGACTGTTCCCATCTCTTACTTTAAGTGACAGCATGCAAGCAAAGCAATGAAAATTGTTTATATTGTGTACAATATATTGTGTACAATGTAGCCCCTGGGACTAACTAGCTTTTGGCTATAATCTGGTGTATTTACTTTCATGTTGTTTCATGTCTGCTCATTAATACACATTGTCCCAGTCAAATAAATAAACAAGAGCACATATAAAAACTAAACAAGCAGATGGTTATGTAATGTTCTCATTTCTGCAGTGTTTTCTCTGGCCTCATTTGTCTCCGAGTCCATTTTGTGAGGAGCAGAAATGAACCTGCGCAGCCCTGTGAGGGGAACATCATTCTTCAGTGGGTCTCAGTCCTGTCAGGTCCTGTTCACTTCCATTTAGCCAGAGACTTGTATCTCTTCAACCTCCAGCACAAAACATGCTCTGGTTCCATTGCTCGTCCTCCTGCAGGCCTCCTCGGGGCTCTCCTCCTCTCATTAGGTCTGTGTGTTCATATGACATTGGAGCGTGTGTCTTTAGTCTCTCTCAGTCTCATGTGTGTGCTGCACTGTGGTCTAATCTCTGCTTTACACCTTTGCAGAGAGACGTTCCCTCTCCCATCTCCGCTTTAAACCTAGAGAAGTGTATCAGCACCGCCAGGAGGGGGCGTCCTGCTCTGCCAACAACACAAGCCTGACTTTGTCATCAATCAGTCTGACAGGGCCACAGAGCAGAGCCTTCTACAACTGTCTGTCCTGTTCACACTCTCAGAGAGACGTTTAAGAGCAGAGCCTCACGCCCCTCCATCCATTTCCCCAAACACTGCACCATCCTATGAAACAATAATGCTCTGATGGAGCAGGACAAATACAGAAGAGATGAGGAGACATGATACTGGGACAAGTCCATGAGAGAGAATGGACAGAGCAGAGAGGAAGAGCGAGTCAGTGACCTCACAGAGGGAAACAAAGACCAGGTTAAAGACACGAAAAATGGACCATGAACAGATCAGAGCAGGGCTCAACGTTCTGGAGGAGGAAGACTGGTCCTCAGCCCTCCCCTCTCTGTTTGTGGAACTGTCAGTGGAGGATGTTGCCAGGTCTGAGAGAAAAGAGAGGGAAAAGGCAGAGGTGAGATGACCCAGATCACACCACTCACACTGAGAGTGATAACAAGACATGGCAACCACAGCCACACACAGCTCCGTCTGACTCCAGCTCCAGCAGACTTATGGAGCAGCGCCTCTGTCACAGCCTGTGATACAGGCTCATGTAGAGACATCACCCAAGGACACCAGGGACTCAGGAGTACACCAGAGTCAGAATCAGAGCCACTGCTTCGAGGACTTGGACACAGCAAGAACATTAAGTGTCCCCCGCAGACAGTTTAAGGTATAACACACACCCCTGCTCCCTGCTCTGCTCCCATAATTCACAGGCTGCTGCTTTAACATCACAGTCACATGACAAATGGTTGGAAATGAGCAATGTCTTGGCAGAATGTGCAGAGCTGCAGGATAAATGGAAAAATATAAGTGAAGGACGTGCATAGACAGACTAAACATGTATGTACACAGGTGTGAGTGTAATTCACATGTAAGAGATGGAGGTAAATATACAGCGTGCCAAGGCCACCAATCAGATTATACATTACACCCAGGACAGATTAATACCCGCCCACATGTCTATCACAGCTGTATGGACATGGTATACTTCTACTTCTAGACCATAGACTGTCTATATAAATGGACATATCTAACCTGCTAGCCATCGTGTTCCAAACAGGAAGTGAGCATGGGTGCACTTCCTGCTCCATCGACTCTGGCTCCAATCTGCCATCTATTGAAAAACTGTCGCTCCTCTCTATGTAACTGCTGCAATCAGGGTCGTTATTTTGATCTTAGAATGTTCGTATTAACCGGCTCTACGTGATCCTGGTATTTTTATTTCGCTACTTTGTCCGTAAATTAAGATATGAACCTTAATAACAGACAAATTAGGTGCCTTCTTTACCCAGGGTCACTCCTGCTAGCGTTAGCAACAGGTTTGATTGCTAAACCAGTGGTGCAGGTGGGAAGGGACGTTATCTTCAACAGCCTCGCTCCAGATTGGCTCTTTGGTTGCTATGATACTTGCTGTCAGAATTCCAAATATGGAACTTCACTCAAAATTGGCCCCTATAACCTCCAGCCTCGATGAGCTTCATTTGACTGAAGCCAAACGCTGCAGATGACGTCACACTCCGTTAGTCCACTTCTTTATACAGTCTATACTCGAGAGGGGCATGTTTCTGTGTCTGTTTCACCGCAGCAGGATCGACGAAATAACAGCCATTCGTCTCACAGTCAGAGGCGTCTCTCCAGCTGCTGTGAAAGTGCAGAGATCGTCCATCGTGACAGAGAACGGGGAATAAACAGACAAAGTGTTATACTGCACCAGAAGCATTTGGCTATAACACGTTTGAGAGTCCCAGCTGGACAAATACCAGAGGACCAGGCCCACAGAGGGGATGTTGACTTTGAAATGATGTCTTCAGAGACACTACAGTCTGGAGTTATTTAGTACATCACTAACAGAAGAGTGACACAGCTCTTACTACAGCTTTCTATTCCATTAGTGTGTTTTTTTGGGTTTTGTTATTTTTTTTTTTTATGACATGAAGGCCCCATTACAGATGTATTGTATAAGCAGCTCTTGATGTCAAAATACACTGCCCAGCCAAAAAAAAAAAAATCACAAAAAAAAAAGTTACCACCTGGATTTGACTAAGTTAAATAGGTCCGAGCAATGAATGACTGAATGACCAGGTTATTCCAGCAATGGATTTTTCTTCCCTGATGTCACGGGCATATTCCAAGATGACAATGTCCGGATTCATCAGGCTCAAATTGTGAAAGAGTGGTTCAGGGAGCATGAGACATTATTTTCACCACAGAGTCCAGACCTTAACCCCATTGAGAATCTTTGGGATGTGCTGGAGAAGGTTTTGTGGTTTTGTCAGACTCGACCATCATCAATGCAAGATCTTGGTGAAAAATTAATGCAACACTGGATGGAAATAAATATTGTGACTTTGCAAAAGCTTAAAATCAAAACAAAGCCACAGCGAATGTGCCGTAATCAAAGCTAAAGGTGCCCAACCAAATATTAGAGTGTGTGACCTTTTTTTTTTTGGTGGCAATTTGTTTTTTTGTTTTTTTTTTTGGCCAGGCACTGTACGTCCACTGTGTACCATCTGTGTCTAAGGGTTTTATTGTTTGATTATGAAGAAGAAAATTGCTTTTAATGTTTGATTTTACGTTGTAAATTTTGTGATATTTTATTCTCTTATGATTGTGAAGCGTCTTTGAGTGTCTTGAAAAGCGCTATATAAATAAAATGTATTATTATTATTATTATTATTAAGAGCGAGGTTAGCATGCTAGTTGTTTTACCTAGACTGAGATTGCAAAACTCCACTCTGCTCTCTTACAAACTCGTCACGGTGAATAATTAGGACCCTCGGAATGCATAAGGTAGTTCAGGAATTCCTTTGGACCACTGCAAACTGTTGAGAACTAGTTCTGTAAAAGTCTGGTACAACTTTAAGTATATAATAGTAGTAAGTAGTAAGTAGTAAAAAGTATAGACTGTCTCATCAGAGCTAGCAGTTATAGGGGCGAGTATCTCACCAACCGAAGAGTCAATCTGGAGCCAGGCTGTGGAAGACAACACTCTTTACTCCCCTGCACTGCTGGTTTAGCAGAATGCAGACTTAGAGATGTTGTCAATCAAACCTGATGTTAACGCTAGCGAGAGTGACTTCGGAAAAAGGAAGGCGTCTCGTTTGTCTGTTACTAATGTTCATAACCTGATTTACGGACACAATAGAGAAATAAAAACCCTAGGATCATGTGGAGTGGATTAATACGAACACTTTGTGAATTGGGATGAAGTGAAAGTCGATGAAGTTGGAAGTGCGACTATGCTCATGCACATGCTCACTCGCTATTGGGAACGTGATGGCTTGCAGGTTAGCTATGTCCATTTATACATACGGACTATGAATAAAAGACAATATCTACAGAAGGACATTGTTTCTGTTTTTTATGGGACATCAAAAGTGGCCTTGGAGGTTTCATAGCTGAGGGTCAGAATAAGCCACCTGCTCAGTGTGACTGAACCAGCTCTAGACAAAAACATGAAGGAAGCACGTATATCGAATATAAAGTGACTAGTGTGATACTGTTAAAAGCTAAAATGGCTGGTAAAAAGGACCTTTGTTATTCAGATAAGTGGGAGGCACTACCAGATCAAGTGTTTAAGTCTGTGCTCTGACACCAGCTGGAAGACTTTCGCATATTCAGTCAGTATTTTACAATTGCCATAACTTGCTCACTTTTAACTTCAAATGGTTCTAATAAATTTACATTAAAAATGAGCACTTTTGTTGCTGCGTTCGAGTGAAATGATCCGAAGGTAATGTGAGTCTTTTACTGTGATCCTCCTTTTGATGGAGTCCGCGTGGTAAAGTGTCTGTCTACACCTCATGTGGGTGAACAGATAAAAGCATCTCTTTAACTCTGGGTCAGGAGACAGATAAAGACGTCTGATTCTATCACAATGGAAGATAAAGTCTGGAGTGAAGGGTCGCACATAAAGGGACAGGCTCCCAATAAAAATGAGCACACACATATACATATACATACACACACACACACACACACACACACACACACATATACATATACACACACACACACACCACACACACACACACACACACACACACACAGATCTCTTTTAGACAGCTTATGTTCTTTGGCCAGAACACGTCCATTTTGTGCCAAGATCTGTGTCATTAAAGCGTCAATAAAGAGATAATGTTGGACTTAGCGGCTGGATGTGCCCCAGAGGCTGCTGGGACTGTGCCCCTCACCTCAGGGTGAGCTCACTCACTCAAGGCAAAAACGAAGATTACATCCCCAAGCTCTATTCCTGTTTCAGTGATTCACAAAGAAAGCTAACACATTCTCAAGGCCGACTCAAGATCCCAAATTGGTGCATTTTTCTGTCTAACCTCAGTCACAAATGATAGAGACATGGCTGCCACTTTGCACCAACTGCCTCAGTCCCACCGGCAAAGACTGATATTACAGAGAAGGTTTGCTCTGTGATGTAGATGTGGAATGGACCGCTTGAACATCTTCCAAAGGTTTTATCTAATGACAGTAGCCAATGAGCTAAACAACTAAATGCTACAATACAAACTATAATGTATCTTTTAGCCTAATCAATGTGTGTCTCACCACTGTCTTAACAGTTATTTAACAAATGTACACGTTTGTTCTGCACCGACGTTGTGTGCATTCAAACAGATCAGCGGGGAAGGAACAAGATGGATTATAGTCAGTTTGTAAACTCAATCCTGCTTGCACTACATCATCCCTGACCAACAATACCACACAAACCCCTGCACATTCACACGGGCAGGTCCACACAGGCAGGTCCACACAGGCAGGTTCACACAGGCAGGTTCACACGGGCATGTTCACACGGGCATTCAACGGGCAGGTCCACACGGGCAGGTCCACACGGGCAGGTCCACACGGGCCGGTCCACACACGGGCCGGTCCACACGGGCAGGTCCACGGGCAGGTCCACACGGGCAGGTCCACACGGGCAGGTCCACACGGGCCGGTCCACACGGGCAGGTCCACACGGGCAGGTCCACACGGGCAGGTCCACACGGGCAGGTCCACACGGGCCGGTCCACACCGGCGGTCCACACGGGCCGGTCCACACGGGCAGGTTCACACGGGCAGGTCCACACGGGCAGGTCCACACGGGCAGGTCCACACCGGCCGTTCCACACGGGCAGGTCCACACGGGCAGGTTCACACAGGTAGGTTCACACAGATAGGGTTGTTATAGTGACTATTGTGACACCCACTCCAGTGGAGACAGCTGAAAATTCATTTATCATCAAGGTTCAGTTATATTGAGTCACACATGGTAGCCTCCTCAAGGGCATAGTTTGTTTCACCCACAAACTGTATAAAGAAGTGGACTAAGTGAGTTTGACGTCACCCACAGCGTTCGTCTCCAGTCAAATGAAACTCATCGAGGCTAAAAGTTATGCAAGAGAATATAGAGTTCCATATGTGGAATTCTGACCATGAGTATCATAGCAACCAAAGAGCCAATCTGTAGCGAGGCTGTTGAAGGTAACGCCTCTTCCCACCCGCACTGCTGGTTTAGTATGGAGCGGGTGCTTAGCAACACTGTCAATCAAACCTGTTGCTAATGCTACCGAAAGAAGAAAGAAGGCGCCTGATTTGTCTGTTATTAATGTTCATATCTTGATTCACGGACACAGTAGTGAAATAAAAACACCAGGATCATGTAGAGAGCGTTAATACAAACATTTTAAGACCAAAATGGTGAGCCTGAGAGCAGCAGGAGGGTGACTGTTTTTCAATATAAAGTGAATTGGAGCCGAGAGCTGGAAACGCACTGTTATGGCATTCTTTACCCTAAATCTTTAACTGTATTGATCTGTATTGTGATCTATCTCTTTGACCTAATTCCTAACCTATACGACGATGTGTCCAGCAGCCACTCGGACTAGACTTAAAAATGGTATGATTGTGTTGATGGTATAAATACACTGTATGTATATTCATTTGGAGGCTGAGGGCGAGACGACACTATTAGGGACAACAGCTCTTTGACGATTGTGCACAACTGATTCAATAAATCTGACTTTTTGATTCAAGACAACTTCTCTGTTGATTTAATATATTTTTTAAGGTATTTATAGTAAGAAATTCAACAACAGCACCTGCGCTCACTTCCTATTTGGAACAGGACGGCTAGTGTGTTAGCTACCTATGTCCATTTATATATACAGTCTGTGGTTGTAACACATGTGAACAGTGCGATTGGGAGGGGAGGAGGTGTTGCAATGGTAACTACATTTAAAATAAGAGGTTCCAGTCCAGGTGATGAAGTGATATGATGGGACCAAACCACAGACCATAAGCTGTGAGCAGTGACGACCTCACGATTTGCTCCGTGGAGTTTGAGAAATGAATTTATCAGGAAATGTATTGTTTTCCTTTATAAATTTTCTTTTTTCACTTGTTTGTCCACAGAGATTTGGCTCCAAACTTTATGCTCTCATCTGTGTAATATAAAATATCTTGTTGTGAGCCGTGTGGACGATTCATAAGATGTGAAACAGCATCTCGAGTGGTTTACGAAACTTCAGTATTTCATCTTTTATTTAATATTTGTCACAGAGTTCTATAAAAGATTGGATTGCTATAAAAGTTAAGATGACCAAAAATGATGAAATACTGTAGACATCAGAAAAAATACACTTTTATAAGCCAAAAGCAGCCAACCATGAACGCAAATATAACTTTTAAAAGCAATGTTGTCCAAAAACAACTACAAACATGCAGCGCTGGGGATCATTAGACCTACTCAGTTTGAAGCCAGTCTTCCTAGAGATGCCTATGGAGCTGTAGATTTGGGAAAAAGGGACACAATTTCACGCTAAAACAATGTAATGAAGCGCAAACACATACATCAAACAGTTTAGTTGAAAGAGAGTTCAACGATTAAACAGGAAGCGCACAAAATAAATTAAAAAGACACACATCAGAACCAACTTTTGTCTCTTTTCTCCACAGAACCGGTCAGAACACTCTACGAGCAGGTCAAAACGCCCAACAGCTGCGAATGGACGGCTACGAGACATTCGGGGTCATCTAGTAATTGCGCTAAAACTCTGTAGCTACAACTGCTAATAAAAACGGCTAGCATATATATAACCACACTTTGGCAAACATAGATAACCAACAACTCATTTAATGTCCAAGCCTGTCCTGTCCTGTCCTGATAATCACTATATCGACGTATCATTTAGTATATGAAAGTTTCGAACAGTAGTTTTTGGGGTCAGTATTTCTTTTTTGTACTTTTTCTGTGCACTAACGCTAAATTTTGTGTTATTTTTTGTCTATATGATAAGATTTAAGCCGTAAAAGGTTGAATAAATAACTTCTATGACTCATTACAGATGCAAACTAACAATAGACTAGATATTAGACCTAAACAATACGTGTTTTTAGTTTCAGTATAGTTAGCTCCATAGATATAAGGCAGTGTCCACCAGTAATCTGACCAGAACTGAAGAAGCGGCTTGGATGAGCAGCCAAATATCTTCTACTAAAGAGTACTAAGTGTTTCATTCTGCTGTTTGCTTATTGCAGCTCATGATTTTTGAACAATGTCGTAGATGGTTTAAATCTACTCTTGGGTTTTTCAGTCGTACAAATGAGTTTCAATATTACCGTTTATCATCTAGATTTACTTCAGCAATATATCAAACTTCAAAATTCATTATCGTGACAGGTCTACGCATGTCTAATATTTCTTGGATGTTTCTTTCCAGATGCAGTTGAATGCCTCTCCCAGGATGACCAGTGCTTCAAGTACTACTGGAGTTCTTCAGAAGTATATGTGTATGTGATATGGGAGATTTCAATTGTGACTAGGGTGGCCAGAGGTTACTCCCTAAAAACTGTGTAATGGAGTAGTTGAATTATAACTTTATATCTCCAAGATTATGAATAAATATCTGTAATGGACCTTGCTCCAGCGTAGGAGTCCTACTCGTGCCTGCTCAAAACAATGAGGTATATTTATTGGAGTTTGTACATTGCAGAAAATTAGTAAGCGACTTGGATTATAGTCACTTATTGCTTTGATCTGGTCCATGGTCCGTTATTTGGTTCATTTGGCTGTGATGGTAAATGGTCACATTTTTATATAGCGATTTTCCACCTTCACGACACTTAAAGCGCTTTACATCAAGGAACCACACCACATTCGCTCATTCATACACCAGTGTACGCAGACACTGGGGCGAGGTGGGTTAAGAGTCTTGCCCAAGGACACAAGAGCAATCATCTGTGAGAGTCAGTGGATCTGATCATCAACGCCAACCTTCAGATCAGTGGACAAACACTCTACCAGCTGACCTACCGTCGACGTAATTCAATGAACAATCAAACTTCTGCGTTTTCATGTGTTTCGAAAATTCAAATCAGACCACGTCAGTAATGTGTTTTTTTTTCCTGCCAGGCGTGTGAACACAGTGTCTTTAATCATAGACTTGGGTTTGGAGATTACAGGCGAAAGATGCAATAACTCAAGCTGACTTCTTTGTGTTCGGAGCAGCTGGGATGGTCCAGATCTGCACCTCAAGAAACCACTCATGCATTCTGTCTCATTCCCTGCAGACGGATTTGGGTTTCTGTAGAAAATGAAAATAAAGAGGTGCTGCCGGAATGATCGTAAGAAATGTAAATGTTGTTTTTTTAAATCCCAGCCAAGATGATCGCTCTGGTGATACTTTGTGCGAGAGACGAGAGAAGATGAAACTTTGAATCGGTCAGAACAACAGCACCACACAGACTGTCTACAATCAATGCTCAGTGAGATAATGGGAGGTAATACAGTGACATTGATCTGTGTTCTCTGCCAACTCCATCATATTTAACTTCAACCAAAGCAACAGGGCCTTTTAGAAAATGTGTTCAGACTTCAAATAAGGATTAACAACAATACGGCTTTAGCGAGCGGTGAGAGATAGCACGATAGCTTCATTTCATCACTTGAGGAAGACGAATGAAATCTGCTTCCCACCGTGACAATTAAAGGGCCCATGTTACGCTATTTTCTGATCTGTTATAATGTTGTTTCCTCATCACAAACAGACCTGGAGTTGAGCTTTGTTTCGTTCACACACATTAAACACACAAACCCTGCATATTTTTGGCTAAGTTCTTCTCTCAAACTGAAAATACTGTTCCACCTTGTGATGTCATGTGTGCTCCACTGTGTTTTTAAACTTCTTACACCTTCACTAGAATCATTTGGACGATTTCAGCCCTGGAATTTCCAATCTTTGCTGAACTAAAGGAAAAAGGCATCTGCTAACTTGAAAACTACCACTTCATGACATCACAAGGTGGAACAGAGCGTTTTGAGCTTTGGCGATGTAGACACACTAATAATGTAGAGTTACTCAATCATGTGTGAATGAAATGAAACACAACTCCAAGGATGTTTTTGATGAGGTAACAACATTATAACATGGCTTAAAGCTAACATGTTGTGTAATATAGCAGTGGTCCCCAACCACCGGGCCGAGGACCTTACCGGTCCGTGACGCATTTGCTACCGGGCCGCCGACCAACAGTAAATAATTTATCAGCGACTGCATTTTCTCCGAAGTGACTTTTGCCCGCTCCTCATGACACGCTCATAAGCTCGTCCGTAGATATATAATGACAATCCTGAGAGGAAATCGCCACATAAATCCATTTGATATAACGACGAGTTTATTATATCTGTGCTAGATGTGTGTCCGCCGCACAACAGTCAGAGCGTCAGGGCAGAGGTCAAGGAGAGGAGCTCGTGAGTCTTAGCGCCACAAACAGCAGAAGCTAAAGGAAAAACAGCTCTATGTGAAATATTAACGTTTCTTGACATTGACTCCATATTCTGAAATGTTTGAAATGTTCATGAAAATAACACTTTATAAATGTATTTGTGGCGTATCTGAATCTTATTTTGAAAGCTCCTATGTGCTCTGTGTCAGAGAAAAAGGTTGGGGACCACTGTAATATAGGACCTGTAAGTGCACAAACGTGGCGCACACCTACAGGGCTGTCTCTTATACACATACTGTACCTGCTCTAATACCAGCACCATATGGAGTCTGTGTCATGTGACCTGCCATCGTACTCATTCCCTCTGGACTCACCGCTCAAGCTCACGCAGTGTGGACTTAACAGTGTATAGGTTCACTGTTGGAAATGAAGATGAATGTGGATTTTCTTTTTTTTACTGGTGGGGATTCATCACCTGCTTGTCTCCATGGTAACGGTTTTGGTTTGCTTGGTTTCACACTATAGCATTAAGCTGGTCTATTTTAAGAACTCATTTTAAAGAGTTGATTTGCTAAAACAGATAAGTGCCATTTGAAAAAGTCATCATCTTAGTATAGTAATATTTTCAAAGGCCAAATGTCCATCCCTTCTTGATAAAATCCTCTGCACATTATTGTCAAAGCTGGAACTCTTCATTTACATATATTTTTACAGCTAAAAATTACATTCTTACTTCGAACGGGGTCGTCTTTGCACAGATTCAACTTGCAACTTAGCAGTCTGGTAATGTCACCTGCTTGTGTCCATGGAGAGCCATAGAAACAAGCAGGTGTCGAGCCCTACACCAGAAAAGTTAGCATATGCCATTAATGGAAATCCATACTAGCAATAAAACGTTGTAGTTCAAAGTTAAACAAGAATACACTTCACAAACACTAATGATGGGGCAAAACATTCCCATCCACAGTAATACTTCTTTCAAAAGCGTGCACTCAAGAGGAGACATTAGAAACAAAAGCTCCCGAGCAGTTACTGAGGAGCAGAGCAAAAACTTCAGTCGATGATTTCACGCCTCGCTGGAGCTTTTGTTGCACTTATTCTAGTCAATACTGAACTCAAATGTGTTCTACAAGTCACTCTGCTCAGTTCAAACCAACAGGAACAAACCCTGCCCACATAACCTCATTTACTGCTCTTGTACTTTGTAATTGGTGTTGTGCAGAGACGCTGACTGGTTCTCTTGTTTCGGTCTGCTGGGGTGTGTCCGAAGGTCCACACTATTCCCTATAGGGGGCACTGTTTAGGTTTTTTTTAGTGGTGTCCAAATGAAAATCGCATTTTTAATCCTGACATAAATAAACCAAGTATAGTGAATGAGGGGTTAGGGGCTGCGAGGGGCATTCGGACACAGCGCCGGTCACCACTCACTGCCGAAGTTGTCTTCCAATGTTTATGTCCTCTATAGGCACACGTCCGTCCGTTTAGTTAGCACGGGGCTAATTTACCAAGGATACATATAGCCCGCCTCACATCATACCTACTAAGTTATTTTTGAGCCAAATTTTGTTTCCTGTCTCATTCATCTTTCCAGACCCTGCGGCATCTGTATGTGCCACTGGCTAAGCCTCAGGCCAATCAAAGTTTTTTGCCGCCAAAAATCCACAATCTGTCCCAGTCATCGTATTGACATTTAGTTAGGCAGTTTATTTTTGTATTTAAAATTACTTAGGAAAATATGCAAAATCAACTTTTTTGGAGCTTTCTACCATGTTATAAGGTTGTTCTCTCATCAAAAAACATGCCTGAAGAGGTTTTAGATGTCAACCGTGCATGTCTCAGTAATCTTGCGATCCCTCCAGGACCCTACTCTGACCCTCCTTACAGTTAGCTGTAAGATTCTGTCCAAGGCTCCGCCCACAAGTCCATGTCACCCATGCTCCCACACGGCAATTTTTTTTTATATAACTATACAAAAGCATGATAAAAAACAATAAACTACAACTTCACAAACCTGAAATGATGCACAGTAGTTTCATTAGTGAGATGTACATAGATTGTAATGTGATAGCGCTCTGAAGGGGGAGCGACTTAGCGTGAGGAGCAAAGGGAGGGGGGACTCCGAGCTTCAAAAACAAAAGTGTAACCTATAAAACATGTTAATACGCTCTTTTGGGTGATTATAGCATTGGATCTGTGTTGTATTAAACTGTAAACTGGTAGCTTGTCCCATTTCTGTGTTAAAGCCAGTTTCAGCCATTTTGAGCAAAATAAGTCTGAATGTGGGTAGGCAGTTAGAAGAATCCGTCATTTTGAATTCTTCTATCAGATATGACAGGAGACAGAGCTGAGGCGATCATTGTCACTGACAGCTCCTTCAAAAGGGCTTTAGTTGTCCCATCTACTCCCTTTTTAACTGCTGACATTTAAAAACCAGAACGCCTCAGAATCAAAATACCTCTCTATCATTTCTTTGACGATGTTTGATCATAAAACTCAGCCTTGCTCCCATCACATACATATAGTGTTGGAGCAGTCATACACATAATGATGGCGCTACTTAAAGGCAGAAGAAGATGCATACTTTATCTTCAGTGAAACTCTGCCAACACTGTTCTTTCATCTGTCCTCTTTTCATCCCCATGTACACACCGTTCCAAGTCCTTTTCACTTGTTAAAGCGCTACAGAACATAAGCCTGTCTCATACACACATATATAGATCTTTTAGGTTTCTACAGCACTTTCTACGCTCAGTTTTCAGAAGATGTTTAATAAAATTACATGTTTAAAAGTAGCAGTCAGTGTTCACTAAATCACTTCTACCAGGTATTTTTATCATAAACTGTATTTATCAATGGACATAGCTAACCTGCTAGCCACCGCCGTCCAAATAGGAAGTGAGCACGGCCGCGCTTCCAGCTCCTTCCGACTCTGGCTCCAATTCACTTTCTACTGGAAAACTGTCACCCCCCTCTCTGTAACTGCTTCAGTGAGCCTCATCATTTTGGTTTTAAAATGTTCGTATTAACCCCTCTACATGATCCTGGTGTTTTTATTTCTCTATTGTGTCCGTAAATCAGGATATGAACCTTAATAACAGACAAATGAGGTGCCTTCTTATCCCGAGGTTGCTCCAGCTAGTGTTCGCAGCAGGTTTGACTGACAGCGTTGCTTAGTGCTCGCTCTCTGTTAAACCATCGGAAAAGGGTGTTACCCTCAACAGCCTCGCTCCGGATTGGCTCTTTGGTTGCTATGATAATCGCTGTCAGAATTCCAAATATGGAACTTGTCTCCAAATTGGCCCCTAACTGCTCTAGCCTTGATGAGCTTCATTTGACTGGAGCCGAACAGTATTGGTGACGTCACACTCACTTAGTCCACTTGTTTATACAGTCTATGATCCTAATCCATGCCCTTATATTTATTTATCATAGTTTACATTGTGGTCTGTTGAATCTGTTGAATTTTGTTCACTGATGATGACAAGAAAATCTACTTTTCATATCAGGTACAATTCAAAATGTCATTTATTGCATTTAAATGTGTGCGCTCTATGGGTCTCTTTATTTGAGGGAGTTACTGCAACCTTATACTCCACCCAGGCCCTGAGATCAGCTGACCAGGCTCAAGAGCAGCGGTGACTCTGAGTCTTTTCAGTGGCAGCACCCAGACCATGAAGCAGCGCCCTCTGCCTGTCAGATCCTCTCAGTCTTTAAAGCAGACTGGAAACCCACCTCTTCTCCCTGGCATTTAATAGTAGTTAGACAGGACATGTTGGTGTTTTAATGTTCTTTTCCAATGTAACATCTTATCTGTATATATTTGTTTTTTGTTGACCAGCTGTAGTTGTTTTAAATGTGCTATAGAAACGTGAATTGAACTGATTCTGCTTCTAAAAAAGCACTTTCCTGAGTCTGTTCACAGTATATTGTTTTTTTTTTCTTACCAAAACACATCTCGGTTTTTCTGGGTTAGAATATAATGTGTGTTTTGACAAGAGTCCCCCAGTGGCAGAGCAGGAGCAGGGCCTCGATCAGCACAGAACTAGAGTCCCTAAAGGATCGACCTATTGCAGAAAGCCTTTCTGTCAGGGTTATCTGTGGGCGGTCTGCTGCCTCGCTCACACTGAAATGAAAACTGTCAAAAAGCCAGTCAGACACACGGCAGAGGTCGAGATCAAGGGAGAATTTATGTCAAGACACATCCTTATGTAAAGTGAGGATGGAAATCATGACAGTTGAACATGTTACAGCTGCGTGCAGTCGTCCTTATTGTAATGTGCCCCTCAGTCTTGTGCATGTGTCACCTTCAGTGCGGTGATGGTGCAGGAGATGTCAGTCAGCATCACTTTATCTGATTACAGCCCTGTACAGCCCAACCTCAGTGTGTTTATGTATTCACTGTCAACATCCTGTTCAATAAACCATGAGGCGCCGGCTCCAGACCTCCATAATGCTCCCACTGCTCTGCATACACTCCTGCTGCGCTCCATTTAGCCATGTTACCATCGGTACGGTACAGTAGGGTCCACTTTGCTGCGGGTCAGTTCGGTGGACCCATAGACTGTATAAAGAAGTGGACTAAGTAAGTGTGACGTCATCCACAACGTCCGGCTTCACTCAAATGAAGCTCATCGGGGCTGGCAGCTGTAGGGGCCAATCGGAGCACAGTTCCAGATTAGGAATTCCGACCACGAGTATCATAGCAACCAAAGAGCCAATCAGAGAGAGGGAGGCCCCAGTTTTCCAATGTGAAGTGAACTGGAGCCAGAGTCGATGAAGCTGGAAGCGCCCCCATGCTCACTTCCTGTTTGAAATGTGGTGGCTAGCAGGTTAGCTATGTCTGTTTATATATAAAGGTTATGTCTCCATACACTTGGTAATAAAATCAAAATTGTACCTACCTTTTTTATTATAAACCCAAACTCTGCAATTCACAAAAACGCATGTAGTGGCACTGCTAAAACTAGACTTACCGTAAAACTACTTCTGTTTTATTATCAGCTTTTCCTGTTACCTTCTGTCTCACTTCTCCTCTGCATTTTAATGTCTCTTTATGTGTCCAGTGGGATTGGCTAATGTTGGATACATTATGAACTGGAAATATCGATAAGCAGGAAATGACTGAGGCTACGTGGGCTATTGGAGGTACAAGCGCTAGGGTCTGCTTCAAACTCCTCGCTTCTATGGGGTATTAAAGAGAGGGTGTTTTACTTGTATGGAGTATTAAAGAGGAGGTATTTTACTTCTATGGTGTATTAAAGAGGGGGTATTTTGCTTCTATGGGGTATTAAAAAGGGGGTATTTTACCTCTATTGGGTATTAAAGAGGGGTATTTTACTTCTATGGGGTATTAAAGAGGGAGTGTTTTACTTATATGGGGTATTAAAGAGAAGTATTTTACTTCTATGGGTATTACAGAGAGGGTATTTTACTTCTATGTGGTATTAAAGAGGGGGTATTTTACTTCTATGGGGTATTACAGAGAGGGTATTTTACTTCTATGTGGTATTAAAGAGGGGGTATTTTACTTCTATGTGGTATTAAAGAGGGGGTATTTTACTTCTATGTGGTATTAAAGAGTAGGTATTTCCTTCTATGGGGTATTAAAGAGAGGTATTTTACTTCTACGGGGTATTAAAGAGAGGTATTTTACTTCTTAGGGGTATTAACTGCTGACACATCACATATTTAGATCACCATGTTACCTTCTATTGTCTTAAAAATGCTATAATCACTGAAAACAACATATCAACAGGTTTTGAGTCCCTCCTCCCTTTGCTCTCCACGCTAAGTCACTCCCCCTTCAGAGCGCTATCTCACCACAATCATCGTGGAAAGAAAGAAACTACACCAGGTTCGTGAAAAATTGCTGTATACAGTTTTGTATCATGTTTTTTGTAGATTTACGGAGGATCGTTGAGTTGCAGCATGGTTGATGTCGGCTTGTGGGCGGAGCTTTGCACAGAATGTTACAGCTAACCGTAAGGAGGGTTCAAACAGAGCCAGGGAGAGATCACAAAATTACTCAAACATGCATGGATGACATTTACAACCTGTTCAGGCCTGTTTTTGATGAGGGAACAACATTATAACATGGTAGTAAGCAAAAAAAAAAAAAAAAAAAAAAAAATCAATGCTGCATAATACCCCCTCTTTAAGGTGACAGGCAGCATCCACAGCTGTCCACTTTGTACTCTCCATACATAATGAGCACGTCTGTTGAGATTTGCTTTGCAGTTTTGAATTACTTTATACATGGTTACTCTGTGCCCCGCTGCCTGGTGATGAGGTCATCGTTCATCATTCACAGGAGGATTATGTTGTGATCAGTCTTGACAGTGATGGGCAGCTGCAGCATTTACACCTGTGGGACCAGACCTCACAAACTCCACACACACATATATCTGTCAGCTCACATTCATCTGGGCTCCTCTGCTCATGACACAACAGTGATTGATAGGTAGCCTCCTGGCCTCTGTTTGTTTGGCTGTTGTGTCTGAGCCGCTCAATAGATTTTCCTCCAGCTGCCTGACATGGACTCAGAATATCCCAATGTTAAATCCAGTATAATCTCCGGAGCTGCTAAAACACAATCTATTGGCTTAGTATTGTTTCATAATACAAAAAAATCCCCAAAAACTCAATAAATAAATACATAAATAAGTGAATTATTTGATGGAGAAAAAAAGTAAAATAAAACAAAACTCATCCTTTCCCTGGATGTGCTTTGGGGATACAGTGGACCCTCGTTCTAAAAAATAATCCGCAATAAACGAAATCCACAAAGTAGTCAGCTATATTATTTTACAATTATTATGTTTTAAGGCTGTAAAACCCCTCACCACACACTTTATACACTTTTTTCAGACAGGCATTAACATTTTCTCACATTTCTCTCTTGTTTAAACACTCTCAAAGTTCAAACCTTCATAGATTAAATCCCTCTTCCTCCATGATCACTTTAAATGTGTTGTTCACATGACTCTGCTGCAGCGGTATCCACAGAAACACTTTTAAATCCAAAGCGTTGCTGAAATTTGTCAGTGCAGAACGTTTCATCGGCATGGTGGGTTTTGTCGGGGAGAAAACTTGCAAACATACAGCACTTAAGAGTCACACTGCGATCGAACATTTATGTAAATTTGTCTGAGCACATTCTGTACTGTACAGGAGACACGGCACAGAGGAGACTGATGGACAATGGTCTACAGTCCCTCAGCCAATCAGGACGCAGAACACAATGGTCTACAGTCCCTCAGCCAATCAGGACGCAGAACACAATGGTCTACAGTCCCTCAGCCAATCAGGACGCAGAACACAATGGTCTACAGTCCCTCAGCCAATCAGGACGCAGAACACAATGGTCTACAGTCCCTCAGCCAATCAGGATGCAGAACACAATGGTCTACAGTCCCTCAGCCAATCAGGACGCAGAACACAATGCACGTTCATACACTGTAAAAAAAAAAAAAAAAAACAAAACATGCAAAATTCCACAAAAAGAAAAAAAAAAAAAAAAAAAAAAAAAACACCACAAAAAAAAATACAAAAAAAAAAACTGCGACTCTACTACTACCATTTAAAAATAATTCAGAACACACCTTTACTCATCAAAACAGGCGATAGTGGCTCAGTTGGTACAGCATTTGTGCACTGATTGAAAGCTGGTGGTTCAAATCCCACTTTCGACATAAACATTATATCAGAGCGGTTAGATCCACTGACCCACAGGTTGGCGGTGCGATTCCAGCTCCCACAGATGAATGCTGTCGTTGTGTCCTTGGGCACGACACTTAACCCAGCTCACTCCCAGTGTCTGTGTGCACTGGTGTATGAATGTGTGGGTGGTTCATTGATGTAAAGCGCTTTAAGGGCCTTGAAGGTGGAAAAGCACTATATAAATATTGACCATTTACATGCTAATATAATACAAAGAGAGAAGCCAAATATTCCAAAACAAATATCTAAAATAGAGCGGAATATTAAAGGAAGGCTATTGGACGGTTTTCACAGCCAGTTTGGTGAGGAGCTCCATCCGGTCGCCGTGGTGATGGGACAGAGATGAATGAAATGAAGATGAGGGCTCTGACCCAAACCCGAACCCTATTCCTCATTATTTGTACATGCTTCACTTGTAGTAGTTTATCTCACAAACAAAAGCATTTAAACCACAAAAATTATTCTAAATCTACAAAATTGATAAAAATGTATGAGCTGCAATAAATAAACAGCAGAATGACACAATGTAGTCGTTAGTTTCCATCTATAATGAGTCAGAGAAGTTATTTATTCAACGTTTTTCTGTTATATTTCTATTTACAGAGATGGGTTTTACTGTTTGCCATTGGACGGACACTTGGAAAATATACTTTGAATCTTAAAGGTGCATTATGTAACTTTTCAGGTGAAGGGTATGCCACCTACTTGTTTCCATGAGGATGTTATTGCTTTGCCTGCATTAAAATTATTCTTCGCCATGGAGACAATTTGGTGACACCACAGGCTCAGGCTGCAGGTCAGTGGTGACTGGTCAATGTAAAAAAAGTATTTCATCCATCCTGTTTTTCTTCCGCCGTGTCGCAGGGGCAGCAGTCCAAGCAGGGGCTCCCAGACTTCCCTCCTCCCATACACTTCCTCCAGCTACACCGGTGGGACCCCAAGGTGCTCCCAGGCCATTTCAGAGACAGAGTATTTCAATATGTGTATTTCAATATATTATTTTAATGGGGGGGAAATGCCGTATAAACAGATGTAATACTGTACTATGAGAGATTCCAAGCAAAGTAATGCAATCTCACAAGACAGCAGGTAGTGAAGCATCCATCAGAAACTTACAAACTCTCCTTGTAATGTAAGCAGAAGCTGCTCTAATATCTGTAGAAATTCTATATAAATCCACTATGATCAGCGGTGGAACATAATGAAGTACAGTAGCAAAAATACTGTACTTAAGTATACATTTTTGGTTTCTGTACTTTACTTAAATGGATTTTAAAGTGGATACTTTTTATTCTGCATGTGAGAGCAGGTAAAATCACACTGCACTTTGCTGTATTCTTGTTTTAACCATTGTTGATATGTTTTTTCTTTCTGTGATTTAGAAATGCTTCATGTTACTTATAGTAACACTGTACAACTAAATTATAGTCAGTCAGTTTGATTGTTTTTTTTTTTCTGGGATTTAATAAGTTTTCTTCTACCCACTCCTTTTTCAAGCTTATATAAGAGCAAATTTGTGAAATGTGCTTTGAGTGCACCTGATACATGTATCTCAAAATGAAATAATACATGAAAAAAATTGAATGATGTATCTGTACTTTCTATTTTTGAACAGGACTGAAAAGTAAAAGTTTTTTTGTTTTGTTTTTTGGTTGACCTGCTGAAAAGGCTGAGGGTCTATTTTTTTTTTTTACATATTTGTATTTTGAGCAAACAAGAATATACAAAGAAAACCAGCTATTTATTCAATTGTTTCTGTTGACCAAAATTCAGCACAAATCTTTATTTAAATCAACAAAAAAAAAATGCAAAATACATTTACTTTTTGCTCTTTAAGTTAATTTTTAAACATGTACTTTAATAGTTACTTTTACTTATTGTTTTGCTCCAGAATGTTCTTTTCTTCCACCACTGGTTATCGTTAGAACATATAGCTGGATCCAACACAAGCAACAGAGTGAGACAAACAGCTCCTCTGGTTGCCCCACAAGCCCTGGGTCTGAATAAGAACCATACAATGACTACTAAAAGTGCTTATAAATATTTATTCTTCTGACTGTGAGGAGAATAACTGATTGCTGGGATTCTCATTGCTGTTCAAAGTCAGTGCAGTGTTTTAAATTCTAGCCACCATCTTGTTCTTAAGTGCAGTAATTATCTGTAGAAGGAGCCCCTCACCAGCGTCTGCAAACCCCAAGTGACCTCAGAGCCTCATTGACAATCACAGTGTGGACCTGGTCTGGACAGTGAGAGCACTTGAGCCATCCCTCTGTCTGCCTGTCCCCTATGACAAAGCACCAGAGCTACATTAGATTAGTGAGGCTCAGAGAGAGACCAGACAACAGCCCACATTTCACTTCCTGGAGTGAGAGGAATGGACCAGAGCCGCCGTGGTTTCACACTGACACAGACAAACTTTGGTAATAAGGCCAGAACAGCCACAGGCCTGTGTCATGAATTAACTCCGCTGGCTTCAGATTTCATGTGATACTTAGGTGCAAATGGCAAACTTCACTCCAAAACGTTATAAAAATATATCTGGCAAGACGTGTTAGATCATGAGAAGAGAGAAGAACACCACGGAGGGGGGACAGTGCCTCATTTAGTAGAGCGTTTGCCCACTGATCTGAACATCGGTGGTTCGAATCCCGCTCTCGACGTTAACATGATTGGTAAAAAGATCAGATCCACTGACTCACAGAAGAATACTATTGTTGTGTCCTTGGGCAAGACACTTAAAATTGCACTATGTAACTGTTATGATAGGGGCCCACCACTGTCAGAATCGTTTCAAAGTAAGGCATTAAACAACTAGCATGCTAACACACACTTCTTGATAATCAGACAAAAGCAGCTACACAATATATCTGTACTACGCCAACACGATATCCGTTTCCCCTCACCTAAAGTGTTGTTTCTGGAGTGATTCATGTTTAAGTAATCTTTAATCGCTTATTTTCAAGAAGCTATTTTGCCGATCAATCCCCATTTCCATCACCGCGGTACACTCCTACTGTGACGTACGCACTTCGTTCTCCAATTTTATTTTCTTAATCAATGATACTCGTAGGATTCGGCAACGTCGTGTAGTCATTTTGGTACAAATGAAAAAAAAAAAAAAAAACCTGCTGCTTGCCTGCGTGATCGGCAGCTATCCATAGGGGGCGCTGATTGTTTGTTGTGATGACATTACCTGCTCCCATTAGGCACCTCAGGTTTTATTAAGTCGTTTTAGATGAATATTGCAATTTAAAATGTGCAAATTATAGCATAATGACCCACGGGTGTCATAGATTATAGTTATATAGCAGACACAAGCACAGTATGTCTGATTTAAGAACTGATTCACGCATAGTACTTCTTAATTAACACCTCAACAGAATCATTCTCAGTATATAAACGTGTGTTCATGTTCAATAAGACTAATCGAGGTTAATAAGTGGCTCTAAGATCAGGAGATGGTTGAAATGACTCCAGACCCAGGTGAATAGAACAGAAGATTACCGGTCGGTGTGCTCCACTTCACATGCTTTATGCTAATCAAGGTAAAAATGGCCGTGCTTGTATGAATATATGAGCTCTAAGTACTGCAGATATATAAGAATGTAACAGAGAGAGACACACGTCCATCACTGGAGTCCTCCTCGTCAGTCTCTGGAGTAACTGGAGTGTGCACAGCTCAGTTAAACTACCAGTCAGTTTGGACACACCCTCTCATTCAAAGTTTTTTTCTTTTTTTTTTTTTTTTTTCCTTCATTTTTTATATTTTACTACAGAATATACATACAAAAATATGAGGTAATATATATCTGGAATTATGTAGCAAAGAAAAAAAAAAGTTTTAAAAATCAGTCAAATCCTCTATCTACCTTTGATTTGTCGAAAAACATTTGGTTAGGAGTTTTGTTTTTTTTGTTTTTTACTTTTTTCTGTTCACTACATTTTAAATTTTTTTAAAAAAAATGTATTTATTCATTTGGTTGGTTGGGACAAAGCATGTTAATGAACAGACATGACATGAAAGACATAGACGTAAACGCCGGATTATAGGCAAAGGCTAATTTCCAAGCCCTTTGTCCCAAGGGCTGGGGTCACAGAAGAGTCAAAATCAAAATTGCACCATTCCCATAGCTGCACATTCCACTCATTGCACATCCTACATATTGCACATCCTACATATTGCTCATCCCACATATTGCTCATCCCATATGTTGCACATCCTATATATTGCACATGCCACTCATTGCACATCCCACATCTTGCACATCCCTCATATTACACTTCCTGCATATTGCACATCCCGCATATTGCACATTCCACATATTGCACATCCTACATATTGCACATCCCGCATATTGCACATGCCACTAATTGCACATCCTGCATATTGCACATCCCACATATTGCACATTCCACATATTACACTTCCTACATATTGCACATGCCACTCATTGCACATCCTGCATATTGCACATCCCTCATATTTCAGATCCCTCATATTACACTTCCTGCATATTGCACATCCCGCATATTGCACATGTCACTCATTGCACATCCTGCATATTGCACATCCCACACAGTGCACATCCCGCATATTGCACATCCCGCACATTGCACCATCCAAGGTATTACTGATGACTTATTGATGTGTGTTGGAGCCTCTTGGTCAGGACTCCCTTGGAAAAGAGACCTGTGAGTCTCAATGGGACTTTTCCTGGTTAAATAAAGGTTAAATAAATAAAAAATTACACATTCCACTCACTTCACAGTATATATAATTGCACATTATATTCATTGCACTGACCCCATTATACATAATTCTATATATCTTGCTTCACATATTTAATGTCTTCTGTTTGTATAAAATGTAGAAAGTAGTAAACATGAAAGCCAAAAACACTGTGTAAGACTGATTTATAAAATGTATCAAAGGCCATGGATGGTGAAATATGTGAATTATGTGAATTGGCCTGCAATTGGAACCAGTGTGAGAAATAAGAAAATTTTATGTACTTTTTCTGCTACTACAGATACATTCAAATCCTCAGTGAAATATTGAAAACCCAGCACCAACCAAGAGAACTAGACAAGCAGCAATGTTGCCCCACTTTTGTAATTTCAAGCTAATTCCATGTTCTTTACTGTGGTTGAGAAAAACATGACAGGCATGAAATACCAAGGAGAAAGCAGCAAATTGGTATTTTTACCCCGATGTAACAACTTTAAAAGCTCCAGCATAACATGGAAAGTGGGTGTATTCATGCTTTCACTCTCACTGCATATTATGACCTAATTTTGCTGGCTCTGTGTGGGCCGACAAGACACAAAATGAATGCTGGCCATGAAAAGAAGGGCCCAGTTTATTAACCTATTATAAAACAGTGCTTTCATTAGAATATTCAAATACAGGCCTCTCACTAGTCTGTGCATGTTCCTTTTAAAAAGGAGCCATTGTGGATATTTTCAATGACAAACTGTAGAACTGAAGAGGTCAGACACAATCCTCTCTACAGTAGCCTCTGGGTGCAGACGGTCTCTCCCTTTGTGTTATTTCCGTGTAGGTGGAACATGGTTTTGAACTGCCTGGGTCAAGTTCAGTGCAGTACAGTTGGTCCAGCAATCAGTTTTAAGCATAGACTGTATATATAAATGGACATAGCTAACCCACTAGCCACCACATTTCAAATAGGTGCTCATTGGCGCACTTATCGCTCTATCGATTCTGACCACAATTCACTTTACATTGAAAAACTGTGGCCCCTCTCTCTCTAACTGCGGCTGTCAGACTTGTCATTTTGGTCTTAAAATGTTTGTATTATCCCATTCTACATGATCCTGGCGTTTTTATTTCACTATTGTGTCAGTAAATGAAGATATGAATATTAATAACAGACAAATCTGGCACCTTTTTAGGAGGTTGCTCACATTAGAGTTAGCAACTGACAGCGATGAGAAGTGCCCCCTCCCTGGTAAACCAATGGTGCAGGCAGGAATCGACATTACCTTCAACAGCCTTGCTCCAGATTGGCTGTTTGGTTGCTATGATACTAGCCTATATAACTTCTAGCCTTGACGAGCTTCATTTGACTGGAGCTGAGCCCTGTGGGTGACGTCACACTCACTTAGACCACTTCTTTATACAGACTATCATATTAACAAGGGCCAAAACTCATCTAAACTGAACAATGGATATGATTATACTAATAACAATAAACCAATAAACTCCCTCCTTGTTCCTAATTTGTCTTTGCATTTTAGTTTAAATTTTTGGCATTAATGACATAGGCAGAGGTATTCTGTTCTGTAACACAACTGATATAAAACTATGATCAATATTTTTCATGGGTACTACTCCCCTAAACCAAGTATATATATATATAACATATATAAATAAAAAGTCATATGCTGCTTATGGTTGAATACAACAGTCTCTTTATGCTTTTGAGGTTTATAGTAACTCGCCAAAGAGCAATGTACACAGCTGATCACGAGGGTTATGTCATGGGAACACACACGAGCCGCCACAGCAATAACAGCAGCCTTAAGAGGTCTACATGGAGCTGTAAAATTATCTTTATGGGGCAGTTGTGATGTGAATGTGAGATCTCTGTGAGTTCAAACGCTCGTAACACATAATCACCGGTAAATGAGAGAGTGTTTAGTTGCTTAGTAATTTGTGTTTTAAAAGCAGGTCCAGATCTGTGTGGAGGAACAGTACAATTATGAAAATTATGGAAAAATTGTGTGATTGCCGAAAATGTAGGTCAACAATTCAGTTTTATCTCTGTGCACTATAAATTGAATAGAATTAATTCAGATGGTTCTTTAACTTATCCATGCGTTTGAACAGGTTAGACTATTGTAACGTCCTGCTCACTGGCCTCTCCAAACGAGCCTTAAGACAGCTGCAGTACATCCAGAACACTGCTGCTCGGGTCCCGACTAGAACCACTAAGTATGAGCACATAAGTCCTGTGCTCAGGTCTCTGCACTGGCTCCTGTGGCTCAGAGAATAGACTTTAAAGCAGCTCTGCTTGTGAACAAGTCTCTTCATGACCTAATACCAAAGTACACCTCCCACATGTTAGTGCCATATGACCCATCTCACACTCTGAGGACCTCAGGGACCCGCCTACTGATGTAGTCCTGGTTTAATCCTGTGTTCAAACTAGTTTAGTCCCAGCCTCCTGCTGGTGCCCAGAGTCAAGCATAAACATGGGAAATGAGCGTTTCAGTTTTGTGCACCTAAAATCTGGAACAGCCTTCCCGAAGATGTGAGACAAGCCTCTACTTTGACAATGTTTAAATCCAAAAAGACCTCCAAAAAAAAAAAAAAAGAAGCAGGTCCAGAAGAGTGAAGTCTACAAAAGGCAGACCACAATCTTGCTTAGACCAAATCAGCCTCCTGAGATCCAGACCAGAAAGCTTGAGAAAGTCCTCACTGACACTGAGATGAAAGAGCCAAAATTTCCAAGGAGGAGAAGAGGGGAAAAAAGGCAGACCTCCTTCCAGCAAGTTCAGACCTCAAACTTGAGAAAGTCTACACCAAGATTGAGGACAAAACACTAGTGTCTATGTAACTGGAGGAGCAGATCCATCAGATAAAGTCCAAGGAGGTCTACAAAATAAAAAAAAAAAAAAAAAAAAAAGGACAAAGACAAAGAGCCAAAGTCTATGGAGCAGGGGCAGCAGAACTATTAGAGCAGGAAGATATTCACCAGACACACCAGAATTGTTCTGAACCCTACACACTAGACTCTACATCCTAACTCCTACCCTTTAACTCCTACGTCCTAACTTCTACCTCCTAACTCCTACCCCCCTAAGTCACACCTTTTATCCCCTAAGGAGTTAGAGGATAGGAGTTAGGGGTTAATCTCCTATCGCCTAAGCTTTCCCCCTAACTCCTTCCCTCCAAAACCTACTTCCTAACTCCTACCTAACTTCTACCTCCTAACTATTACCTCCTAACTGCTACCTCCTAATCTGGATTTGAAAAACAGTTTTTCGCCCATGTCGATTGTGTTGTTTGTGCTTTTGGGTGTGGTGGCAAGTACTACCCATAGCAATTAACAAATCTACTTCAGTTCATTGTATTTTTTGTATAGCTCAAAATCACAGCAGCACAAGTGTTGATTTAACCAACAAAATGTTAAAAAGTCATTGGTCCACAACAGACAGATTGACCAACATTCATAGAAAACAAGCAAATGGAGAACTGTCCCAAAGTGCCCCCTGTCCTTTCAAGACCTTTTAAATGGTCAGGCGTCTAGAAATAGCACTTGTGAAGGTCCTGGGTTGAACTCATGTGCAGTGTGGGGCTTTTCTGTGTGGAGTTTGCATGTTCTCCCCATGTCTGCAGAACTATGGCAGATAGCTCTCCTTAATCTCCTCATTACTATGACTCACTTAGATGGGGTTCAAAGTCCACACAGGCTCAAGTATGAAATACAAGAACATGTCTGAGCAGAGAAGGATTACTAGCAGCAAAAGCTCTGGTTGCTCTTCAGATTAGCCGCGCTGGATTCATTGAGCTTAATTTTTCAGTGTCTGTCAGGACTGTCTACAAAGGCTTTGCAAACCTGCACGTCAAACAAAGCTTGGACAGTTTTTAGGAACTCAGATCAGGTCAGTTTGCAGATCGAAGCAGATGGGTGGCACGGATTCCTGCTTCAACAAGAACATTTCACGAATAATACTAACACAGGTTTGACTTGTATCTAAAGCAGAAATGCAACGATCTGATCTGATCTTTGGAACATCTTAGAGTCTCAAAGCGACTCTTGTTTTACTGTAGACAGGAAACAGCTGATGGAGGGGCGCTCACAACTTTTAGCTTGTGGTGTACGGTCATTCCTCTGCAGTCTTTGATCTGATTCTCTTTGTGTCTGTGGTCTACACTTTTTATCAATTGTTCGAGACTGAAAATTCCTGTAGCACGTAGTGGACTTAAGGCTTAATTTTTTGCTCAAGATTAGTTTAATGACTTTTTCAATCAAGACTGTGTAACATTTTTTCAGTGCCTGTCATGATGTTGAAATCAAGGTCAAATGTGAAGGTTGAAACTGTAAATCCATGAATACTAAAATATACATGTATTTTTTAGTCTTCGTTCATGGGAGCAGGAGTACAGGGCGCCACCATCTTGCATTTTTATAACGGTTCTCTTATCTAACAGTCCTTGTACAATTTTGAAGAGTTCAGAGATCTATTTTGAGTTTTGCAAAGTGGAATAATGGGTTGGCTATCATTATATTGTGTATCATTAAAGTGCATATTAGCGGTAAGACTACTAATTTCACTAAAACATAGTTAACAGACTTATGTCATAGGCAGCAAATATGACATAAGTAGATGTAATTCCATAACTATTACAAAGCAACCATAATATTGCATAAACAAGGTCTACAACTCATCCAAATGTAATAGTTATAATATGACTAATGAAAATGGACAGCTTTATTGTGTTGAATGAAGGTTTAAACTTCCAGAAAAATCTTGACAAACTGCCATTAAACTGGTATAAGAAAATAATTATCACAGGCACTGTCCAACGAAACCAAGTAATAATTAGAAAAACATGAAAACCTGACAAATGACAGTAGCTCAGTCAGTGTGTTTGTTCACTGCTCCCAAGGTTAGAGGTTCGAATCCCACTCTTGTGCGTCATTATCGTTGAGCGTTCAGATCCACTGGGTGTTGCGATTCCAACTCCTACAGATGAACGCTGTCATTGTGTCCTTGGGCAAGACGCTTAACTCACCTCGACCCCGTTGTCTGTGTACACTTGCGTGTGAATGTGTGTTGAAATGGGTGAGTGGTTCCTTGAAGTAAAATGCTTTGAGTGCCTTGAAAGTGGAAAAGTGCTGTATAACAATGTGACCGTTTACTACTACTTCTCTGTGTGGAGTTTGCTCGTTCTTCCTGTGCTGGGCCGGTTTTCTTCAGGAGCTGCAGTTTCCTCATGGACCAAACACTTGCACCATCGCCTCATCACATTTCAGCAGAATTGTCCATTTATTTCCCCAGAGCTCGGTAAC
Source organism: Periophthalmus modestus (assembly GCA_019594935.1). NCBI lineage: Eukaryota > Metazoa > Chordata > Actinopteri > Gobiiformes > Gobiidae > Periophthalmus > Periophthalmus modestus. The sequence goes on from JAIEZT010001243.1 coordinate 21,011,499, forward strand.
TGGAGGAGGCAGAACAAGTTATTACTTTGTCCCATATTCTATTTTTCCCTAATCCATCGGTGCAGTATGGCCAGGTTTGGGACACGGCTTCAATTTGGAACAGTTTGAAGCAGGTGATGGGTGTAATATGTTCTCCCGTTGAGTTGCCATTTGCATTCTAATTCATCATTACCAGCATGTTTCCCTGAGAGTTCTCCAGATCGTAGGTGTCTTCGGTTGCTTCATGCACACAGAGATGCAGCACTTTTCACTTGTCAAAATAGCAGAGAAGAATGTTGCCATGACGTCCCTTGGGCCAAAGCACAACACATTAGGAGGAAATGAGAGTGAACGGGGCTGTGTGGGTCTGACACTGCTGCAAACTCACTGTTGTTCTGTATGCAGACGGCACACAGGAGGAGTGCTCTCTGGTGAGGGATGAGGATCACTCTTTACACTGTAACAGCTGCCATATTATGCTCCAACAGAGGAGGAATACAAGTAAAACAGCACAGCTAAACAACTTTCAAAAGATTTTATAAGACAAATAAAAAATAAAAAATATGCCTCATAATGTTTTGCTTTGATTCATTCCAAATTAAATTAAACAAGGCAACAAATTAATCTAATTAAACAAAGTGCTAATGTGTTTTTCTCACTCCAATTTACAAATGTATCCTCACAGTAAAAAAAAAAAAAACAACACTTCATCCAGTTTGCTCAATCACGCCATCCATGTCCTTCTGTATGACAGCAATTTGAGGGAGGACTCTAAAACTTCCCTCACCCCAGACACTTCCTCCAGCTCTTGCCCTTCATATTTTCCAAGGTCTTCTACTGGTGCAACATGCCTCTCCAAGGAGGACACCAGAAGACACCTCAAACAGAAGTCCAAGCCTCCTCAGCTGGCTCTTCTTGAAGTGGAGGAGCAGTGGCTCTACTCCAAGCTCCTCCAGTGTGACACCTCACCCTATGTCTATGGAAGAGCCCGGCCAACACACTTCAATAGTTTGTATCCTTTTAGTCACTACCCAAAGCTCATAACACAGGTAAAAGTAGGAACATAGATTGTCGGGTAAATTGAGAGCCTTTTCTTTTGGTGCAAATTCTTTCTCATCACAATGGCCCAAAAAAAGTTTTGTTGTTGCTTTTATCCATGAAATTAATTAACTTGTGCAGTGACTAATACAACAAAAACTCTTCAGAGCTTCGGAACAATAATCCTCCCTTTTGTGCATACCAGGAACTAGACTTTATCAAGCCCAAGAAATGCTTTAGTGTACTCCCTACAGTTGACATCAAGCACTCTCTCCCTCCCTCCTTTTTGTCTTTAAGGGCATCTGGCACTCGTCTTCCCCTCCACTCCTCTTCCTTTGTGCTCTCTGCTTCAGCGAGACACTTTGATTCATGTGGCCACTATCCGTACGTCGCATAATAAGCTATTCTCTGTTTACTTGGGAGTTAAACATTTTTCCTTAAGAGAAAAAGCAGACTCCCTTGGCTGAGCTCCGAGCGCTGGGGCCGTCTATCATCTTATCTACATTATGAGAATTCACACCTTGCTCTAATGTCTGCGAGCTGCCTGCTGCCTCTGATTAAAGTCCTCATCGAAGTTTGCTTGTGTGGATTTAGGTCTGGAGTGAGTTTGTGATGTGATCAGTGCCACAGCAGAAGTCTGTGGGAGGAGAAGGAGAGCAGTGAATATAGGCCCACACTTAGCTGCCGGAGATTATAAATAGAGAGGGCTTCACCTTTTCTCCACTACATCAGCTCTGCTTCTTAACACTGTCATAAATCACTGTCTCACACTTTTTAAAGGGCTAATCTTCAGCTAGAAGTCTTTGCATACAGTTTGTTTTCTTTAAAAAGGACAAAAATTCCATATTAAAGGTTTTCGTTGAACTAATACAGTGGTCCCTCGTTTATCGTTCTAAAAGTAACCCGCAATAGGCGAAATCCGCAAAGCAGTCCAGTTTATTTTTTTACAATTATTATATAAGTTTTAAGGCTGTAAAACCCCTCACCACACACTTTATACACTTTTCTCACATTTCTCTCTTGTTTAAACACTCTCAAAGTTCAACTCCCTATTATCTCCCTCTTCCTCGATGCTTTAAATGTGTCTCTGCTCCAGCTGTATCCACAGAAACACTTTTAAGTCCAAAGCGTTTCTGAAATTTGTCAGTGCAGAACGTTTCATCGACATTGTGGGTTTTGTCGGGGAGAAAACTTGCAAACATACAGCACTTAAGAGTCACACTGTGATCAAATATTTATGTAAATTAGTCTGAACACATTCTGTACTGTACAGGAGACACGGCACAGAGGAGACTGATGGACTTCAGTCCCTCAGCCAATCAGGACGCAGAACACAATGCACGCTCATACACTGTAAAAAAAAAACATGCAAAAACTGCACACCAAACCCCCCCCCCCCCCCCCCGAAAAAAAACGGCGAAACAGCGGGACTTCTGTATATGTACTACATGTCATGAGTGGAGTCAAACATTTTTCGGTGTATTTTATAACCCTTATTTAAACCATAGATTGCCACAGAAAATCAGGATATCCTTCATCAGAACACCAAACACACGAGCGAGAGGCAAAGCGGGTTAAGTGTCTTGCCCAAGGATATAAAGGCAGCATTCATCTATGAGAGCTGGAACTGTATTACCAACTGTATTACCACCGGTGGGTCAGTCGATCTGAGCACTCCGCCAACGATGTTTATGTCGAGAGAGGGATTCGAACCACTAACTTTCAGGTCAGTGGACAAACAATTGTTGATCGCCGAGCTATTATCCCAGTAAATGCCTCGCTCAGACTGCGCATCGTCCAGCTGCTGTGTCAGGTCGGTTTTGTTGCGGTGTGAAGCTCAGTGTGCCCTGCTGTGCTGTCAAGGTCTTTGAAAGCTGAACACACAAGACCACGTATTCATGTGATAATTAACCATTTATCAAGGAAAAAGCACACAGACTTTGGCATCTAAAAAGAACGGACTCACAACGGAGTAACTTGTTGAAATTATTCTGAAAACTTGGGGCCACTGCACTGGACCAGCACTGTGTCCAGTCTGAGGCCAGCGTAATACTACTTGTGCAAGTGAATATTATGTAACTGTACTTATAGAATGAGTCTGGTAAGTCTGAGTTCTGAAATGAAGTCTCTACTCTTCTTGTAAACCCCAAAAATCTCCCAGGCGCCATCATAATAAAAATGGAAGACTACCAGTCCATTATTTGAACATATAGATTGACAATACAAGTGAAAGGAAAGTGCCTGATGAAACTGGTTACATTTCAGTGATGTATGGACAGTAAAGACTCATTTATCGTGGTGGGTCTCATAAAAAGTGTCAGAGAGAATGAGAGGAGAGACAGGGATGTGTCCACACAGAGGTAACACAGACTCTTATGCTCCATTAGAATCACACTGATTTATGCCCCTCCTGGACTATGACATTTACTCATCACCTGCTGCCATATGGGTGAAGTATGGGACAGCACACACTGTAGAGGTCCTTTGTCTTTATTTATCGAGTCACATTAGAACATCACAGCCCAGACTCAATGGTGTCCTCAACAGCGACCCTGTGTTCTTATGTACATTTTACTTCAGGAAACAAACCATATATATAAATGGACATAGCTAACATGCCACTTTCCAAATAGTAAGTGATCGTGGGCACACTTCTGGCCCCATCGACTCTGGCTCCAGTTCACTTTACATTGGAAAATTGTCCCTCTCACCATAACTGTCAGGCTCATTTTGTCATTTTGGTCTTAAAATGTTTTTATTAATGAGCTCTACATCCTGGATCCTGGTATTTTTATGTCGCTACTGTATCCATAACTCAACATGAACATGAACATTAATAACAGACAAATCAGGCACCTTCTTTCCCTGAGGTCACCCGTTCTTGTATTAGCAACGGATTTGATTGACAGCGTTGCTAAGCTGCTAAACCAGTGGTGCAGGTGGGAAGGGACGTTACCTTCAACAGCCTCCAGATTGGCTCTTTGGGTCCTATGATACTCAGAATTCCTAATATGCAACTTGGCACCAAATTGGTCCCTATAACTGCTGACCTCGATGAGCTTCATTTAACTGGAGCCGAACACTATGGGTGACGTCACACTCACTTAATCCACTTCTTTATACAGTCTAAGGAACAAACTCTAAAATCATTAAATTACTGTTACCTCAGCACCTCAGGGTGTCACTGAGACGGTGAATATGGTTTAGATTTTCACTGTAAATATTGAAGGCTTTCATACGAGTCCATCGTGTTGTAATCTGCCTCAGTGGGTTATTGAGTGTGTAAACAGCTGGGCTCAGCTCTTTTGTGCTCTCTCACACAGGTCGGGGCATCTGGCTCAGTCCTGAAGTCAGCTCCAATAACAGTATCTCCACTGGACATTGATCATGACTTGAGCTTGGTCTAATTAGACTGTTCCAGTGGACACACTCCAAAACACAGAACCTTTGTACAATAGAAACAACTATTAGCTCTTCCCCAAAGCAGAGCTGTGCACACGGCCCTGATCTATACTATTGTTGGTTTTCAGTTTGTAGAATGTGATAATGTGATACTCCCAGATTGGCGACAGAGAGTTTTTTTTTTTGTTTTTTTTTTTTTTCCTTTTGATTATATTGTACTTTGCTATGAAATATCTAAAAGGTAAATTGAACCTGATACTTTCTTTCAGTCAATAGACCTAAGAACTTGCTATATTACAAGAAAAATCTGAATTCTATTTATTTTAGCTGCTCTCATCTGTATTAAATGTAGAATGTCGTGAAGTCGTCCGAAACTCAGCAATACAGAGCCTAGAGACTGGGCCAGTGGCACAATACTTATGTTTGTCCTAATTACAGCTTTGTGAGAGCAAACCTCGTCTGTCACTCACCTCCTTATGAGTCTGCTCAGAGACACAGATACAGCTGAAATGTGCTGATTATGCACTTGTAAAAATCCTTCAGATAGAACTCAAATACTATTATGAGTCTCCTTCCTCTGTGTTTTCATTTTTACTTAGGTCATAATTAAGCTCAGGAGGTGGATTATAAATTATACTCAGCAGGTTAACCACGAGCAGATAGAAGAGGGAACAATGACATTACACAGTGTTTTTGAAATCTGATTATTTGAAGAACACTTTAAGTTATATGTGAGCTCATCAGCAGAGTGGTAACTGCAGACAGAACTTTGGCAGAGTCTAATGTAGGCAGACTGCAAGTGATAAGAAGATATATATAGTGGTGGGCGGCTTCTTCCCCCACAGTGATGGGAGCTGACGCTGCTTTGAAATCAGTGTAAATGCTGAGACTTGATGCTAGAGCCACTTCAGAGCTCCTCCATCTCTCCCCCTGTTCACTTTGTGATGTGAGTAACTTTTATCCCTCAATTTATGTCATTCACTTTCACTAGGATCAGTTTCTACCACTCTCATATTCTCTTTGCTCAGAATTAGAGACATAAAAGATATACAATTATGAAGCCTGTGGAGACCAGCTCAGCACGCCTCTCAGCAACACCCCAGTATATATAGAACATATACAGACTGAAAATGTGGCTTTGTGCATGAAATTAGGAAATGGATGAAAAATAATACACCCATAATAGTCAAATAAAGGAAGAACCACAATCTGAAGGCAGAATGGATCCAATTCCAATGAAAAAAAACTATTTCAGAGCAGTTTTTAATGGCTCATCCACACCTATACATACACAACACCAAACAAGCACTAATACATAAAACTTAACCAGGACTAGAACCACAGATTATATATACAGTGTGGCCCAAAAGTCACTGACAGTTGAAAAAAAAGAATCATAACTCTCTTGTTTCTAAATATTTTTCATTTTAATTTTTCAGAGCATTTAGAATTACCCTTCCGACATTAAAATGAGCAAATACAGCACCGAGGAACAACCCCTCATTGTACAGTGGTACTTTGAGTCACATGGGTCAAATTCAGAAACCCAGCGGTGTTACTGTTGACATTTTAATACCAGAGATGCCCCAAGTGTAAATGTCATTAAAGGAATAATAAGTGGTTTTCAAAGACAGGGGGCAGTATGTGATCTCCACAGACCTGACTAGTCCTGATTTCTTCCTGTGGGTCTATCTTAAAGAAAAGGTGTTTGTGCATAAACCTGAGACAATAAACGACTTAAAACGTAACATCGAGGATCAAATAAGAGCCATAAGCCTGGAAATGTTTTCAAATGTTATGCAAAATGTGTTGGATCGGGCTGTTCAGTGTGAAACCAAACATGGTGGACACTTAAAAAACATTATTTTAAAAAACTGGGTCATTTTTACTTCCCCTAGTTTAAGTAGTGATAAGTTCAAATGTAAGTGAACAATTATAACTTTATATATATTAAGAATTTAGCCAAAAAATCTCTGAAGGTTCAGTTTATCTACTGCTAATTTCATTTAGTGAGTAAAACTGTAGCTGCAGCTGTCAGACTCGTCATCTTGCTCTTAAAATCTTCATATTCACCCACTCTACATGATCATGGTATTTTTATCCCACTATTGTGTCTGTAAATCAAGATATGAACACTAATAACAGACAAATCCTTCTTTCCCAAAAGTCGCTTCCACCAGCATTAGCAACAGGTTTGATTGACAGCGTTGCTAAGCATCTGCCCCCAGCTAAACCTAATGATTAGAACATAAAAGCAAAAAAAAAAATCAAACACAATACACCAGGAAAGATGTCAGACTGGAGTTCGGCGTCTTTTGACCTCTTTGGGTAACTTTGAAGTTGAATAATCACACGTAAGTAAAGAGCAGTGGGCGGAGATAGGGGGTGCGTGAAAACTGTAATTTTCTGAGCACTAAAGCCACAGCAACAGAGGAGTACTCAAACATGCACGAATCAATCCAGATCAAACTTGGAGTTGCCTGATGACGAGGTAACACTTAGTAGGTTTTAAGCAAGTACATCTCCTTTAATATTTCCTGAAAAGAAGATGTACTTTATTACTGCAGTACAAATGAAGAAAATGAATATATATTTAAGTGCTAAATATACTGTGCTCTCTAAAAGGTTAATGCTACAAGGCCATTTACAGTCTCTTGTGTATTGTGAATGAAACGAGGACCAGCGTGTCTCATGAATCAGCTGTTTGGAGCCTGAAAAGATTTAATTGAAATGTGCAGAATGACAGAGTTTTGAAAAATGGCTCTATTATTTCCTCAAGTAAGTAACAGCAAAAGAACGAGTCTGAGCTGCGTGACCTTGTAAACTCTGAGCTCTGGGAGTTTGTAGCTTCTCTGGAACTTGTTTGTTTCTTAAGTCAGGGGGAAAATAATCGACAGGCCAGGAGAGAGCGACAGCAAGATCAATACAATTAAACAGCTCAGATGGGAGTATTCTGAGGTCAGGTGTTGTATAGGTGTTGTACTGAAGTAACTGAATACATGGACTGAAAATACGTACTCTGAATACTAAGTAACTAGTGATGGGACTTTCGGCTCCTTTGTAGGATCCAAATCTTGTGGATCCATTCTCTTCAAAATTCTGGCTCGTTTACTCTTTATTTATATGACAGAAGCAATGTGAGAACTCATTTTATCTACAAACTAATCACAGAGAGGCTCAGATCTGTCAAACTGAGAGTGGGTGTGTTTACCCTTTGGAATTATGAAAATCCAAATAAAATATTGCACTAAAATAAAATAAAATATTGCACTAAAATAAAATAAATATTGCACTAAAATAAAATAAAATATTGCACTAAAATAAAATACTGCACTAAAAAAAAATAAAATAAAATAAAATAAAATAAATAAAATAAAATAAAATAAAAAAATAAAATAAAATAAAATAAAATAAAAAAAAAATAAAATAAAATAAAATAAAATTAAATTAAATTAAATTAAATTAAATTAAAATTAAATTAAATTAAATTAAATTAAATTAAATTAAATTAAATTAAATTTAATTTAATTTAATTTAATTTAATTTAATTTAATTTAATTTAATTTAATTTAATTTAATTTAAATACAATTAAATAACTAACTAAATAAATAAATAGTTTTTGGGGGATTTTTTTTTTTTTTATTATATATTATAGTTGTTTTTCATTAAAGGGCAAGCACATTTGGCTAAACTAAAACAGACAGTAGAAAAAATAGAACTAAATACATTTTCAAAGTATTCTTCATATCACTGTGTACAGATGGTGACGTGGGGCTTTACAGCTGTTTGACACTTGCGCTATCATTGGGAAGCTAATGATGCCATTTGTCCAACTGTTTTATACTTTGCTTGAGTGACCTCCACGCTGACTGAAGAGCAGAGTAATGACATGTTAATGAAGAGAATGAGAGCAGAGAGCAGTGCCCTTACCTCACCTTTACTATAGCTGTTTAAGTAGGTCTTAAATCTCTGTAACTCATCCCTCACTCTCACAAACCCTTTAGCACATTTTAGAGCTGTTTTTTCAGAGTGGAGCTGCTTTCGGGTCATACTCCAGGTTGACATGAAATAAAGAATAGTTTATGATGGGCTGCAGAGGGGGCACAGCGGCCACACTGTGTCACAAACTGCTGCTTTTCCAACATGCTCTAGGGGGAAAACACAACATCTACTAATTTACAAAAACTAAAAACTCAGGTGCCCCAGCTTTAAATATGTGCAGCGATGCCATGGAGACCTGAGCACACTCCAGATGTGAGTTATGGAGGGAATAAGTCTGTAATTAGTGTTTACCATTGGGACTGTGTGAAACAGGCCCATCTGGAGCAGAGACTGTTTCGACCCAGAGGAGACGGGGGAGAGCATTGGTTAGAATAAAGACCAAAGCAGATGGAAGAGATACTGCAGAGTGACACAGTAGAATACATTATATAACACCTCCATGCCCTGCTCAGGACATGACGTGATAAACCATTACTTCAAACCATAGCAAAACAGAGCTGAGACTTTTTTAAATATATATATATAAGCATCACACACACAGCTCTGCAACCAACAGCTGCAGCAGAGAGAGCAAAGAGAATGAAACAAGTTATTTTAAAGCCTATTTAAGAGGCATGATGTAACGTGTCTCCAGTGACGTGCTGGTCTTAACATTCACATCCAGCTTTAGCTTTAGATCCTGTCTATGCTAATGGAGTTTCACAGGGAATCACCAGAGTCACAAAAAGTCCTGAGATTAAGGAGAATGGAAGAGACGTCTGTGACACAGCTGTATCAAAGAGAGCCGGTTCTTCTACAGAGCAGGTGAACCGGCTCTTTAGTCAGAGAGCAGGGACATATCCATCGCCTCTGAAGACAAATAGAGCCTGGATCAACCTGTTTCTACGTATTAGACTGTAGACTGTATATAAGAAGTGAGCATGGGCGCACTTCTGACTCCATCGACTCTGGCTCCAATTCACTTTATATTGGAAAATGTTCACCCTTCTCTCTGTAGCTCTGCTGCTGTCAGGCTCATCATTGTGGTCTTAAAAAGTTCGATTTAACCCGCTCTACATGATCCTGGAGTTTTGTTTTGCTATTGTGTCTGTAATTTAAGATATGAACATTAATAACAGACAAATCAGCCAAGTTGCTCCCGCTAGCGTTAGCAACAGGTTTGATTGACAGTGTTGCCAAGCACCCACCCCATGCTAAACTGGCGGTGCGGGTAGGAAGGGGCGTTACCTCCACTAACCTTACAGCCTCGCTCTGGATTGACTCTTTGGTTGCTATGATACTCAGTCAAAATTCCTAACATGAAACTTTGCACTAAATTCACCCGTATAACCGCTCTAGCCTCGATGAGCTTCATTTGACTCTAGCCAAACACTGTGGGTGACGTCACACTCCCTTAGTCGACTTCTTTATACAGTCTGTGGACATTCAAAGGATCAACATCAGCAGTTGTTCACACAGGACTCAGCTTCTTTCTGTACTGCTAATGGAGAAAAGAGTTTGGTTGAATTCGTTCTCTTTTGGCCTGTTGAAGAGTTCAGTTATATTTCATCAACAAATATCGCAGGCTGTTTGGTTGTCTGTTGTGAGAGGAGATAAAAGTGCTCTGTGGAAACCCAGCTCAGTGTGAGGTAACTCCACTCTCAGCGGCCCCCATCTTGGCTCCTAATGACCATTTGAGTGTGTCATTATGGAGCAAGACAAAAGCTGCTCAAAGAAACTCAAAAAGGAATCTGTAAAATTCAGAACACGTCTCTCCTTTCATCCACGAGATTTTCTGTTTCACCAAAAGCCTAAGTGCAAGGAACTCACATTGTAATAAAGAACAATTATCTTTTTGAATCTATTGTCGACCAACCAGCATTAGCTTAATGACGAGAAAAGCCTTATAGTTTTCTGCAGTTAACATTAGAGACACCTGAAGTAAAAGCCTATTTCCTCAAAGGTAAAGAATAAAATAGGAGATCTTAATTATAGTGGCACTGCACTAAGTCGGATTTAACATCTCCTGGGTGACGCTCATTATGAACAGAAGCAGCAGCAGACGTGAACAGGTACTCAAAGAAACAAAAGCCTTAAACATTACAAGAATTAAAAAAAAAAACGAACTAAAAAACAGATATCTTGGTTGGCCGAAATATCGATTGGCCGATATATTGACTGACAGATATTTGCACTTTTTAACTCACTGGCTATCAGCCTTAAATCTCCAGCACAACTTTGACCAATCAGCCGCCTAAATATGCCTAAAGAGTACATGTATAAAGCTGTATTTGAACGATTTTGTCCAAAGATGGGACTGAAAAATGTGAGTACACCGCTTTCTTATCTAGGTTGTAGAAGAGCAAAGTTGTGGATGAGTTTGTACTAAATTCTAATGAGATAATTTGGGTAAAATTAACCAAAATCAGCCCTACGTGTGGGCGAAAATATTGGCAGAGCTTATTGGTCATTAGTATTCTAAGAAAACGGCATCGGCCCACGAAAAAACCCATATCAGTCTGTCTGAACAGTCTTCGCTTAATGACTCTTATCATGGTTTGTCAGTGAAAAAAAGAAGGAGGGGAGACAATGAGGAGACTATTGGGAGACTATTGAGAGACTATAGGGAGACTGTGAGGAGACTATGGAGAGATTATTGGGAGACTATGGAGAGACTATGGAGAGATTATTGGGAGACTATTGAGAGACTACTGGGAGATTACTGGGAGACAATGGGGAGATTATTGGAAGACTATTGGGAGACTATGGGGAGATTATTGGGAGACTACCGGGAGATTATTGGAAGACTATTGAGAGACCATTGAGAGACTATTGGGAGATTATTGGGAGATTATTGGGAGACTATGGGGAGATTATTGGGAGACTATGGGGAGATTATTGGGAGACTATTGGGAGACTGTGAGGAGACTATGGAGAGATTATTGGGAAACTATGGGGAGATTATGGGGAGATTATTGGGAGACTATGGGGAGATTATGGGGAGATTATTGGGAGACTATTGGGAGACTATGGGGAGATTATTGGGAGACTATTGAGGAGACTATTGGGGGACTATGGGGAGATTATAGGATTAGAGACTATGGGGGGAGATTATTGGGAGACTATGGGGAGATTATTGGGAGACTATGGGGAGATTATTGGGAGACTATGGGAGACTATGGGGAGACTATAGGGAAGACTATGGAGAGACTATTGGGAACTATGTGGGAGACTATGGGGAGATTATTGGGAGACTATTGGGAGACTATGGGGAGATTAGTGGAAGACTATTGAGAGACTATTGGGAGATTATTGGGAGACTATGGGGAGATTATTGGGAGACTATGGGGAGATTATTGGGAGACTATGGGGAGATTATTGGGAGACTATGGGGAGATTATTGGGAGACTATTGGGAGATTATGGGGAGATTATTGGGAGACTATGGGGAGATTATTGGGAGACTATGGGGAGATTATTGGGAGACTATAGGGAGATTATTGGAGACTATTGGGAGATTAGTCGGAGACTATTGGGAGACTATGGGGAGATTATTGGGAGACTATAGAGAGACTATGTTGAGACTTTGCTGAGACTATTGAGAGACTATGTGGAGACTATGTGGAGACTACAGGGAGAATCAAAATATTAATGGCACTGCAGCTCCTCACTGAGTAACACTGATGAGTTCAATATGCACAAAGGCCAGGCTCTGGTAGAGCGCATGAAGTTACAATAGAATCGAAAAACATAAAATAAACAACCTAACCTAAAACTTGAAATCTGTCAGCTGAACAAGAAGCTGTTAGAGTGAAGACATTTGGCTGCTCATCCAAGCTGATTCTTCAGTTTTGGTCCGATTACTGCTGGACACTGCCTTATATCTGTAGATCAGTGGATCCAGCCTTTTTATGATCCATTGATCCGCTATGATTTTTATGATTTCATATTTATTATGTCTCATAATTAGCATTAGCATTAACACTGAGATAGGAACATGTCTCTTTCAAAACACTGAAGTGTCCTCTGGTGAAGTATTCAGTTTATTTGTGTTGCTTCCTGTTCACTGCCTGATCTTTCAATATTTTTTTTCATTTTAGCGTGACTCTGTAAAAAACCCATAGAGATAAAATTGGACACGAAGTATGACGCTAAAAGTGAGGTTAACGGGGCTGTTGTCCTCAGAGCCAATTGTTTGTACAGGGCTGTTGACGTTTCCATGGTAACCCTGAGTGTAATGGGTATACATGTGATCTATTCTAGTGCGTAGTGTCCTTTCTCACTGTGCACTTAACCATTGATTTAACCATTTAAACTGATACTGTATCTATAATACTTATAATATTCCTACTTTGTAATCTTCTTCTAAGGTCAGGTCTCAACACAAACCTTAAAGGAACAGTGTGCAGCCTGTGGTCTTTCAAAGGAACTACAATCACAACCAAATCTGTGTCTCCCTGCAGATAGAGGACACATACAAGTTGGTCTCATTCTCAGTATAGGGACAGGCCTCATGTGAAAGCTCAGAACCTCCAGAATTCACTCTGAGCTGCAGAGGCTGCACTAGCACTGATTCATGAGTGGCTGCAGGTGCTGGACAGTGACATTTAGATCAGAGAGAGGAATTTTAGGTTCTCCTTCTGCTCATTGCGTTTTATGATTGGATAGTCCTCTGGAGAACAAAAACACATGGCCACTATGCCCGATGCTTTTATAATTAAGAATAAATCAGCATTCCTGTGTAAGAACAATTTTTGATTTAAACATATCTGGACACAATGACATTTAAAATCTAAATGTTACACACTGTCCCTTTAAAATATAACACATAATCTGAATGATGAGACTCATTCAGAAAACAGAACAAAAACGAGCACTGAGGCACCGATGTGTCCACAGAGAGACAACGTAAAAGTGGACCTCATGTGGCCTGTAGTAAGTCCCACAGTCAGTCTCAGGTACTGTTTGACACTGGACAGAAACAAGATCCCATTCTCTGAGTTTAAAGTTTCAATTAAAACTGTGGTCTGGAAAGAGAAGGAGATTCAGACCTCACCAGCAGCTTCTGAGCTCACAAAGCCACACTTTATCTGCCACACTAGTATTAATCCCACTCTAATCTGCACTAAATGTGAAAGTCCTGCTGCTGGAGTCCTGGACTGTTATCGGGTCTCTGTTGGTTTAAGATCTGCTCTAAACCAGGGGACACTCACAATGGAAAATAAAATGTGAATGCTGTAAATCTGGCATGTGATTGGCTGTGGGGAGATGTCAGATTTTTGATTGCATCTAGAGAGAAGTGGTGCTACTGGTGCTTGGGCTTTTCAAAAGAACCTGAGCACATGTGTGTTGTAAATAATACAGGTCTCACTGAAGATAAAATGATAGATTGTGATGGAGCATTCAGGAGGTGACACTTCTGTTTTGTATGAGTCTGATTACAGTGTTTCCTGTGTCCCACTAAACATTGGATTTTTCTAAGCCTTCCCAGAAGGAAATTGTCTCTGTGCAGTAGTGATTTCAACATAAAAGCAACAACGTCTTGGCTTAGAAATGTGACTGGATGCATCTGCAGAGCCGCTGCTATAGGGACGATGATCCTCTCTCTTTTGGCAGCCCTCAAAGTGCCTCACTTTGTGAACAGCACATGTTTAATCACTATATACACAGAGTGTATGCTGCAGGGAACATAATCCTCATGATTTTACATACAGTGTGTAGTAATTAGCCTCTCTCCTCCTGTGGCGTGGATCTGCATAATGCTTAAACATAAGCCAGTGTTCCTCATTTGTGAGTGATTACATTTGTTTTGCTAATAGACTGGCCTGGTGGATTCTCTCTGAGGAGGAACTGCTACAAAAACAAAGCCTAAAAATAAATAAAACCTGATTATGGCGTCTGTGCTTCCCTTTTCACTCTTCTTTAAACTCTTCCTACAGGGCAGTGTTCACCAAACAAGAGACCATTCAGCTGGATGTGACTGTGGTACACCGGCACTGTGTTTGTAATTACAAGCCTAAATGTCACCATGACTGAGGAATAGCATTAGCCACCTGAACGATTACAGAGACTAGATGAAACTCATTTCAAACAATAAATGGAGCGAATCTTTCACTTCCAAAATGTTATCACATGCATACACATTAACCACCCCCTGCTTTCTATACTCCTCATCTGCTCTGTGCTAATGGAGGGAGCTGCTGATTGAGCTAGTATCTGTCAGAGATAACCTACTAATTCAGTTCATCCAATTGTAGAACGATGTTTGGTCCTGTTCATATCCAGCACACCATTAGATTAGAAAATGGACTGATGCTAGAACATATGATAGCGCTGTTTATTTCCAAAGCTGCAAGAGTCGGTTCAGAGGTATAAACGAACTAATGCTGCTTTGTACTGCAACAACAGGAGGATATCACAGTGTGTTTTGTGAGAAAGATGTGGGAATCATGTGACACTTATATGACTCCCGTCGCCTTGTACAGTCCCTACAGAGCTGTGGGGGCTTTGGTGGTGACTGTGGCTCCAAGTTTGACTCTATACATCAGCTGTATAATCAGGGCGACTGCTGTCAGGAGATCAGATCATGGACCAAGTCTCTGAGAGAGATCCTGAAATAATGTGGAACTTTTCCTTAGCCTGTCACCCTCCTCCAGCACTTCACACTGAGAGGTTACAACCACACAACCTGCAGCTATTTTAAACCCCAACCACTGGTACAGCTTAAAGAGTTTCCATAACATTGTACAATTCATCATCTTATTACCAAACTTTTTAGCATTTGTGGCACTGAATCTGTAATACTTTCTCAAACATGACATAGGGCTCATTTTTCCAAACAATGCCATCTGCTTTACGAGTTTGGGGATCCTAGAAGCGGTAGCAACAACTGTGCTGTCACTAACGGGGATCCAAATAACTAAAACTGAAATTTAGTTGGATTCTCGTCTGAGCAAAAGGAATGAAAAGAGATCAACTCATTACCCAGGTCCTGCTGCAGATGAACCCCTGAGTATCTCCAAAACATTCTGTGTCAGCTCCAAGTGAGAGTTTGAAGAAGAGGAAACAGGAACTTACCTAAAAGACACAGAGAAACACACATCAGCTCAAGATCGTTATCAAAAAACTGCATCCCTTTATCACTGATGATTTTTAAGGTCTTATACTACACAAAATGGACTCTTGAGAGCTTTAATCCATGATATAATGCCGTTACCTCCTCAAAAACATACCTGGAGTTGTGTTTTGTTTCATTCACACATGTTTGAGTAACACTTCACTCTGATGTCTGTTACATCTCCAAAGCTCAAAATGCCCTGTTCCACCTTGTGATGTCATGAAGTGATAGTTTTCAAGCTCTTTTTGCCTTTAGTTCTGTAGAAACGTGACAATTCTTGGGCTAAAATCATCCAAATGATTCTAATGAAGGTGTATGGAGTTTTAAAACACAGTGGAGCACTTCCTGTATCACCACATGATGACATCACAAGGTGGGACAGAGTGTTTTCTGTTTGAGAGAAGAACTCAGCCTAACAAAACATAACTCCAGGTCTATTTGTGATGAGGAAACAACATTAAAGCATAGATCAGAACACAGTGTAACATGGGCCCTTTAATTAACATCTGAACAATATGCGACATGAATAACCGATGTATTAATTTATGAATGAACCCAAAGCCAAGTTCAGATTGCACTGTTGGCCTACGTTTCAGACGCAGCCATTAATCATGACAGGAGAGATAAACGTGAGCCAACCTCCCGCTGGTGTTATCTGCTCTGCTCTGATTACATAGGGACAAGAACCGTGGGTATTGCACCGGCATGAAACTAACACCTCTTTACCACTGGGTTTGTGATCCGTCCAGCGTCAGTGTTTCCAGACTTTCGGCACAGGGTCCCGCTACACCAAATCTGACATAAAATGGACGCAAGTATGGAAAAAGACGAAGGATGAGTCTTTAGCTACCGACTACAGCTGCAAAGTAAAGGCGGAGCTACATATATATAATCCTCAATGAATATATAATAGCGCAGACATAGCACCTTGACCAGAGGTTCGCATAATGCAGCGTCTTCTGGGAGGAGTTTTGAGTAGACGAGATGTAGTCTGTGACCTGAACTAGCCGAGTCACAAGAGCAACCAGGGATTTAAGGTCGACAGTCACACAAACAACTAACTATGGCCACCGACACAGAGAGGAGTCTATTCAAGCTGCTGTCCGACACACAGCCATGTCCCACCGGCCTGTCAGTCACCACTGTGTCCATCAGGAACTCTTCAGTATAAAAAAGCTTTAGGCGCGGAGTAAAAGGACCACATATGACCTCTAGAGGACACACTTCTGATGGAACAGTTGATGATCTCTGTCAGACACTGAAACTCAGCAGTGACTTTCGCACAGTCTGCAGTTTCGCACCGTGAATCAAACTGTTCCAAGGTCTGCCCTGTGTGTGTTGTGTGTGTTTCTCTGTGTGTGTGTTCACGGTGGGGGAGGGGGAGGTTCACATAAAAGGTTCTTCATGAATAAAATGGACTTTTCTCTGTGAAAAATGTTCACTTCAGAAAAGAGCTCTAATTACTAGAAAGTTGAATAAGGCGGTGGAAAAGTTACGCTGGAGAGATTGTTAAAAAGTCTGTGAGTTTAAAGTGAGGTAATTCCAAATGATATCTTTTGAGAGAGCCAAAGTCCTTCAGAAACAAACCAGCATAGGCTTTATTATGTTCATGAGTTCTCCAGGCAGACAGGTAAATGTCATTGAGCTGGGTTATTCAGTCTCCACGTCCCAGGATCCAGGGCTCTGACATGGACCTTTGGCTCTGACACATGACCCTTACAGACCAGAGCTGCATGTGAGGCTCTAGTGGACTGCAGAGTGAATCAGACTAAAGATGTTTTTGGAGGCAAGAGGAAAGAACAAGCCTGGTGACAACCTTTCTAAGAAGGTTTGATGGGAACGACAACCTGAGAGAAACAACTGCTTTTCAGAGTTGTCATTGAGGCAGCCTCTTTAAAAACGATAGATCAGTTTGTAACAAGTGGTTCAAACCTTTTCATATGAATAATGAATGAGGAGTACTCACAGCATTATAATGTGACTATACTACTTATATTACTGAACCAAAGTCTTTAGAGCTGCTCTCGCCCTGCTGATAGAGTCACACAGATCAGTCCACATGAGCGGAGAAGCTCACGTCTCTCCACAACAACACTGCAGTGAGAGCAGGAGCCTGTGCCGCCCCTTTAAGGCCCCGTGTTTGTGCTGATTGTGCAGCAGCCATTACTGAAAGGTCAGTGTGAGAAGGAGAGCTGTGTCATCTCTCTGTCTCCAACGCCCTTCACCACCTATTCTGTCTCACTCACATGTCATCAAGTGTGAGCATCTGATGCACAGCTCCTTCTGATCAGAGCAGATAAACAACCCCAAAGGTTATATACAAATATATATACAAATTTCTAACAGAGTTTACTGTCACTATTTTTCGTCCCAGCGAGCAGAAAAACAGTTTGTGAGCAGAAAAACAGTTTGTGAGCAGTGAGGAGCAGAGGCAGTCCACAGATGAATGGATGTGATCTCCAGCCTCTTGGCACAGCCGCCACAACCTACAATGAGAAACTATCTCTACATGTGCTTATTTGGGTCCTCGTCTCACGGCTCTCTCCCTCGTTCTACAGCTGGGCCCGTCTCAGCTCGTTCTGGACATATTTTGTGAACATGTTTATTTTGGCTCTTTGAAAATGGAGGATGTTCCAGTGCGGACAGTGAGATCCTCTGACATTAAAACTGCAAACATGAGCAGCTGCCAATTTATGAAAACCAGTTTCCAAATGTCCCTCGGCTAATGGGACACTGACAGTATTTCTGTTAGCTCTTATAGATTAATGAGCAGTGTTCATTTGTTCATAACTGATGCAGATTTAGATAACAGCTCAATTAGAGTGTCAGCGTCTCAGCAGCCATGTGTTCAACGAGACTCAAGTGACTCTGTGTGTTTCCCTGAGGCGGGACTAGAATAGTGTCCATTGTACCTGCAGTAATATCACTCTGCATATATACATGGACATAGCTAACACGCTAGACACCGTGGTCTGAATTGGAGGTGCTCATGGGCACATCCAGCTACAACGACTCTGGCTCCAATTCACTTTCTATTGAAAAACTGCAGTCCCTCTGTCTGTAACTGCTGCTGTCAGACTCATCATTTTGGTCTTAAAATGTTCATATTAACCCGCTCTACATGATCCTCCACAAATCAACTTATGAACATTAATAACAGACAAATCTTTCCCAGGTTGATTGACTACGAGTGACGTCACACTCCCTTAGCCCGCTGCTTTTTGCATTTTATTCTTGCATAAAACAGAACAACAGATCAGTAGCAGGACCAAGAGATGATTAATTATAGGTGTTGAAAAAAAAAAAATCTTATTTTTCCAGTAGCAGCACAAAATTAGAATTGACTTTTGCAGCAGGGTTCAATTTTTAATCAAACCTGCAAATGATGAACGTGTCCAGGTCACAAAAGAGTAGGCTGGATTTTTATTTTTTATATTGCTTTGCACACAAGCTCTAATAAAACAACCAGACATACTTATTTTTAAAGACTCAGCCCTGGTCACATACAGGTCACAGTAGCATAAAAGAGAAAAATATCCCAGGAACTTAATAGCACAAGTATTTATGAATAGGAGCAGCATCTTACAAATGATCTGCACACAAAAAGTAGATTTTAATGAAAGAAGTCAGGTCAAAAGTATCTTCAATAATGTCCCCTCCATTTAAAAAAATATGAGTTATGTTGTTAAATTAAAAGATTTTTCCATGTATTTGAGCAAAGAAGAAAAATTCGCTGCTGTACAGGTATAGGTAAGTATCTCATTGTTTGATAATCAGGAAGTGTACGATTAGCATGCCAATTGTTGTTAGCATTACCATCGTGTCATGAAATCTAAACTCATCTCGGTGAATCATTAGGATGTTCAGAATGCGTAAGGTAAGTGAGGAATAACTTTGGACCACTGCAAACTGTTTAAAATCAACTGGGCGACAGTAGTTCAGATCTGAAGGTTGGTGGTTCAAATCCCCCTCTTGAAATAAAAGACAAACTTTAAATCTGTCAACTGGACAAATCATTGGAGTGAAGATGTTTCGATGGGGACCTGAGACATAATCTTTCACCGATCTACAACTCTATCCTCAGACCCAAAACAAAGAGAACAATAGGTTGAATAGCGTCGTTAAGGCTGAAACTGGAGCCTATAGCTGTTTACAGTTTCAGTGTAGTTAGCTCCTCCCTTCAGACCAGAACTGAAGAAGTGACTTAGATGAGCAGCTTAACGTCTTCACTCCTACAACGATTTGTCCAGTTGACAGATTTAAATTGTGTCTATTGTTATCATCATCCACTGATCCACAGGTTAGCGATATTATTCCAGCTGCCACAAATGAATGCTGTTGTTGTGTCCTTGGGCAAGACACTTAACCCCCCTTGCCCTAACTGGTGTATGACTGTGTGTGTGAGTGGGTGAGTGGTTCCTCGGTGTAAAGCGATTTGAAGGTGGAAAAACGATATACAAAAACTGGGACTATTTACCATTACGTTGTTCCATTAAAAAAGATTTCCCATGCATTGAGCAAAACGTGTCTTGCCACAGCACAGATATAGATAAGTATTTAATCAGGAAGTGCGTGGTTAGCATGTTAGTTACTGTCAGCTTTACCATCATGCCAAAACTCCATTCTGGTCTCTAAAACTCGCGAAAGCTAAACTCTTCGCTCTGAATAATTAAGATGCTCAGAATGCATGAGTTAAACTGTTTAAAATGAACTAGGTCTGTTTTTCATATTTTTAAATCAGGTGCATTGCCCTTTAAGTGGAATAAATCTCTTCCGTGCAAGTAATAAGATTAAAAAATGTGTCTGTTTTTTTTTTGGTTTTTTTTTCAAAATTCACCCTAAAACTGCCAAAAAAAAGTTTTAGGGTTATAAGTCGTAAACTTTGCAGCCATCGCTCTAACTGAAAGGCTAACTGTCAGAAAGCAGAAGGACCCCTTGTGGATTAGTGTAGCGTAGCGCCTCGACCAAAGGGAAGAGAAGGGTGAATGAGGCTGGGTTCAGCTCAACTCATTTTTCACTGAAATGCACTGACTTCAAATGTGCTCTCCAAGTAGTTGAGAAAACCATGACAGGGTTGAAGTGAAAAAACAAGTGAATCCAGTAGTTTGCATGTGGTTCTCTGGATCTCCAACACGAATAACCCACCAGACAATTCACAGCCGTTTGTTCGTTTAGCAGCAGACAAATAAAATGGCGCTATAACCTTTTCCCTTCAACAGAGTTATACAGAATACTGATAAAAGCGGTTCAAAATGCCAAGTTACTGCTGAGACACGCAAGTCACAGAACCATGAGATTAATACGGCGAGTTTGTGGAGAATCCCAAACAAATTATTTTAACATTCATCATTTGCGGATCAGAAGTTTGGAGATTTTTTTACGTTCTTCTATAATGTCGTTTCCTCATCACAAACAGACCTGGAGTTATGTGTCGTTTCATTCATACACCTTTTTACACACAAATCCGGCATAGTTCTGAAAACGCTCTGTTCCACCTTGTGATGTCACAATACAGGAAGTGCTCCACTGTGTTTTTAAACTCTATACGCCTTCACTAGAATCATTTGGATGATTTCAGCCCTGGAATTGCCGATCTCTACTGAACTAAAAGTAAATGGTAGCTGTAAACTTGAAAAATACCACTATATGACATCACAAGGTGGGACAGAGCATTCTGAGTTGTGCAGATATAGACAGACTAATAATAAAGTGATACTCAAACATGTGTGAGTGAAACAAAACACAACTCCAGGTATGTTTTTGAGGAGGTAACGGCATTATAACACGGCTTAAAGCTCACGCAGTTCCATTTAGTGTAATATATGTAAACTCCCACAGAGTTATATAGGCCCATTACCACCATCACCTTTTCGCAAACAGGTCCAAGTGAATTATACACTATGTTTGTATGTGGTTGTCTGCATATTTAACGTGAACCTATCAACCACTTCATATCAATTTGTTCATTTAGCAGAAGATGGAGCTAATGGTATTGCAAATGTTTCACCTTCTGCACCAGAGTTAATACTAATCTGTTTGAAAATGCCATGTGTAAGAAGCTTAATGTGTCTAATATCTGCAGACACGCAGGAAGTCAAACAGCCATGAGATTAATATGACAAGTTTATGGAGCCAATCCCAAACAAATAATTATAAGATTCATCATTTGCGGATCATAAGATTGGGGATTTCTTTCAAATATATTAAAATGATCTAATATTTTCTGTTTAACTCAGCTCAGAGCCTTGTAACTGTTTATGTGCTGCTGTTAATGCTTTTGTATGTGACACCTGGTTGCTATGCCGACAAGTTCTATGTTTTCTGGAGCATAGATTATATAAAGAAGTGGTCTAAGTGAGTGTAAGGTCACCCGCAGCGTCCGGCTCCAGTCAAATGAAGTTTATTGAGGTTGGAGCAGTTATAGGGGTGAATTTGGAGTCAAGTTCCATATATGGATTTTTTGGATACCAGAGCCACCAAAGAGCCAATCTGGAGCGAGGCTGTTGAAGGTAATGCCCCTTTCCACCCGTGCCGCTGGTTTAACAACGCTGTCAATCAAGCCTGTTGCTAACACCAGCAGGAGCGACCTCGGGGAGAGCTCCTCAGGGCCTCAGTCTGCGGTACATCTCCATCTCAAAGGGACTAACCACTCCTTTGAAGATAGTGAGGTTCAGATGTTAGCAGAAGAGAGTTAAATAAGCTATTTTTGTTAGGAAAAACATTGCTTTCTTTCTCTCACAGCTCTATGACTCCATCCTCAGACCCAAAGCAAACAAAAGAAACAATAGAGAACAATAGGAGGGCCATTAAAAGTTAAATAGGGTTGTTGAGACTGAAACTGGAGACAATGGCTACAGTTTCAGTGTTGTTAGCCCCTCCCTTTAGACAAATACAAGGCAGTGTCCACCCGCAATCTGACCAGAACTGAAGAAGCGACTTAGACTTAAACTTTGTCTTTTGCCTTGGGGAAAGAAGTCGCCTGATTTCTCTGTTATTAATGTTCATATGTTAATTTAACGCACACAATAGTGAAATAGAAACATAAGGATCGTGTAGAATGTGTGATTATGAACATTTTAAGACCAAAATGATGAGCCTCAGAGCAGCAGTTACAGAGAGAGGGATGACAATTTTCCAATGTAAAGTGATTTGGAGTCAATGGAGCCAGAAGTATTTGGAATGCAGCAGATAGCAGGTTAGCTATGTCTGGCATTTATCTATACAGTTACAGTTTGGTTTGGAGACTGGCTCTAGGAGTTGAGACTGCTGCTGTTTTGCTCTTGTTTTGCCGTGGGTTATGTATATGTACTATATGTATTTACAGTAGCCCTTGTGCTCAGAAAATAAACAACCAGAAGAACTTCGCTGTGTTTCCTTACACCACAACATTACAATATTATATAAGCCCTATTCCCACTAACACCCTGACACGAATGCAGTTTTGTCAGATAATTCACAAATTAACTATGGTGAGACCAAAGCCGGGACCTCCCTCCTCCAGCTGCCAAAGCCAAACAGTGAAACGTCCTTCCCCAGGGATTGTACACAGACACAGAGGCTTTTATGAGTCCACAAACCTGGTCCCGACAGTTCAAATAGACGGTGGGCCGTACAGAGAAACACAGATAAATGTGTGCACAGAGACACAGGACTTTGCGAAGTGGAGATGACACTTCGAACAGGTCACGTGATGTAAGCTGGTTTAAAGGAGATGTAAACGTCTAAATACCACCACCGTTTGACAAGTGGAGACAAAGTGTATGAGCTAAAGGTCCACTGTGTGCCTTTTGTCTCCAAGGAGATGTAATGGTTTTGCCTGGAGTGTTCCACGTACATCTCAAAACGTGGCGTCATGGAGACCAGTAGTGGAAGGTAGCAAAGTAAAAGTAGTAAAGTACTGTAATTACTGTACAGTGGTCCTTCCTTTTGCACGGCAGTTACGTTCTAAAAATAACCCGCAATAGTAGTCAGCTTTATTTTTTACGGTTATTACATAAGTTTTAAGGCTGTAAAACCCCTCACCACACACTTTATACACTTTTTTCAGACAGGTATTACATTTAATCACATTTTTCTCTTGTTTAAACACTCTCAAAGTTCAATCCTTCGTATATTATATCCTCCTTTTGTTCGTTTCTGAAATTTGACGGTGCAGAACATTTCGTCAACATTGCGGGTTTTGTCGGGGAGAAAACTTGCAAACATACAGCACTTAAGAGTCACACTGCGATTGAAAATGTATGTAAATTTGTCTGAACACATTCTGTACTGTACAGGAGACACGACACAGAGGAGACTGATGGACAATGGTCTACAGTCCCTCAGCCAATCAGGACGCAGAACACAATGTACATTCATACAGTGTAAAAAAAAAAAGCTAAATTGCACACAAAAAAAAATCTGCGAAACAACAAACAAAGGTTCACCCCGGTATAGTGAGGGACCACTGTACTTCACTGTGATGTGCTAGTTTATTTTTTAATGAAGGGGGCAGATAAATTCATGTTCTAACTCCAGCTTGTGTGGGACTCCCTGATCTTAACTGGTACAAAATTGCTGTTCGTTATTAAGACAAATAATGGACAGTATTAAAGAAGCACAAACATTGGTCCATTCATTCTAATTAGTTCCAGGAAAAAAAAATACCCTGTTTATTAAATAGAGTGAGTAATTAGAGGCTTCAGAGGAGACCCAAGGACACAGCGGGGACATTAACAAGGCCAGTACGAATCAGAAAACTAGAGTAATCAGATAACTCAAGATTCTTTTTTGGGTGTGTGTTTACAGCACAAAACACAGGGTCACATGTGTTTGTTTTATTAAATGATTTTCGGTGGTATTTGAAAGACAAAGAGCAAGGAAGTTTAAAATAACGATGTTTTTTGTGTAAATTTCCTTCCTTTGTCAAAACCTGCACAATCAGAACAATCAGAATGAAACCAGATTATGCAACTGTTTCCGTGACATTTGAATAATCTCTTAAACCCAGAAATCAGATAAAGGTTAGATTCTTGGTGTGCATGTAAACGAGATCAAGAGAATGCTACAAAGCAAACTAGTTCAGTTGTTTTGGGGTCAGATCCGCACATGATGGTACAAGTCCTGTAACTCCATCTGCTTTAGTCCTCAGCCTTTTAAATGTGTGACTTTTCTGTATTAATAGTCTAAGCTTCTCTTGGGTTTTCCTTCCTTCTTTCTTTCTATCCCATGGGCCACACAGCAAAGCGCAGAGACCTGAGAGTATCTGCTCATGAGGATCTAACCACCCACCAGCTTTGACCTTTAACCCCAGGCTTCAGTGAGGACTTACACCACACTCTCTGGAATCATTCTCTAAAAGGCTGCACGGCAAAAGGGCCCTGATCCAGTGCTTTGGATAAATTGGTCAGACTGTGAAAATTTGCAACAGATCCAGCTCAGTGTTAGAGCAAACTGTGAACTACAGCTAGAAAAAGGAGTTGAGCTCATAGCACCTCTAAACTTCCACACTAACTTACTGTAACTTTAGCCGTTGATAATTTAGATCACTTTTTAATGCAGTAATCTAATGTGTTAAAATTACCAGCAGCTCTACTAAGATTGGAGTTACCATCCATTTATGTATCTTCACCGACTTATCTGGGGCAGCAGTCTAAGCAGGGACTCCCAGACTTCCCTCACCCCAGACACGTCCCCCAGCTCCTCCGGTGGGACCCCAAGGCGTTACCAGGCCAGCCGAGAGACATAGTCCCTCCAGTGTGTCCTGGGTCTTCCCCGGGGCCTCCTCCCCGTGGGACATGCCCAGAACACCTCCCCAGAGAGGCATCCAGGAGGCATCCAGGACAGATGCCTGAACCATCTCAGCTGGCTCTTGTCAACGTGGAGGAGCAGCAGCTCTACTCCGAGCTCCTTCTGTGTCACTGAGCTCCTCACCTTATCTCTAATGGAGCGCCCAGCCACCCTGCAGAGGAAACTTATTTAACCGTTTGTATCTATGATCTTGTTCTTTTGGTCATGAGCATGGTTAAGGGTAGGAACAGGACTAAACCAGGACTAATCCAAGACTAAACAGGACTAAAGCAGGACTAAACCAGGACCATAGGTGAGGGTAAGAACAGGACTAAACTAGGACCATGAGGGTAAGAACAGGACTAAACCAGGACTAAACCAGGACCATGAGGGTAGGAACAGGACTAAACCAGGACTAATCCAAGACTAAACCAGGACTAAACCAGGACTAAAGCAGAACTAAACCAGGACCATAGGGGAGGGTAAGAACAGGACTAAGCTAGGACCATGAGGGTAAGAGCAGGACTAAACCAGGACTAAACCAGTACTAAACCAGTACTAAACCAGGACTAAACCAGGACTAAACCAGGACGAAACCAGGACTAAACCAGGACTAAACCAGGACTAAAGCAGGACTAATCCAGGACTAATCCAGGACCATAGGTGAGGGTAGGAACAGGACTAAACCAGGACTAAACCAGGACTAATCCAAGACTAAACCAGGACTAAAGCAGGACTAATCCAGGACCATAGGGGAGGGTAAGAACAGGACTAAAGCAGGACTAAACCAGGACTAAAGCAGGACTAAACTAGGACTAAAGCAGGACTAAAGCAGGACTAAAGCAGGACCATAGGGGAGGGGAGGAAAAGAGATCTAAACCAGGACTAAACCAGGACTAAACCAGGACTAAACCAAGACCATAGGTGAGGGTAGAAGTGTAAATTGACCAGTAAATCGAGAGCTTTGCCTTTGGACTCAGCAGTAGGAAAAGCAGTAGTTTGTGTATTGCCGGCCTGATAATACATTACATTATATTACATTCCCTGATTTATTTTATTTCTTGTTATTATTATTCAGCAGCATTTGTAAGTTGCAGATTAGTGATGCCGTTATATTGGCAAACGAGCAACAAACAAAAGTGAAAACGCTGCAAGGAGCCAGAGGGAGGACAAAACTCATTCTCTAGTTTGAAATATTTTCGTTTGTTGGACCCAATGGAAAGAATAATGATGGCTGTTATGAAGTATGTGGGGGAAGTATAAATCATTTATATCAGTTATTGTACAGACTGGTCCTGCAGCTGCAATAAATGGATTTGATTGCTCCCTTTTAAAAAGACATAATTAGTAGTTTGAGCTTTTCTTTTTACTGCAGAAGAAGTTATCACCTGACAATAATCTGCCCAACACTTCTTCAGACAGACTGAAACTTTAATACCCGTTTCCCAGCTAAAGATAATCCAATTTTATGCATGATATGACATTCTCATCCGCCGCATCTCCAAATATCGTGACAGGGACGTCGGAAAGCGGCACAAATGGAAAAATGATGGAGACAGGAATCATAAATGTCAGAGCATGCAGCACCAGGTTCTACGACTACACCGTAGAGACGAATGTAAACTCTCACGCAAGTCATGCATGTGATTAACCTTTAAATACACATGTGTACTGTCTGACTGACAACTCCGAAAGCCTCACGTACTTTAGTCGATGTTTTCTTACACCAAAACATGGGAATAAACTGTGGCATCTAGCAGAGGTAGGTCTCAGTTTCAAGTATTTGGTAAACAGACACATTTTTATATAGCGCTTTTCAACCTTCAAGGCAGTAACAGTGCTCAAGGAACCTCTCACCCACTCATTCATATACCAGTGTACACAGAAAACACTGGGGGCAAGTGGGCTAAGTGCCTTGCCCAAGGACACAACAACATTCATCTGTGGGAGCTGGAATCGCATCGCCAACCTGTGAGATAGTGGATCCGACCCCTCTACCGATGATGTTTATGTTGAAAGTGGGATTTGAACCGCCAACCTTCAGATCAGAGGAGAAACACTCTACCAACTGAGCTACCTCTTCCAATATGTCAGGTTTTCATCTTTTTCTAATTATTACTTGGTTTAGTTTGTGGGGAAGTAAGTAGTGCACTAAGTAGCACTAAAATGAAATTCCTCAATCTATGTCTTATTCAAAACGCAGAGCCAATTTACGCCAATTTAGGCATTTTTCTGGCAGTTCATACCTTCACTTAACTCAATAAAAGTGTTCTAAAGGGGTCTAATTATAACTATTACATTTAGAAGTTTTGGATCCTGTTTACTTTATGGTTGTTATGGAGTGATCAGGAAGTAAAATGGTAAAAGTGTTTTACATCAAGGAACCACTCACCCTTTCACACACCAGACACTGGGGGTGAGGTGGGTTAAGTGTCTTGCCCAAGGTCACAACAACAGCATTCATCTGTGGGAGCTGGAATTGCATCGCCAACTTGTGGGTCAGTGGATCTGACTGCTCTACCAATGATGAGAGCGGGATTTGAACCGCCAACCTTCAGATCAGTGGTCAAACACTCTACAAACTGAGCTACTGTCGGCATAACATGCTAGTTACACACACACACACACACACACACACCACACACACACACACACACACACACACACACACACACACACACACACACACCTCACATTAGTCACACACACACCACACACACACACACACACACACAGGTGTCCGGGTTCATATAATTAAGATCACTGCTTAAGCCACATGCTGTCAGTAAAAGTACATAAAACACCTCAGTCCTGGCTCGATAGAAGGAAATGTGTCCTCAGGAAGAAAGGGTCAAAAGCAAACATCATATTTACAACAGCTCAGAACAGCAACAGAAAAAATAATACAAAATAAGAAATAAAGAACAGTGTAAAAGCCTCTTTCCTCAGAGCAGCAGTGAGAGGCTGATGACTGAAGCGTCTGATGTTCATTAAACACAATATGGCATTAAGGCTCAGAGGGCTGCTCCTCACTGATGTAGAAGAGATCTATGTACAGTCATCACAGAGGGAGGGAAAACCATCATGAAAACAACAGGAAAGAACTATGTTTTTGATTGGATAAATGTAATTGTCTGGAGGAGTTAAAGCATTATTAGCAGAGAGATTTTATTCTTAGTACTTGTGGTTCCAGTGACTCTAATCGCACAATTACAGCCGCTGTTAAAGGAGCTGTGTTCAGCCCGCTACAGGCTGCTGTATGTAGCTTTAAAGCCACAAACAACCTGTGCCTTGATCTGCAGATAGAGGACACATGCAAGTTTTTCTTAGTAAATGGAAAGCCCGTGTCTCACTCACTGAGCTGCAGAGGCTGCACTAGCACTGATTTCTGAATGGCTGCAGGTGCTGGGGTTTAGGTAGTGACCGATCAGATCACATTTTAAGTTTAAACTAACTGGATTTCACAATTGAAACCCAAATGAGAGAGTCATGTGGGGCTCATTCTGATTGGGTAATCAGTTTGAGAATCAAAACACCAAGTTACAACGTTAACTTGATGATAACAAGGTCATCATGTGCAATGTTTTTATAATTAAGAATAGATCAGATTAGGATCAATATCGCCAAAAGCTGTATTTGATTTGACCACGTTTACCTCATATCTGGGGAGACAGACAGGTCAGGTTTATGAAGATTAAAATTGTAACTTTTTTTTAGACAATTTTCATTTTATTTGACAAAATGCAGCGTTGTGACCTGCTCCAGATGCAGAGTTTGGGTTTGGTTAAGGCCTCTACCATCAAACGTACTTTCAATTCTAACTGTATAATTGTCCAAAACAGCAGAGCAGTTGCATCATGGGATAAAAATATTCATAACAGGGATTCATTTCAGATAAATAAACAGCAGTGTGAGTGTTTCTGTTCCTATACGCCTTTTCCAATCATGTGTGGGCTTATTTTATATTTAAATTATGCAAATGATGCGTTTGATGACCTGACCCTCTGCCTCTGGGGAGCGCCGCGATTCCTGCAAAATAATCATCAAGAGACAGAACATTATCTGTGCCAAACGTGTCAGTATCCACGCTTTCAGTGCAGCAGGGGCGGCGGCAGACATTTTAGGTCGGAGGAGCCGAGGGGGTGGTAAGGTCTTCAATGTAGGTGCTTATTAAGTTAAGTTCATTTAGAGGCTATTAACAATAAAATGGACGCCCTCCTCCTCCATTTTGAATGCAGTTAGCCCCTGTAGTCAGTCATAAATGCTAATATAGAACTTATTTTAAACACCGGTTGCATTTGAACATTTTAGTCGGGATTGGACGTGCACTGGCATTTCTAGGGGAGACTCGGACCCCGTCTAACCCCCCCCCCAGCCCCGCTTTCCCTGGCGCCGCCCCTGCTCTGCACCTGTCTGCAAAGGTAGAACTGCTCCATATTTATTTAGCGTCTGAGCTAACGTTATACAGCTGTAATAAAGTCAGCTGTAAAGGAGGAAAGTCTCATTATATATAACCCCATAATTACTTTTCAAAGTCGTGAGGTGCAGGAGATCGATAACACCGGA
>JAIEZT010001243.1:21043849-21079702 GCA_019594935.1 Periophthalmus modestus
TACAGAGAGGGGACACCTGTCTCAAATGTTGGGGTTTTTTGTACTTGTATTTGTTAGTTCCTTGTACAGCCTCATTTGGAGCTCCGTGCTGGATAAAACATAACTTCTGATCATGCACATGTTGTTCGGGTTTGCTGTGACGTTCCCGAGGCTCAGCGCTTCCAGAGCCGTTTCTGTTGGCAGCCAAAACAAAACACTTCTTCTTCACAGAAAACAAAAGTGCTGTTCATTTCCCATTAACACCAGTTCTAAAAATAAACTTATATAATATGCCATAAAAAATGTGTCAGTTCACTAAATTCACTTCAGTAAAACACACAAACACGAAACACGCCACAATGCCAACACAAAACAATGTGCAAAAGCCAGATTTAGGGAAACACATCCGACTGCAACACCTGGAAGTCTCACTGTACGGGTCAGAGTTCAAGTCTATTTCAGTTCATAGAGACTCTAGTGTAGCATTAGTGTGTATAATGAATTTCGAATGGGGGAGTTGCAGGCTATGGATAATCTGCAATAGATGGGTTAGGACGTTGATATCAGCACCATGACGTGTGCTCAGCTCTTCTAAATATGGAAAGGTCTACAGCGTGTCTAATTGTATCTGGTGATCCTCTGGAGTGGTGCCGTGGATGGAGGATCAGGAGACACTAGATAATGGCGGGCCTTTAGGCTGCATCGCCTCTGAGGAGCACGATACTCTCTCCTTCCATTACTTCTGGAACAAAGAGATTTCATAAAAAGATCTGCGAGAGAAGAACGACCACAGATCCCAGTCCTTCATCCATGAGACACACTCTTGCATTATGAGGTTATTAGATTCGAAACGTGTCGCAGCTGCTAAAGTAAAGAGCCTTCAGAGAGAGTTTCTGATCCAAACACATTGCGAGCGGCTGCGGAGGTAGCGCCATTGATCTGAGGCTGGGATTGTAATTACCAACACAAAAGCACTTTCTCTGCCCGGCTGTCGACGGCGTTCTGTCAGCTGCATCTTAACAAGATCATCTCGTGTCTCAAACATGACATTAGCTGAAGCTGGTGCGAATCCATCAACAACAGGGACATGACTGGAGGAGCTCACCTTCGGAGAGGTTTAGACGGCAGTGCAAGGATTAGATATAAAGAGAATATAAAGGGGTCGTTAAGATTCCCTCACGGCACTGACCCATATTTCTACAGATACAGCGTGGTTTCGTACAGTTTTAACATCAACTTCTTCATGCAGCAAGGACTAAAAATGAGATTCGAGGGGAGTAGGGTTAAATACAGCCACATCGAAGTAGAGAAATTAGCTTCATCTACTGGCACGGTTCACTTGGGGCCGCTTTGGCGTGGAGGAAAGCGATAAAAACACCGGTGCATCAACGCAGATCAACAATGGCGCGACAATGAGCTCGCGTGGGTAGGGACTGGACACGCCTCCACGCAGTCCCTCGAGGATCAGCAATACTCCACCAGCGGCTCACGTGACATTTCTCTGATAAACGATCATCATTAAGACGGTAAAAATCAGATAGTTTCTCACCAGACGCCGACTTGATCATGTGATAAACCTCCGTATTTCCAGTGACGGCAACTTATCTGTTGAGC
This sequence comes from Periophthalmus modestus, assembly GCA_019594935.1. NCBI lineage: Eukaryota > Metazoa > Chordata > Actinopteri > Gobiiformes > Gobiidae > Periophthalmus > Periophthalmus modestus. The sequence continues at coordinate 21,045,443 of JAIEZT010001243.1, forward strand.
TGATATGCTTCACAAAACAGACCTAGCCAGATGTTTCCCGTTTATCGATGCACGCGACTCCAGTCAAGATAAACTGCAAATACAATGTTTTTTTTTTATCTTGCTATTAGCACTAGCAAACCCCAATGCATTCAATAAAGAGAGGTTAAAACACACAGATAGATTAAATAAATGCAAACAAACTGACGATAGACTGGAGTTAGTTTCGTGTTTACGCTAGCTTTAGCTTTAGCCTCGTCTCACAGCGCCACAAACTTGGAACATCTTTTTGTGAGTTCCTCCAGTGGTCCACTTTAGACCCCAAACCCAATACTGCCACTGATTAAAGCTCCTTATAAAGTAACAGTCAGGGACCAGGCTTAAAGTGGGACTTAACACATAAACTCCGCCCACAACCACATGGAAACAGAGCTACTAAACTGGGCAGTATGGAGGACTAAAGCAAAGCGTGAGGGGGGCGGGGTCTGGACATATGAGGAACAGTGTGATTGGTCTAACAGGTATCCACAGTTCAAACTCTGCCCCTGCAGCCAGGTGTTTGTCATCAGAAACACGTAGCTGTGTGATGTCACATAGTACTTGAAACTCAGATTTTGATGCAAACTTACCTAGTTTGCTCTAAAATAGATATAGATAGATAGGCAATACTATTAAAAGATTAGCAGCAAAGTTGATTCAGTGTTTAGATCCTCTTTGAACCTTTGATGATTGTGATTATAGTTGAGATGTACATTAAAATTGGAGAATTCTGTTCAAAGTTCACATTTCATACATACTCAGGAGAATTAGTATTGAAGGGTTGATTCTCCCTCTTTGCACATTACAGGACAATCCAAGTAACATGACTCCATATACTTTACATATTAATTGACATTTACACATATTAACAACATAAACTGTAAATATATTTCTTTTTAATACACATCTTACATGAAATTAATTGTTTTTTATCCCTTTTTATCTTTAACTCATTTGAACTTGTATCAATATTTATATTTTTAACAACAACCCATGTCATATTATTTAATTAATTCACTATGTTCAACAAAAAATGACAATTCACCAAGTGTCCATGAGATGGCGCTAGTTTTTCTCAGCCTAATATAACAGCCATGAAACTAACGAGCTAGCTAAGAAGTGATCATGGGCACGCTTCCAGATTCATCGACTCTGGCTCCAAATCATTCACTTTTGAAAAACCGTGCCCCCCTTTCTGTAACTGCTGCTGTCAGACTCGCATTTTGGTCTTAAACTGTTCATATTAACCCGCTCTACATGATCCTGGCATTTTTTTTTCATTATTGTGTCCGTAAATCAAGGTATGAATATTAACAGCATACACATCAGGCGCTTTCTTTCCCCAAGCTTGCTCCAGCTAGAGTTAGCAACAGGTTTAATTGACAACATTGCTAAACTCCCACTCCCTGCTAAACCAGCGGTGTTGGCGGGAAGGGGCGTTACCTTCAACAGCCTCGCTCCAGATTGGCTCTCTGGTTGCCATGATACTCGCGGTCGGAATTCAAAATATGGAACTTTCCTCCAAATTGGCCCTGTAAGGTGCCAAGGTGCAGTGTGGGGGTCTACAAGGACATGTGGACAAGAAGATACCACCAATGTTCTGGTCCTGTGATTAGAACCACTTCTTATCTGTAGCCCCCCAGGAAATGTGTGACCCCCCCACACTGAGAAGGTCATAAAACAATCACATTGTTTGACGTTGCCTAAAGTTTCTTAACATGTGACACCAGGTTGATAAGAAGACCCGCCTCACAAACACGGACATTGAGAGACCCTTTGAGAACGGTCACCATGGACATCTCAGGACTATCTTCCGATCGTTTCCTGAGAGTCCATCGCTTCATTGTTCACTTTACCTGTCTGGAACTCATTAAACTCTTTTGACTTTATGTTTCAGTCTCTTGATCCTCAATTCTCACAGCCCCTATAACTTCTCTAGCCTCGACGAGCTTCATTTGATTTGGGCGACGTCACACTCACTTAGTCCACTTCTTGATATAATCTATGGTAAAGATTGGGTTGGCAGCTTTTAAACATGACTGAGACAAGCTACTTTGATTTTTGGACAGGAAATAAACTTAAAACTTCACTTTCTCTCCACAGCGGCTCGTCTGGAAGAACCGTCTGATGTTCTACAAGGCTCAAGTTAACAGGTTAATGATTTGATCTGCTTCTGTCTGTGCACGATCCGAGGTGATAGCGAAAACGATGCAGTGATTCGTTTGAGCTCGTGGGTGAGAAGGTAAATTAGGAGTCTTAATCACAAGCTTGCCCTCCGAGCGCTGCAGGGGGTCGTGGGAGTTTAAAATCTTAACTCAGAGCTCACAGTTAATTTACTTTACACATTCAAACTGTGCCGGCATTCTGCCTCATCCCTGAAAGAAAACAGTGACTCTAGATTTTAAAAAGAGCTTCATTTTAAGTAAATATAGAAATGAATATAAACAAGCAATCTTATTCTCAGCAGGCAGGAGCAGTGAGGGAGCTGAAAATAAGGTTTGTGAACATGAAAGGACTTATATGCGAGACGTTATCTGCTTTTATCCAAGTTTGGTCGACGTTTTTAAAATGTTATCAATTGTTAGCCTCATAGCTAAGCCTGTCACGATAACAAATTTGGAAGTTCGATATATCGCTCAAGTAAATACAGACGATAAACGATGAAATTGAAACTCATTTATGCCACTTACACAAAAACCCAAGCGCAGATTTAAACCACAAAAACTTTTCGAAATCTACAATACAGTGGTCCCTCGTTTATCGTGGGGGTTATGTTCTAAAAATAATCCGCGATAGGCGAAATCTGCCAAGTAGTCAGCTTTATTTTTTACAATTATTATATATGTTTTAAGGCTGTAAACCTAAATGTGTTCATGTATCTCTGCTCCAGCGGTATCCACAGAAACACTTTTAAGTCCAAAGCATTTCTGAAATTTGTCGGTGCAGAAGATTTCATCGACATTGTGGGTTTTGTCGGGGAGAAAATTTGCAAACATACAGCACTTCAGAGTCACACTGTGATCGAACATTTATGTAAATTTGTCTGAACACATTCTGTACTGTACAGGAGACACGGCACAGAGGAGACGATGGCACAGAGGACAGTCCCTCAGCCAATCAGATGCAGACACATGGTCTACAGTCCCTCAGCCAATCAGGACGCAGAACACAACGCACAAAAAATAACCAAAATTTCCCAGTAGATGAAGAAAATGCAAGAAAATATACACATAAAAAATGTCCACAAGATAAATACTGACCTATGATAGACCTATGTGTAGATATCTTGTATAAGTAGCTCTTGAGGTCCAAATAAACCCGCTGTGTACTGTCTGCATTTAATTTACAGTGTTTATAATAAGGAAGTGCACGGTTAGCATGCTTGTAGTTGTTAGCTTTGATACAAAACCTCTAAAAATTGTGAAAAGCGCTTATAAACTCATCCTGGTGAATAATTCCGATGCTCTAAATGCATAAGGTAAGTGAGGATGAACTTGCTCTGTGTTTTTTGTAATTAAAACAGTACAATTCAGGCACGGCGTCTTTCATTCACTGATGAAACCCAATAATATCAGAGACGGCGCCGACAGTGAAATGTGCAGGAAAAGTCTGACGTGATTTGAACCGGCCCTAATGAGCAGTAAAGTGTGTCCTCCCGATCATTCCCTGATTGTGCCGAGCCGCTCTGACCTTGAGTTCTTAATGATGAGCTCCTTTAACTGAGGAAAGGTCAGACATGTGCAGCGTGGGCTGGATAATAGACCTGTGAGAGCGCTCTACAGGCACGAGGGCAAGTCTGCTCAGGCCGGGGGCAACGCTCACTTTCATTTATCCACTCCAGGAGACGCTGTCAGTGGTGGAAAGAGTACTGCAAGTTTGTACTCAAGTAAAAGTACAGCTACATGACTGGAAAATGGACAAAATTACAATATGATGAGAAGTTTGTGAAGCCAGTAACTCACTGGACAATAAATGGACATAGCTAACCTGCTAGCTGTCTGTGTTCTAAATAGGATGTGACCTTGTGCGCACTTCCAGCTCCATTGAGTCTGGCTCTAATTCACTTTCTATTGAAAAACTGTGGGCTCTCTCTCTGTAACTGCTGCTGTCAGACTCGCCATTTTGGTCTTAAAATGTTCGTATTAACCTGCTCTGTAGGACTCTGGTGTTGGTCTTTCGCTATTGTGTCCCTAAATCAAGATATGAACATTAATAACAGACAAATCAGGCGTGTTCTTTCCCCAAGGTCAATCCCGCTACCATTGGCAACAGGTTTGATTGACAGTGTTGCTAAGGGTCCGCTCCATACTAAACCAGCGGTGTGGACAGGGAAGGGGCGTTACCTTCAACATCCTCGCTCTGGATTGGCTCTTTGGTTGCTATGATACTCGCGGTTGGAGTTCCACATTTGCCCTATAACCGCTCTAGCCTCGATGAGCTTCATTTGACTGGAGCTGAACGCTATGGGTAACACTTATACAAGCTATAGTTACAACAAAAATCTGCATTATTGTATATTATTGGCCTATAGAAGGTCATGATGTCATCTGAAACCCCGCCCTCCATCTGGAATTATGACATCATCAGATTACAGAACATAAACCTAGTACAGATCAGCCATTTTATTATGAGTCATGAGCAACAGCAAAAATCACTGTGACACAGGTTCAGGAGCCTCACCGTTTGGTAAGTGAGATACATCGTGTTTTCAGAGAAGAGCCAAAACATGTTGATTCATTTCAATTTCCAGATTTAGACATTATTTGAAGCGTCCCAGTGTTCTGCCAAAACAACACGTCAGGTCAGTGCTGATCACAGCGTGAGCAGAGCTGAGTTTCAAACATGTGTGTCTCTCCTCACAGTGTGGAGCTCCAGGTGGGACACAAGAACATGCTCTGCACAAGAAGCATTACAGCTCTGAAGATAAGACTCGAAATGCACCTCACCTGACAGATGATCATACAGAGAGAGAGGGAAGGAAGGAGGGAGGGACAGAGAGAGAGAGAGAGAGAGAGGAGAGAGAGAGAGAGAGAGAGAGAGAGAACTGTACAGAAAGCAAGATAGAGGGGGATACCAAAAGAGAGAAGTAGATACAGTCTCTTTCTCTGTTTTTCTCTCTGTGTCTGTCTGTGTGTGTGTGTCTGTCTCTCTCTCTCTGTCTCTGTTTCTGTGTCTCTATCTCTGTCTCTGTCTCTATCTCTTCTCTTTGTGTAGCTTTCTCTCTGTGTCTCTTTCTCTCTATCTCTCTTTTTGTCTCTGTCTCTCTCTCTGTTTGTCTGTCTCTATGTTTCTGTGTCTGTCTGTGTGTCTCTCTGTCTGTGTGTCTCTCTCTCTTTCTCTGTCTATGTCTCTCTGTGCTGTGTCTGTCTCTATGTTTCTGTACTGTGTCTCTGTGTCTGTGCTGTGTTTCTCTCTGCCTCTGTGCTGTGTGTCTCTCTTTGTCTCCGTGTCTGTGTCTCTGTGCTGTCTCTCTGACTCTGTGTCTCTGCCTTTGTGCTGTGTGTCTCTCTCTGTCGCTGTCTCTTTGCTGCGTCTCCCTCTCTGTGTCTCTGTCTCTTTATGTCTCTCTCTGTCTCTGTCTGTCTCTCTGTCTCTGTATGTCTCTCTCTGTGTCTCTGTGCTGTGTATCTCTGTCTCTGTCGCTTTGTGTCTCTGTCTCTGTCGGTCTCTTTATGTCTCTCTCTGTGTCTCTGTGTCTTTATGTCTCTCTCTCCGTCTCTGTGTGTCTCTCTCTTTCTCTCTGCGTCTCTGTGTCTCTCTCTCTTTCTCTCTGCGTCTCTGTGTCTCTCTCTCTTTCTCTCTGCATCTCTGTGTCTCTGTCTCTTTCTCTCTGCATCTCTGTGTCTCTCTCTCTGCTTCTCTGTGTCTCTCTCTCTCTTTCTCCCTGTGTCTCTGTGTCTCTCTCTCTGCGTCTCTGTGTCTCTCTCTCTGTGTGTGTCTCTCTCTCTGTGTCTCTCTCTCTGTGTCTCTTTGTCTCAGGGGGAGGGCTGCTGTCGTCCTTCCCTCAGGGCTGTAGTGATCGCCTGAGGCCTGACTCCAGGATATGACTGTACCAATCTGACAAACCTCACATCACTGCTGCTGTGAGGCTAAAAGACGAGCTCATCACCGCTGTGGAAATACTGACAAAAATCTAATGATCTGTTGAGTGTTTTCTGCCGTTGTGTCTTTTTCTGTGCATTTATACATATTTTTATCAGGCCCACTAGCTCCTATATTTCTCTTGGCAGGATTGAGATCGAGTAAAAATAGTGACGGCCAAAACCAGTGATTTTTGTTCTGATCCTTTTCCATTAAAATGAACTGAAAATCCTCTAAAGTAAATTATTTGACCTTTGGCGAAACTCCAGGATGAACTGATCCAAAAAACACACGATTATCAGATTAAGGAGCTGATATTTTTGAATGATACTTTTTGATATGTTGCCAGTATCAATATTTCTTTACTTTCAAGTGGAATAGTTCACATACTGAGCTCTTGGATCAAATTGATAATGCAGAAAACTCTACAAAACTGAGCCACCACTTAGACTGTATGATTCAAACAGGAAGAGAGGGAGAGAGAGAAAGAAAGAGGTAAAAGGGAGAAAGAGAGTGAGTGAGAGCAAACAGGCGAAAGACAGAGACAGGAAGAAAGTGAGAGTGAGAAAAAGAGCAAGAGAGACAGCAAGAGAGGTGGCGAGAGAGGGAGAAAAAGAGCAACAAAGAGAGAGAGAGTGCAAGAAAGGGAGAAAGAGCGCAATCCAGAGAGAGAAACAGCAAGAATGTGAGAGATAGAAGGGAGAAAGAGAGAGAGAGACAGCATGAGAGAGTGAGTGAAAGAGAGGGAGCGAGAGAAGGAGAGAAAAAGTAAGAGAGAGAGAGAAAGAAAGAGAGGAAGAAAGGGAGAGATAAAACGGAGAAAGAGAGCGAAAGAGACAGAGCAAGCCAAAGAGAGACACAGCAAGAATGTGAGAGATAGAAGGGAGAAAGATAGAGAGAGACAGCATGAGAGAAGGATAGAAAAAGGAAGAGAGAGAGAGCGAAAGAAAGAGAGCGAAAGAGAGAGAGCAAGTCAAAGAGAGAGACAACAAGAACGTGAGAGTGAGAAAGAAAGAGAGCAACAGAGACAGAAAGAGACAGCAAGAGTGAGTGAAAGAGAGGGAGAGAGAGAGAGAGCAAGAAAGGGAGAGAAAGAAGGGAGGGAGAGCAAGAGAGACAGCAAGAGAGTGAGTGTAAGAGCGGGTGCAAGATAGTGAAACAATGCAAGAGAGAGAGAGAAAGAATGCAAGAAAGGGAGAGATATAAGGGAGAAAGAGAGAGAGACAGCAAGAAAGTGACAGACAGAAAAAAGAGAGGAAGGGAGGGAGAGCGTAAGAGAGACACCAAGAGAGAGTGAGCGAAAGAGAGGATGCAAGATAGTGAATGAAAAAAGAGAGAGAGAAAAGGAAAGCAAGAAATTGAGAGAGAGAGAGAAAGAGAGAGCAAGAGAGACAGAGGGAGAGAGTAAGAGAGACAGCAAGAGAGGTGGAGACAGAGGGAGAAAAAGAGCAAGAGAGAGAGAGAGAAAGAAAGAAAGAGAGCAAGAAAGGGAGATAGAAGGGAGAAAGAGAGCAATCCAGAGAGAGAAACAGCAAGAATGTGAGAGATAGAAGGGAGAAAGAGAGAGAAGGACAGCATGAGAGAGTGAGTGAAAGAGAGGGAGCGAGAGAAGGAGAGAAAAAGAGAGAGAGAGAAAGAAAGAGAGCAAGAAAGGGAGAGATAGAATGGAGAAAGAGAGCGAAAGAGAGAGAGCAAGCCAAAGAGAGACACAGCAAGAAAGGGAGAGATAGAACAGAGAAAGAGAGCGAGAGAGAGAGGGAGAGACAGAAAGAGAGAGAGAAAAAGGAGAAAGAGTAAGTGAGAGCAAACAGGCGAAAGACAGAGACAGGAAGAAAGTGAGAGTGAGAAAAAAAGAGCAAGAGAGACAGCAAGAGAGGTGGAGAGAGAGGGAGAAAAAGAGCAAGAGAGAGAGAGAGAAAGAAAGAGAGCAAGAAAGGGAGATAGAAGGGAGAAAGAGAGCAATCCAGAGAGAGAAACAGCAAGAATGTGAGAGATAGAAGGAGAAAGAGAGAGAGAGACAGCATGAGAGAGTGAGTGAAAGAGAGGGAGCGAGAGAAGGAGAGAAAAAGTAAGAGAGAGAGAGAGAGAAAGAGAGCAAGAAAGGGAGAGATAGAACGGAGAAAGAGAGCAAAAGAGAGAGAGCAAGCCAAAGCGAGACACAGCAAGAAAGGGAGAGATAGAATGGAGAAGAGAGAGAGAGAGAGACAGCATGAGAGAAGGAGAGAAAAGGTAAGAGAGAGAGAGAAAGAAAGAGAGCAAGAAAGGGAGAGATATAATGGAGAAAGAGAGAGAGAGAGCATGAGAGAAGGAGAGAAAAAGTAAGAGAGAGAGAGAAAGAAAGACAGCAAGAAAGGGAGAGATAGAACGGAGAAAGAGAGCGAAAGAGAGAGCGCATGCCAAAGAGAGAGACAGCAAGAACGTGAGAGTGAGAAAGAAAGAGAGAGCAACAGAGACAGAGAGAGACAGCAAGAGTGAGTGAAAGAGATGGAGAGAGAGAGAGCAAGAAAGGGAGAGAAAGAAGGGAGGGAGAGCAAGAGAGAGAGGGAGAGCTTAAGAGAGACAGCAAGAGAGAGTGAATGAAAGAAAGCAAGAAAGGGAGAGATAAAAGGGAGAAAGAGAGAGACTGCAAGAAAGTGAGAGAGAAAAAGAAAAGAGTGAGAGGGACAGAGGGAGAGAGTGAGAGAGACAGAAAGAGAGAGTGATTGAAAGAGAGGGTGTGAGATAGGGAAAGAAAGAGCAAGAGGAAGGAAACCGCAAGAAAGAGAGCAAGAAGAGAGACAGAAGAGAGAAAGAGAGAGGGAGCGAGCAAGAGAGAAAGCGAGAAAGTGAAAGAGAGAAACAGCAAGAGAGAGAGAAAGAAAGAGAGACTGTGAGAGTGAGAGCTAGAGAGAGACAGCAAGAGAGAAAACTGCAGAAAAGATAGAGAGCAAGAGAGAGAAGGCGAAAGAAAGAGAAAGAGACAGCAAGAGTGAGTGAAAGAGAGGAAGAGAGAGAGAGCAAAAAAGAAAGATAGAAGGGAGAAAGAGAGTGAGAGACAATAAAAAAGTGAAAGAGAGACAGCAAGAGAGAGAGAGAAAAAAAGAAAAAGAGAAAGAGACTGCGAGACTGAGAGATAAAGAGTGACAGCAAGAAAGAAAGAGCACAAAAGACAAAGAGAGAGAGAGAGAAAGAGAGAGGAAGGAGAGAAATAGAAGATAAAGTTCTACCCTTACGTTGCCAGCAGCAGTTTAACAGTTTAGCGAGCAGCTCTAGCATCCTGATGTCAGCAGACTGCCAGTTTTTTTTTTTCTACCATAGAATCACAGATATACACAAAAGTACTGTAAAAGTAAAAGCATGTACTGAAGCCATAGAAAATATTTGTGTTCTCTCACCAGCTTGCAATCTCCTTGATCTCTGCACTGTGAGACTTTTTCCATTCAAATTTTATTAAATTTTTTGTACAGTCCAAAACCACAACTGCAGTCGCCTTACAGGGCTTCACTAAAGTGTTGATTTAACCAACAGAAAGTTAAAAAAATCAAACATAAGTAACAGACAAGATTAAGATTAGATTAATTAAGTGTCACAGCGCCCCCTGTCCTTAGACCATCCTTCTCTGCAAGAAAAAAAAAAAAAAAAAAAACTGTGGAGAAACATCAAACTAACCAGAGCGAAGAGGAGATCCAATCCCATCCAACTTTTATGATGAAGGGTCGACCTGCTCGTCTCCATGGAGATGGTATTGATTGAGATGTGGGGGATTTGGGACAAGAACCTCACTAAATCCAGGTAATAGAAACCTGAGAGAAAGAGCTGTCCTCCATCTGTGTTTGAGACAAAGACACGTCCGAGCATTGAGGGAGGTTTAGTGGAGCCTCACAGCCTTCAGCCTTTGGTGCTGTTTTGTGATTGGCTGACATCACAGACAGGAACAGGTCAAAGGTCAACACTATTTTCTGTACAGTTTTGTCAAGGCTAACACTTGAGCCTGATTTAGCAAACCCCATTTAACAATCAAGTCCTAAACCGCAACTGCAAAAAGCTGCTTTTAACTCATTTCATTGGCCGCGTCTGAATTTGATGATATCGTACACTTTGAAGTATTGTTCAAAGCACCGTTCAAAATATCTGGCTGATGAAGGGTACTCGTCGCCTCCGTCAGCCACAAAGGCCAAAATGGGGAAAATATACCTTGTTTCTCTTGTAGAAGAAGTCACGCATGGTGCATCATGGGATATAGCAGTGCGTGACATGTGCTCAGATGCACGCTTCGTTGACAGCCGATCTCCATAGAAACGCAGGGCACATTTGTTGTCTGCATGTTGGGGGCATGAAATGGGACAGGCCTCGTCGCGCCGGAAGCTACGCGAGTGCCCTTCAATGCACCGACGAAGTGTGCATTTGTTGAATTTGGACACGGCCTGTGAGTGTCCAGTAGAGTAGCCCACATCCAGAGGAAGAGACAGGGAGGAACAAACGGGTCTATTGTCCCGGGCCCCAGGGGTCTTAGGAGCCTTTTCTTATTCACTGATATTAGAGGGGGGCCCATGTGAGGTTTCTTGCCCAGGACCAACAAATTTCCGTCACCGGATTACTGAGCTGTGTTTAGAACTATTAAATTACAAATGAGACTATAGACTAGGACCAAGACCAAGTTGGCCACTCACAAAAAAAATCCCCTCCTGCCCAGAAAGGTTTTTTTTTTCTTAATTACAAATGAGACTATAGACTAGAACCAAGACCAAGTTGGCCACTCACAAAAAAAATCCCTCCTGCCCAGGGAGGTTTTTTTTCTTATACTGTAGAGCGCAATATAATTACAAACTGCTTGTGTTCGGCTGACAGAGATTGACAGGGCACCTACATCTTTCACAAAGGTTAAATTTTGTGGCGATTTTAAATTAAAAAAACTAAATGTTGTCTTAGAAAGCTTTAATCGTTAGCTTCGGCTACGCTCTATGTCCGCTCTAGCTAAGCTCAAGCTCTGATTGGTTAGAGTGGTCACATGGTACGACATGAACGAACATGTGATCGATGTGAACGAGCCCGACTGTCATGAACGAGCTGCAGGTTTAGAACGTGGTTCAGAAGCTCCTGGAAGCACAAACATTATCATTTATTCTTTTCATTTATTTATTATTCCGTTGCCTCCTTCACTCCGCTCTTGTTGCTCAGAGTCTCATGGAGGACAGCTCCACTGCACGTGGTTAATGGGCAGAGCGGGACCGGATGTACCTGGCCGTTAAAGGCTAAACTAGCAACATGCTCCATTGAGCACAGAACATTAACTTCAATGGGCGCCATGTTTACGCCGCAGGGCTTGGGTTTCCCCACCTTTAGCCATGAGCAAATGTTTAATAAATCAGGCGATACTTCTATTCAATTCAACTTTTCAAGTATTTCTATATCATATTTAAAAAAACATCAGCTGACCAAAGTGCTTCAAAAAAAAAAAAATAAAATAAAATAGAGCTCATACGATACTTTGAGGCAGCGTTAAAGCACAAAAGTGTACTGTCCATGTTAGCTCTGCTGTCGTGTTAGCGCTGTTTTCGTATTCGCACTGTCGTTGTGTTAGCGATGTTTTCGTATTTGCGCTGTTGTTGTGTTAGAGCTGCTGTCGTGTTAACGGTGTTGTTGTGTTTAGCGCCATTGTTGTGTTAATGATGTCATGTTAACGGTGTTGTCGTCTTTAGCGCTATTGTTGTGTTAACGATGTCGTGCTAATGGTGTTGTCGTGTTTAGCGCTGTTGACATGTTAGTGTTGGTAACGTGTTAACATTGTTTTCCTGTTTGCGCTGTTTTTGTGTTGGCGCTGTTGTCGTGTTAACGGTGTTGTCCTGTTAGCACTGTTGTTGTGTTTAGCGCTGTTATCGTGTTAGCGTTGGGAATGTGTTAACATTGCTGTCGTGTTCGCGCTGTTGACATGTTAACATTGTTGTTGTGTTCTCGCTGTTGTCGTGTTCGTGCTGTTGTGTTCGCGCTGTTGTTGTATCCGTAATGTTGTCGTGTTAGCTCTGTTGACATGTTAACATTGTTGCCGTGTTCGCGGTGTTGTGTTAGCGCTGTTGCCGTGTTTGCACTGTTATCGTGTTCGCGGTGTTGTATTAGCACTGTTGACAAGTTAACGTTGTTGCTATGTTAGCGCTGTTGTTGTATCCATACTGTTGTCGTGTTCACGCTGTTGACATGTTAACATTGTTGTCGTGTTCGCGGTGTTGTTTAGCACTGTTCACATGTTAACGTTGTTGCTATGTTAGCGCTGTTGCCGTATTCGTACTGTTGCCTGGCTACACTCTGTAGTTAATGAATGAATTAAATGGAGGTAACAAAGAGCTAACACAAACATCTTTTTCTGTTATTATAAGCAGAACCACTACACACTGCCGATACCTGACAAAAATGTGTGGTATCGAAGCTTTTGCCGATAAAGAGTCTTATTATAGGCCCGTTTACTGTCCCTCACATATTTGATGGTAGCACACAACATTATTCTGATGGAGCATAAACACGTTGTGGACGCACAGACGGAGCTGAAAGCCAAATCACGGTGTTGTCCTGGTTCTTTTTGATGCAGCGTGTGTGAACGCTCAGGGTCGGGGACAAAGTAATGGGCATCATTCTGTGCTCTCTGCAGGTGACGTCCATGTGATTTTCCAGCATTAAAATGGAAAAAAGGCAGATTTGAAGTTTCTCATTCATATTCCAGGAGTGAGGCAGAGGAAGGGAGAGAGAGAGAGATGAAGGCAGCAAGAGAGAAAAAGCAAGAAAGAGAGAGAGATGAGCAAGAGAGAAAAAACAAAAGAGAGACAGAGACAGCAAGAGAGAAAAAAACAGAGAGAGAGAGCAAGAGAGAGAGAGAGAGGAAAAAAACAAGAGCGACAGAGAGAGCAAGAGAGAGAGTGAGCAAGAGAGAGCAAAAAACATGAGAGAGAGAGAGAGATGACAGAGAGAGCAAGAGAGAAAAAACAAGAGAGAAACAGAGATAGCAAGAGAGAAAAAGTAAGAGAAAGAGAGAGCAAGAGAGAAAAAACAAGATGAAGAGAGATAAGAGAAAAAATGAGAAAGACAGAGATAGCAAGAGAGAAAAAAACAAGAGAGAGAGAGAGAAAACGAGAAAGAGGGAGACAGAGACAGCAAGAGAGAAAAAGAGAGAGAGAGAGAGAGAGAGAGCAAGAGAGAGAGAGGGGAGAGAGAGAGAGAGAGAGCAAGAAAGTGAGAGAGCGACAGCAAGAGAGTGAGAGAGAGTAAGACTGACAGTAAGAGAGTGAGAGAGAAAGCAAGAGAGAGAAATACAGTAAGAGAGTGAGAGAGAGATAGCAAGAGAGAGAGAGAAAGCAAGAGAGACAGACAGCAAGATAGAGATAGAGGGAGAGACAAGCAAGAGAGAGTGAGAGAGACAGCAAGACAGAGAGACAGAGACAGTGAGAGAGAGAGTGAGAGGCTAGAGAATGACAGCAAGAGACAGAGAAAAAGAGAAGGACAGAGTGCGAGAGGGAGAGAACAAGAGACAGTGAAAAACAAAGAGAACAAGAGAGAGGGAAACAAAGAGGAAGGATTTTGTTCAGTGTTTTTTAAAGATACAGAGACGTGCTTTCTGGAAAATTATGAGTACTGTCTTCTGAACATCATGCTATTTTGTCAAAGAATAGAGTAATAATAGTAGTAGTAGTAGTAGTAGTAGTAGTAGTAGAAGAGAAAGAAGTGGCAGAGTAATAGTGTAATGCTTCAGCAAAAGATGCATGCTTCAGGAAATAAGCACAGACAGGGACACAGGCTTGAACATTTAATTAGGAAAGGCTGATAAATGGTAGAATTTAACAGTTTTTTTGCATTACTCATCACAATTAGCTGCGACACTCAAGCCCTGAACATCAAACAGGCATTAGTTACATTTAAACTGGGACTAAACGCATAAACTCCGCCCACAACCACATCGCAAATAGATACTAAAGTGGGCGGGGCCTGGAGGACTAAAGGGGAGAGTGACAGAGGAGGAGGGGCGGAGTCTGGGGGGTATAAGGAGCAGTGCGATTGGTCTAACAGGTGTCCGCATTTTGTGTTTGTAACCACACCTGGCTTTAATCAGGTGAGTGCTACGTGACGTCACATAGTACATGAAATTGCAGAGGCCACTGAAGGCAACACACACTTAGATTAGACGGGTTTTTTTTTTGGTTATTTTGTTTTTACCAGAAAGCTGCAAATGTACCCAGTTTGTACTAACGCTGCCAAAAAATGACTAGGGGCAGTAGATAATGCTTAAAACATCATGTACATCCACCATTTTTTCCAGTTTAATAATGAAAAAAAGTTGGATTTGTTGTTTAGTTGAGCAATTTATATAACATTACGACTGTGTTCAACTTGACTAAAATAAACTGCAGGTGAATTAGTAATTATCCAGGGCGAATAATCCAGCAATTTGTCTTCACGGTTCCATTTTGGTCGGTGAAACTCTTCTTTCAGTCTTATTGATCTGCTAACTTCATCCATCACACGTTCACAGCAGTGATTTCAGCGTCGTCTCCGGTTACACATCTAAAAAGAACGTCCTCGGTGTCTGCGCGGAGTCCGAGTGAGAAAAGATGAGTTCTGAAGTCCTGCTGTGTCTCGTCTGTATCGACTTTGTTTAAAAGGTGAATTTAATGACAGCTTTATAGTTAATGAAGACTCTCCTTCTCTTTCCCTGTTGGATCTGTTCACGACTTCAGCACAAAGCCTCGTGTCACAGTCCTGCAGCACAAATGGTTGATAGCACTAATTGAAATATTATCTCTGGTGCTACACACAAACGGCCCCCAGTAATTACAGGCAGATTATTGAAGGCGTCACATGAGTGTTTTGCATTAGCTTAGTACATGTGAGTAAAGGGGCTTCCTCCATGTTACTAATGGAGCTGATTCTCTGTGACTGATGTATTCATAAAGTGTTTGTATTTGTCATATCTCGCTCTGGGTAAGATTTGAAATAGCTGTGTATTGCAGGGTTTCAGATGACATCAAATCATTCTATAGGCCAATCATACACTGACCGGCCAAAAAAAAGAGTCGCCACATGGATTTAACAAAGCAAATAGGTCCGAGCCTCCTTCAGTTGGTCAGGTCTAGGTTCAGCAACAGTCTGTGCTCAAAGAATGAGGTCAGCTGACACCTGAATATACTGAATGACCAGGTTATTGCATCGATGGATTTTTTCTTCCCTGATGGCACGGGCATTTTCCAAGAGGACAATGTCACGATTTATCAGGCTCAAATTGTTAAAGAGTGGTTCAGGAGCACGAGACATTATTGTCCACCACAGAGTCCAGACCTTAACCCCATTGAGAATCTTTGGGATGTGCTGGAGAAGCTTTGTGCAGCGTCAGACTCGACCATCATCAATGCAAGATCTTGGTGAAAAATTAATGCAATGTGAGTGTGTGACCTTTATTTTTTGGGTGGCGACTTTTTTTTTTTTGGTCAAGCAGTGCATTTAATACAGATGGGTGCAGCTAAAGTGAATACTGTTGAAATGCAGATTTTTGTTGTAATACAGTGAGTTCTTGGGTCTACTCACTAATAGAAATGATCTGGTTCAATATTTGTGAATTTACCTAAATATTACAAGTACAATGTAATCAGAAGGGAAAACTCGCCTTTTGAGAGCATGACACTCATTCAAGGATCTGAAAACCTACATTATGTCAGAATAATAATGCCTTACACTTGTAATGCGCTTTACAGGCTTGTCAAAGCCTCTAAAGCGCTACACTAGGGTCATTATTCGTTCACTCCACACTTGGAAGGAAGGACAGAAGTGAGGCTGCCAGTTTGCGCCATCGGCCCCTCTGACCACCAATCATTCATGCACACACCACTTTCATACTGGGCAATGTGCGTCAGGTGTCTTGCCTAAGGACACAATGACAGAACTTGGTCCAAACCTCAATCCTCCGACCTTTTGGTTGGGAGACCAACACTCTAACCACTGAGCCACTGTCACCCCAGAACACTTTTGGAAGCAAACTGAGAAGACATGGTGCTGCACATAGGTACATAAATAGTCGACACGGCAAGCCCTGGAAGATTTTTGAATTCCAGAGCAAGCCGCCTGCATTATTTTCCCGTTTAGCCCCAAAATAGCAAATTATGAATAATCAAGAGGGTTTTGGCTGGTACCAACCCATCAACCGGACGTATGTGAGGGCAAGAACTCATTAAAAGTCATTGATGAGTGAGTGAACAGTTTGCCTAGGATCCAGAACAATACTGAATGTAACTCAGATCATCAGTGAATCTCCCTGAGTTCAGAGGGGTGTGATTGACAGGTGGATTAGCCAATCAGGGACACCCGTATCAAAACAAATATGTCTACTTACATGGAAAATATAAGGGACTACAAAGGACTGAGAAACATTTTCTGCAAATCAAAAGAGCAAAACACTAAACTTTGAGATGTAATTTTAATCGAAATGATGCGTGACCATTGAGCTCCTTCGTTGCACAATCATGTTTGGTTTTGGCTTGAGACACTGCAAAATCCCTCTGTATAAAAAATACAGGGAGATATCAGTCTGGGTTTGCCAGGCTGTTGAAGTGTCCCTTTGTGCATTCATTATTTAATCTGAAGTTCAGCACAACTCTTCTTGAAAACCAGGACCTAAGAAACAAACATCCCCACATCCGTCACTTTTAGTCCTCCAAAGACAAAGAAAACAGAAAATCCCAGAGGACACATTTGGAGAAAAGAGCAAAGACACTGGTACCAGGAAAAGGGACGACTTTAGCTCCCTGAGGCCTGGGCTAAACACACAGCTTGTAGGGAGGGGATAGCTGTATTTTACCATCTGACAGAGGGCTACAGACAGATCCACTGGGGCTTAAAACCTAAGAAGCAAAAGGATTCTAGGATAAGCCATAACATCCCACTGAACGCTCCACTCAGAATACAGCTACACTTGGATAGAACTGGTCATTTTCAGATTCGAGAATGTGAGAATGGCAAGTATTGATCGCATGGAAAGAAATATCTGAAGTGTACAATCAAAAAAGTTGAGCCTGATAATTTATATTCCTGTCAAGGCCTAAAAACTCACAACAAAAATCAGTAAATCTCCACGTTAGCTGCCTCCATTTGTATTAAAAGGTCCTATATTACACAGATTTTTGTTTGCCTTCTGATGTTATAAAGTGGAAGTTTTAAAGTTAACAACTACATTTTAATAATTATAATACTAATCATGATAATAATAATGCCTTACACTTGCAATGCGCTTTACTAGCTTGTCAAAAACTCTCAAAGTGCTACCCTATAGTCATTATTTATTCACTTCCACAGTTGGTGATGGTTAGTTACTATTGTAGCCACATCTGTGCTGGGGCAGACTGACAGAAGCCAGGCTGCCAATCTGTGCCATCGGCCCTTCCGACCACCACTAATCATCCACGCACACGCCACTTTCATACTAGGCAATGTGGGTGAACGACAGAACTTACTTATCTTACTTACATAACCTTTTACTGAATGAAATGAATGAAACAAAACATAACTCCAGGTCTGTTTGTGATGAGGAAACATTATAACATAGATCAGAAAATAAAAATGTGGGCCCTTTAATATTATAGCTCTATACAATGTTGTGATGCCATGGCAACCCAGCAACAACATACCACAGCAAACATCAAGGAGCGAATAAATAAAAGGAGAAAACATAAGCTCTGTGCAAAAGTAAAAATGATATCCCCTGCAGAGATGGAACAAGACAAGCATTTTTTTCCAGATAGTAATCGTTCACTCATTAAGAAGGTGGACAGGTGCTCGAGAAGAAATATGGAGCTTAAATCCCCCCATAATTAATCACTTGTAAAATATACGGTCTCCCCTCGTCTGGTCCAGTCTAACAGGGCTGAAAAATGAGCCTCATTTCTTCATATTAAATGTGTTGTGTTGGCAGCGGAGGAGCCGAGGCCATATGGCAGTCAGTATGTGGTGACATCCAGCACCAGTCGCGGTGGGTACACAGCTGCTGGAGGAAGAACACTTGGCTCTGGTCCCCAAAATGGCTCCATCATCACGCTCCATTTGATTTAAAGGCCACTGAGTTGAACGGCCATATATACACACAGAGTGGACCGAGGTCTGGTATGGGACAGTAGATATATGTTGATAATAAAATTGTGCTATATGAATGGGTGGAATGTTTATTTTTATTTTCGAATATAAAAGTTTACAAGCACATTTAACCTTGTAAATGTCTCAGAAGATTTCTAAGCTAATAAAATGTGAGTGTTCAAATTGAGCCATTTCAGACTGTGATAAACACTGAAAATGTTGGCCAAAGCAGTGAAATAGTTCTTAACCTCCCCTTGGTTTGGTTTTTAAGCAGGCTACAGAGCTGTTAGATATGAAGCTGTGAATGTCCAAATGATGTGCATACTTGGCTCTAGTGTTAGACTTGAGACTCCAGACAGCCCTGATAAAGTCACGCTGCAGCCCTCCTGGTTGTCTGAGGCCCATTCAGATACAATCTCTCAAATTTATGTTTCGCTGTTGCTCTGCACAGCTCTGGTAAACACAGGGTCAGCTCTGAGGTCAGGTAAAACCACACACGCTTCCACTGCCTCTTTACATTTATATGGCCAGTTAAAACCAGATCATCCAAAAATGATCCGATTGATCTATATGGACTACAATTGTTGCTCACTATATCGTGGTTCACCTTTTTCGGTCTCGCTGTTTCGCGTTTTTTTTTGTGGAATTTTGCATGTTTTTTTTTTACATCATATGAACGTACATTGTGTTCTGCGTCCTGATTGGCTGAGGGACTGTAGATCATTGTCCATCAGTCTCCTCTGTGCCATGTCTCCTGTACAGTACAGAATGTGTTCAGACAAATTTACATAAATGTTTGATCACAGTGTGACTCTGAAGTGCTGTATGTTTGCAAGTTTTCTTCCCGACAAAACCCACATTCGATGAAACGTTTTGCACCGACAAATTTCAGAAACGCTTTGGATTGAACTGTTTCTGTGCACAGAGAGACACATGAACACATTCAAAGTGTTCATCGAGGAAGAGGGACATTATATATATGAAGGTTTGAACTTTAAGAGTGTTTAGACTGTGCTGCTAAGTCTGAACAATCAAAAACATCAGAGTATTCACATCAGATGTAACACGTTCACATGACGCTGCCATAATCTGATGCTGAGGAGGTCAAAGTAACATGCTGGAGAAGCCAAGTTAAAACAGTCCAGTGTGGAGGGATTTCATCATAAACTGTATATATAAATGCACATAGCTAACCTACTAGCCGCTGCGTTCCAAATAGGAAGTGATCATGGGCGCACTTCCGGCTCCAACGACTCTGGTCACATTCTATTGAAACACTGTGATCCTGGCATTTATATTTTGCTACTGTGTCCGGAAATCAAGATATAAACATTAATAACAGACAAATCAAGCACCTTCTTTCGCAGAGGTTGCTCCCACTAGAGTTAGCAACAGGTTTGACTGACAGCATTGCTAAGTGCATGCTCCGTGCTAAACCAACAGTGTGGGTGGAAGGCGCGTTACCTTCAACAGCCTCGCTCCAGATTGGCTCTTTGGTTGCTATGACGCTCGTGGTCGGAATTCCAAATATGAAACTCGGATCTAAATTCACCCCTATACCTGCTCTAGCCTCGATGAGCTTCATTTGATTGGAGCCCATGGTTGACGTCACACTCAGATGTCCCTAAGACCAGAGGACAATCGCTAAGACAGTAAAACAGTCAATCATTAGTGTCGTTGGCACATATTGTTTTCCTCACATCAGGGTTCTGTGTTTGCCAAAAGCTCATCTCAGTCCGACAGACAGGCAGCTTCCGTACAAACGTGAACTAAAGCTGTTATTCATGAGCTCTTGACGATAAACAAATAGGAACCAGTAAATATTCGTAGGATTTTACAAGGCTAAACTGAAAAGACATTCAGAATATGACAGGCACAAGGAACAAATACTGATGCTCTCTTCACAATGTCAGCCTATTCACGGCTTCCTCAACAAGAATCCTTCAAAACAAATCTTTGTCCAATTTAAATGCCTCTTCTGCACAGTAAATATCTCAGCGTCGTCTGGTATGTCCCTCACAACAATGAAACCTCATTAATGAACTCGTCTCCACGGCAACGGATGTTTATATTCTCATTATGCGTAGTTCAGAGAGAAAGAGCTCAAATACCTAAGTATGAAAGAACATGCAGAAGTGAGGCCTCATCGGAGACCAAACCGGAGCTTATGTCTTTGGTCTGTATTAATCACATCAGCTAGAACATTTAGGACTTTTACTATTTCTTTATTACGGTCTTAAAAACACAAAAAAAACAGAACTAGTTTATATTAAACGATTTGCAGCTGTCCAAAGTTACTCCTCACTTTCCTAACGCATCCTAATTGTTCACCTCAATGAGTTTATAGGTGCTTTTCAGAGTGGACTTCACGGGAAAGATAAAAACAACTAGCCCTGGCGCAGATATATTGTAAAAGCATCTCTTAGGGTCAAAATGAGACTGCTGTGTGCATTTTATATCAGAGAATCGGGAAGTACTCCGTTTGCGTGCTGTTTGTTTTTTATATATTTTAATAGATTCTTTTTCCAGACCAAGGGTTAGTTTGTTTCCATACCTGACAGCTTGGATTGCTCACTAACGTTCTTCGTCAGCTGATTTAAACAGGTTTTCACACTGCCTTCCCATCGGTGGAGGCAAGACAACAGCGCCACCTGCAGTCTGACTTCTCCAGGACAGTATCCCAGGTGTGTGAGAGTTAAAAACACACTAAGGACTGGGATTGAGCAAACATCATTGGGACAGAGGACACTAACGTCTTCTCTGGGTTAAGGAGGCAACCGAAATATGGAAACGTGGCCACGGGACTTTAAACCGGGACGAGGGGGGCCCTTTTTTACTCTCACACACCTGGGATACTGTGCTGAAGAAGCCGGACTGCAGATGGCGCTGTCGTCCTGCCTCCACCGATAGGGCGGACAGCACCAAAACCTTTTTAAATAAGCTGACCGGACACATCACAGCAAACATATATAAAAACAACTAGCATGCAAAACTGTGTACATCCTGATCCTCTGATAATAAAACACACACAGCCGCCTCATTTTGACCAGAAGAGATGCTTTTATAATGGGCAGAGATACTTTTTTCTTCCTCATTCCCACCGTTTTCTTTCTCATATCGCCAAAGCTAAAATGAAAATTGTAATGTATCATATTTGTGTGTTTTGTCCTCTCTTTGTCTCCACACTGATGAGAGCTGGACGTGTGTGTTAGCGAGTCACAGCGGCCCACCTGTGCCTCTGATCTCATTACGGGGCACAAATGGGATATAAAACGCATTACGCTGGTGCATTCCGATAAAGAGCCGCCGCTTTGCCAGTGGCGTCAGAAAGAATGAAGGATAGCACATAAGCAAAGTCACAAGGTTATACAGGTAGATTTAAGTGTAATTATGGAGGCACGTCGCATGTTGAGTAAGGAAAGGAAAGGTTTGGAACTTTAACTGCAAATCGTGAACGGGAAACGAATATGGAAAAAGAGTGGATGAATGAAAAAAAAAAAGTAAAAAATGCATAGACTACATGTAAATAGACGTACAGATAGCTAAACCTGCTTGCTGCCACGTTCCAAATAGGAAGTGATCTTGGGCGTGCTTCCAGCTACATCCACGCTGACCCCAATTCACTTTACATTGAAAAAATCATGTCCCTTTCTCTGTAACCGCTGCAGTGAGCCTCGTCATTTTACTGTTAAAATGTTTGTATTAACCCACTCTACATGATCCTGCTAGCTTCATTTTAGCGTACATAGCATTAGCAACAGCTTGATTGACAGCGTTGTTAAACCAGAGGTGCAGGCTGGAAGGGGTGTTACTATCAACAGCCTTGGTCTGGATTGGCTCTTTGGTTGCTATGATACTCGTGGTCAGATTTCCAAATACTTAACGCAACTCCAAATTCGCCCCTGTACTATAACTCTGCTCCAAATTGGCCCCTATACCTGCTCTAGCCTCGATGAGCTTCATTTGACTGGCGCCGAATGCTATGGGTGACGTCATACTCATGTAATGGTTGCTATTTAACGTCATAATAATTTGATAAGTTCTAATGGGCTGGGCTTGGAGAAGAAATCAGCTTTGGACCTGCCCCCTCCGCGAATGCAGCAGCTACCCTCAGGCTTCACAGACTTGTATCAAGAAGTGTGAACCCATGTTTTCTGTTTCTTTTGAGGAGACAACAGCTTTTGCTCCTTTGCTGTGTCTGTGTGAAATGCTTTGATCGACTGAAAATGATTGACTTTTTACAAGACCAAATATGAGGGGTCTGTCGATGTGAAATAAACCTGATATGAAGTTTGAGGGGTGTAGATTACTCTTAAGCGCTCAAAAATAGGCTCACTACTACCTGCAGCAGCTCTGACACACTGCCGCTTGGGACAGGGGCTGGCGTTCCTGCTCCGGCACTGACCGGTTGTCTTTTGGCCGGCCCGGGTGACAGAGGACTGGGCCAGGACCACGTGTGTGGGGCTGTGGTGAAATCAGAGTAGAGCGTTTACAGGGAAAGCTGAGTTAGAGCGGGCAGCTGAAGTGTGCCATCAGGACTGTGTGTTTTGCAAAAGGGACCAACAGCGTGGGACTAACCGGCCCAAAAGTGCACGGGTCCAAAAGTGCATGGGTCCAAAAGTGCACTGGCCCACTGGGAGATCTTCAGTGCTCCAGATGGTTCCAGCCCTGGACTGAGACCAGGAAAGATGTGCACTTGGCCTCCATTAGTGGTTTTGTGTGGAGAGATCATAGTTTTTTGTTTTTTTTTTTTCTTTTTCTTTTTGCTATTATGTCCATAAATCAATATATATGACCATTAATAACAGATGGATCAGGCGCTTTCTTCCCCCCGTGGTCACTCCCGCTAGCGTTCGCAAGAGCTTTGAGTGACAACATTGCTAAGCATCCACTCCCTGCTAAAACTCCAGATTGGCTTTTTGGAGCTGAACTCTATGGGTGACGTCACACTCACTTAGTCCACTTCTTTATACAGGCTCTGAGAGAGACACCGGCATATTGTGTTAGTCTGATAATGTAAAGATGTAATTCGAATACTTTTCTGGAGTTTTCTTGGTGTAAATGAGTCTCCATCCTATAGAAAAAAGGCCTGTGGTAAAAGCTGTCACTCGGCTACAGCACTTACACAGAGTGAGACGCTAACAACATGAGCCTATTGGTGTAAATGCTATCATCGTGACAGTAAGTGGGACAGTGCAGTTTTAATCAGGTTAATTAGATCAGTTTTATGCATTCAGTGAACCATTAGCACATCTACTACATTTGGCAGGACATAACTGGTGGATGGCCTTGTTGAAACGCAGTGACATCTGGATAAAGCATCCACCAGTACCATTAACATACAGAGGGGGCACTGTTTAGCTACCTTCAAAGCCACACATTTACTTTTTGCTCTTTAAGTACATTTTTTGGATGTTTGGAAATTCCAGGTCTGAAATTATCCAAATGAGTCTAGTGAAGGTGTATGGAATTTAAAGACACAGTGGAGCACTTCCTGTATGACATCACACGGTGAAACTGACTGTTTTCTGTGAAGAACTCAGCCTAAATCTGCAGGGTTTGTGTGTTAAACATGTGTAAATGAAACAAAACACAACTCCAGGTCTGTTTGTGATGAGGAAACATTATAACATAGATCAGAAAACAAAGAAAGTAGCAGAACTGAATACTTCTTCCACCACTGATAACATGTATAACAATAGTAATGATATCTTGTTTTTGATTTTGACAATCTGGAAAAAAGCATCCATCAATACCATTAACAGACAGAGGGGGCGCTGTTTCACTACCTTCAAATCTATCACATCCACGTCGTAACTGAGCGTGGCCACTGTTGACTTTTCATACTGGGCAAACTCAGAATCTCGTCTTTTGTATTAACGGATTTTATTGTCTCGGCTGGATGTTTGGACTCACAGTTGAAGATAAGAATTCTCCATCACTCCCGACGATAAACACGGGGACTTGACTTTGGTCTGAGGTGACGCTTTACTGCTCAGACTGTGGAACTTTATTTACAAAGGTGACAAAGTGAGTCCGCCGTCATTAAAGCTGCCTCCGTACACTGTTTACACATGTCTCTGTCGTTACGAGCTTTGACTGAGTTCATCCATCTGTTCTTGTTGTTTTGTTAAGAGAGTGGCAGTCAGCAGATAACCTGAGCGGGGAATCAAACTCACAGTCAAATCATGTCGTAGCCTGGGCATAATCATTTGTTTTAATTATATGAAAGTTTTCAAGGTGTTTTGCTGCTGGAGGGAGTATAGCCACAATGCAAGAAATGACAATTACAGCGGTCCCTCATTTATCGTTCTAAAAATAACCAGTGATAGGAGAAATCCGCAAAGTATTCAGCTTTATTTTTTACAATTATTATATATGTTTTGTGGCTGTAAAACCCCTCACCACACACTTAATACACTTTTCTCAGACAGGCATTCACATTTTCTCACATTTCTCTCTTGTTTAAACACTCTCAAAGTTCAAACCTTCGTAGGCGCCTTTGTCAGTGCATATAACGTTTCATCGACATTGTGGGTTTAGTCGGGGAAAAAAAAACTTGCAAACATACAGCACTTAAGAGTCACACTGTGATCAAACATTTATGTGAATTTGTCTGAACACATTATGTACTGTACAGGAGACACGGCACAGAGGAGACTGATGGACAATGGTCTACAGTGTCTTAGCATGTTCATGTTCATAATTTGAGCAAAAATAAATAAATAAAAATAGAAATAAAAACAGATTTTAAACAAAAAAAATGTATCTGTTTAACAAAATTCAGCACAAATCTTTATCAAAATCACCACATTTGATGCGGTATTAGATCTAAAATCTTACTCTTTAAATACACTTTTAAACGAGTACTTTAATACTTTTACTCAGGTAGAGTTTGTTTTCTTTTTTCATGGGATGCATTTACTTGAGTATTTCTGTTTGCTCCTCACCTTTAAGCCATGTTATAATGGTGTTACCTCCTCAAAAACATACCTGGAGTTGTTTTTTTGTTTCATTCACACATGTTTGAGTAACACTTTATTATTAGTCTGTCTACATCTCCAAAGCTCAAAATGCTCTGTTCCACCTTGTGATGTCATGAAGTGGTAGTTTTCAAGTTAACAGCTGCCTTTGATCATTTAGTTCAGTACAAATTGGCAATTCCAGAGCTGAAATGAGCCAAATGATTCTAGTGAAAGTGCATGATTAAAAACACAGTGGAGCACTTCCTGTATTACAACATGACATCACAAGGTGGAACAGAGTGTTTTCCGTTTGGGAGAAGAAATCATTTTAAATATGCAGGAGTTGTGTGTTAAACATGTGAATGAAACAAAACACAACTCCAGGTCTGTTTGTGATGAGGAAACATTATAACAGATCAGAAAATAGCGTGATATGGGCCCTTTAAGTAACAAAATTATTACAATATATTACAATATTAATGATATTTTATTTTCGATTTTCACAAAGATTAAAACACAAGTTAAGACCATCTCCTGTGAAGACGGCTGTAAAATCTCAACGAGCCTTTGAAGCGATCACGCGCTATCCAACCGATCTACTGATTACATCACTCCGCCCAAATCAGGCGCCTGATGTAAAGCGACAACAAAGCGGAGCCTACTCAGTGTGAGGTAAATTAAAACTCTTTAGAAAACTGCTCATTATTTCTTTTCTTTTGCGGATATGTCCCAGAGAGGCATTTGCACAGAAAAAAGGCCACAGATGAAAAAGCTGAAAGCACCAGGATTCATGATTAAAGTTCAGGTGGAGCAGGAGTGGGCCGTTGTGAAAGAAGCACCGCTTTGAGTTAATGAAAATGATTGACTTCATTTTACTAAGATAACAATGAATTTATATAATCTTTCATATCTTAAGTGAAATCGGCTTTTATGACATTTTTGCCAAAGGAGGTTTACCCATAGTTCTTGAGAGATATCTGTGAAATCCCTCAATCTGACCAGAAGTGAAGAGCAGCAAAAACATCTTCACTCCTACAACTTTATGTCCAGTCTTTTCTATTTTGCCAAAAGCTATAGTCAAACTGAGCACAGCGATGAACTTTCCATCAAAGGACCTTTTCACAGTTGCATAACAATGATCCTAAATGTGTCGATAATCCCCGTCCCCCAGCCCCGCGCTCGGAGCTGGACCGGGGTGAATAGAAACCGAAGTCGTTCTGTTGTGAGGGGACATGGCCGTACACCAGGCTCCTCACTGACCACGGCTCTGAATACAAGTCCAGAGAAAAGCACATGGACACACCGCCTCTTTAACTCAGTCAAATCAAAGTCCTCACTGTGACTGAATAAACCAGCTCTGCTTCAGACGTGTCGCTCAATAGGTTGTTTTACATCATTTTCATTAAGTTTAATCCAGAAAAGAGTTGTCCTCGTGATTAGTGCATAAATGATATCAACAACATTTCATAACTGCGGAGGTTTCAAGGCTGGACCACAGTGATAGGCTGCATAAAGAAGTGGACTAAGTAGCGTTCGGCTCCAGTCAAATGACGCTCATTGAGGCTAGAGCGGTTATAGGGGCCAATTTGGAGCAGAGTTCCATATTTGGAATTACGACCGCGAGTATCATAGCAACCAAAGAGCCAATCCAGAGCAAGGCTGTTGAAGGTAACGCCCCTTCCCACCAACACCGCTGGTTTAGCAGGGAGCGGGCACTTAGCAACGCTGTTAATCAAACCTGTTGCTAACGCTAGCGGGAGTGACCTCAGGCAAAGAATGCGCCTGATTCATTTGTTATTAAAGTTCATATCTTGATTTATGATCATAATAGCAAAATAAAAACACCAGGAACATACGAATCAGGTTAATACAAACATTTTAAGACCAAAATGACGAGGCTGACAGCAGCAGTTACAGAGAGGAGGCGACAGTTTTTCAATAGAAAGTGAACTGAGTCAATGGAACCAGAAACGACGTCCACGCTCACTTCCTATATGAAACGCAATGGCTGGTGTGTTTGTATCTTTGATCCCCCAGACATTGCGATACTGACTAAGCAAGAAGTTTCACAGAGTTTATTATAATCAAGAGAATGTAGATGCTGGTTGGAGGAGCTGGGAGAAGGAAGCTGGGTCAGAGGCGGAGGTGCAAGGTGGGTTCAAGAAACGGGATCACGGAGGATGCACTGACAGTCTGACAGTGTGTGCAGAAATGAAGTCCTCAGTCCCGTTGTACTCCAGAGGTGAAGGCCTGATTGTTGATTGGCTGCAGGTGGGTAGTGGGTGGTGCCAGAAACTCCGCCCAGCTCCAGGCACAAACACAGAAGAGAAGGGGGGAAGACGGTACAGGAAACACAGAAAAAAAGCTCGAATCCTGACAGTTAGCTATGTCCATTTATACAAAAAGAGTCACCACCTGGATTTAACTAAGCAAATAGGTCCGAGTCTCCTCCAGTTGGTCGGGTTTAGGTTCAGCAACAGTCTGTGCTCAAAGGATAAGGTCAGCTGACACCTGAATATACTGAATGACCAGGTTATTCCATCAGTGGATTTGTTCTTCCCTGATGTCCAACGAAATATTAGTGTGTGACGACTTTTTTTTTTGGTCAGGCAGTGTATATACAGTCTATGACCACAACACATTATTAGGCAAAATATTTAGTACTGAGACATGTAAAACAAGCCTGGCTCAAGATCTGGAGAAGGGCCCTCGCCATCGGTTGCTCCTTGACATGTTCACCCAGTGGCATTGAAGGATGGATCAAATGCAGAGGATAAAAGTGTATGTTATCGCCAAGAAATACGTAACAAGTAATTCAAATTTAGTCTTAAACAGCCTCCATGTTTCTAATGTAAAATAGTGAATACAGATGAACACAGTGTTTGTGAGCTCATCTTATACGTAGCAGACAGCTTGACATTTAAAGTGGTTGATTTTGAGTTAACGGGACTGCGTAAAATACATGTTTACTCCCAAAGCGCAAACGTGAAGAAATAAAAAATTGAAGCATATAGAAAATAGTGAAATAACTGAGCTTTAAAGGTCAGCTTGTCAGGGGGGCTGTGAGGGGAGCGTTCTGTCACTGCAGTGGGATTTGGGACGGATAAATGAATTCTACTCAACAAAGAAAGAGCAGTACTTCCCTCTGAGACTGGAATATTGTCTTGTACAGTACGGCTTAGTGTTTGTTCAAAAGGATTTCATGCAAATGTCGTTACAATCAAATCAGAATTTCAATTTTTCATTTCGGTTTGGCACAATTATCCAATGCAAAATACAAAATATGTTTAATAGAAAATTCTAGTTGTACTTGTAGCTTAGACCTCTACGAATATGTGAAATGCATGGGACTCTAGTGTTAGTTTATCAGCTCATATTTCAGATACCCTCAAGTGTGGATGCTTCTGGAGTTGTTCACAATGTGGCTCAAAACTGAATCTTACTTTTTAAACATATAGAGACACGTTCAGTCTCTGTCTGCTTTTAAGTCCCGTCTAAAAACGCACTTTTCCGACATGTTGGTGCCACATGAACCATCTCACACTCTGAGGACTTCAGGGACCGGCCTCCTGCTGGGGCCCAGAGTCCAGGACTAAACATGGAGAATCAGTGTTTCACTTTTATGAGCCTGGAACAGTCGTCCTGAAGATGTGAGACAGGCCTCTACTTTGACAATGTTTAAATCCAGGCCCAAAACGGTTCTGTTTAGCTGTGAATATGATTAAAAGGTTTTTATTCTGCACTTTTCTCCTTTACTTTAATGTTAATCTTATGATGATTATTTATGTTTCGATTATTTATGTTTCGATTTGTTGTATTGTGATTTTAATGTCTTTTTTATTCTGTAAAGCACTTTGAATTGAATACGAATTAGTACAAATAAACTTGCCTTTTCTCATTGGCTTTTAACTCGGTGTGAGATTTTATGTATGAGTTTCAGAATACTTTTTTTTG
This sequence comes from Periophthalmus modestus, assembly GCA_019594935.1. Lineage (NCBI taxonomy): Eukaryota > Metazoa > Chordata > Actinopteri > Gobiiformes > Gobiidae > Periophthalmus > Periophthalmus modestus. The sequence continues at coordinate 21,074,536 of JAIEZT010001243.1, forward strand.
CAGGTCTTTTATGATGTTGTGTACGGCATTTTGAACAACTGTTTTAAAGTGCTTTATACATAAACTTGGTATAGTATCTGAGCAGGGTTCACAAGTGACTGTGGAACAAGCCTGAATACAGCTGTGTGATAAATGATAATGTTTATGCTTCTAAACAATCAGCTCAACAGACACATTTTGAGCTGAGAAAGAGTTTATGATGTGAAAGTGCAAGCAAAACTTGACTTTTGTGAAAGCTGTAGGTGCCCTGTCAGTCCTTGTCAGCCGAACACCAGTTTGTGATTATATTTCGTTCTATGAGAAAAATCCTTTCCGGGCAGGAGGGATTTTTTCGTTGTAGTACCAAAAAGTGACCACTAATCCAACCCGGGACAGCTCTAAGCAGCAACACGCTATCCAGTTATTTTAATAGATTCATGGCACAAACACAGACCCAGTCTCCATCACACTGATCCTAACCTTGTTGACACAGAGTAATTGGAGTGAAGGAAGGGGATTAAGCATGACACAATTAAACATGATTCACTCAATTAGCTCCTTCCCATTGCACTACAGATCATCAGCTGAGTCCTGTGAATGTTGCCACGGGGAAGCATAGAAGAATGAAGCAGATCAAGCCCCTAATGGCATTTTGGATCCACCCTGAGTCAGTGTGAGGTTCGATCTTTGAAATCTCCAATGCAATAATCACTCACTGAGGCTGCAGAAGTGTTGAGTTTGTGCTGTGGATGTTTACATTGGGTTTATTCTTGCTTATATTAGACAGGGTGGAACAAGTACTCAGTTTTGTTACTAAAGTAAAAGTGCAGATACTGGAGCAAAAAAAAACACAAAAAAAAATCAGGTATCACATGAAAAAATCTACTCAAATAAAAGTGTTAAAGTACCCGTTTACAAAGTATAAAAGTATTTTGTGCATATTTTGAGGCCTTATAAAGTCTCAAACATAGTGATTTTGATAACGATTTGTGCTGACTTTTGTTCAATAGAAACAATTTACTGTAATTTGTATTCTTTCAAGGTGCTTTTATTTGTATATTTTTGTTTGTTCAAACTAGGAACATGTGTGAAAAATACTCCCCTGAGCCTTTTCAGCAGCCTCAAACTATAATAAAAAAAAAAAGACTTTTATTTTTCAGTCCAGTTCAAAAATATACTGGTGTAGAAAGTACAGATACCTGCTCTCAAATGTAGAGAAGTAAAAAGTATCCAGTTTAAAATGTACTTGAGTAAAAGTACAGATACCTAAACAGTTTTCTTAAGTACATAACTGTACTAGTTGTACTTCATTACGTCACACCGCTGATATTAGATTAGATATAGATGTGAATGCTTTGTGTTTTTTTTTGGTTGCTCACGGCTCATGTTAGCTTAGAGCATCAAACACTGCATAGTAATGTAGGGTGCCCAAAAAGTCTCTTAACAATTAAAATAAATAAATAAATAAAAAAACTATTACGGGGTCCCTCGCTATATCGCGGCCTCATTGTTTCGCAGATTTTTAAATTTATATTTTTTTTTTTTTGCGCAATTTTGCATGCTTTTTTTACAGCATATGAAAGTGCATTGTGTTCTGCGTCCTGATTGGCTAAGAGACTGTAGACCATTGTCCGTCAGTTTCCTCGCCTCGAAGCACTTATGGTAGAAATGCCACAGAAAAAAAGCAGTGTGGTTTTCTTCCCGGTGTGGAACCACTGGAACAGCTCTCCACTCTCCATCCGGTGCTAAAAGGTCATGGGAGTTTGCCCAACCAGTCCAAATGTGTTTTGTGGACTTGGAGAAGGCATTCGACCGTGTCCCTCGTGGTGTCCTTTGGGGGGTGCTCTGGGCGTCTGGGGGTCCGGCACCCTTTGCTAAGGGCTGTCCGGTCCCTGTATGACCGGAGCAGGAGCTGTGTTCGCATTGCCGGCAGTAAGTCAGACTTGTTCCTGGTTCTGTTCATTATATTTATGGACAGAATTTCTAAGCACAGCCAGGGGCCGGAGGGGGTCTGGTTCGGGAACCACAGGATCTCATCTCTGCTGTTTGCAGATGATGTTGTCCTGATGGCTTCTTCGAGCCAGGACCTGCAGCAGGTACTGGGGCGGTTTGCAGCCGAGTGTGAAGCGGCTGGGATGAGAATCAGCTCTTCCAAAGCTGAGGCCATGGTTTCTCGACCAGAAAAAGGTGGTTTGCCCTTTTCAGGGTGGGTGGGGAGTCTCTGCCTCAAGTGGAGGAGTTCAAGTATCTTGGAAGCCCCGGGGAAGACACAGGACACACCGGAGGGACTATGTCTCTCGGCTGGCTGGGAACGCCTTGGGGCATCACACCGGAGGAGCTGGTGCCCCACGACCCCGGCCCCGGATAAGCGGAAGAAAATTGATGGATGGATGGAATTTCAACAGAGAAAAACAAGAATCCTGCAGGAGAGTGTGATGTATTCATTCATGACCAGTGTACCACTCAAAAGATCAACACTCGTCCCAGTCGATGAGTGAGATCCGCGCACAAAACATCCAAGGAGTTTTAAGCCAGAGAAATCACACACAGGACAATAAACAATGTAACAGACGAGATAACCTGCATCAAAGCGCTTATAGACTCCTAACTGATAATAACCATCAATCAAATAGAATGGTTTTGCTCCTCCCCTCTTCTAACTCTCTGCACTCGGCCGATTGTCTCAGAACTGAAAAAAAAGAGCTTCTTGGCGGAAATTGAATAGTTTAAGTTGATCTTTCAGTGACAGTAAACTAGCATTCATGAGTCATAACTAAAACAAATTAAACATATTACTCTTATAAATATTCAAAAAGTTTCCTTTAAAGGAGACATATTACTCAAACTTGATTTTTTTGAGCATTTTATCCATGTCATATTCTTATCCCCTCATCAAACACAAACACAGGGTTGTATTTGCTTCATTCATGTTTGGTTCATTCCATTAATCCAAATCATCTTCTTCTCTGAGCACTCAAAAATGTTTGCATTTTGCCAGGATTGTTGCATCACATGTAAAAAATCTGGACTTCTCCTGCACAGGTTTGAAGTCAATAAACCCATTCCCAGATGTATATGGTCAAACTGTGCTCACAATAACCCGCATGGCTTGGTTTGTTTATTTTATATCCATTGATTATTCCTGTTGCTGGCAGCAGAGGGAGCACCAACGCCTAAATGCATCATTGGAAATGGAAGCGTCATTTATAATATATTATAAAAATATAGTGTCATTTCATAAAGTGTGTTGTCTAAATGTTTGTATTATTTTAAAGGGCCCATATTTCACTGTTTTCTGATTTATGTCATAATGTTGTTTTCTGATCACAAACAGACCTGGAGTTGTTTCGTTTCATTCACACATGTAACACACACAAACCCTGCATATTTAGGCCTGAGTTCCTGGTTCCACCTTGTGATGTCATGTGGTAATACAGGAAGTGCAACTCCACTGTGTTTTTAAACTCCATACACCTTCTTGAAAGCATGATTTTTGTTTTATTTTGTCTACTATAAATCTTGTGTTTAATACTGTTTAATACTGTGTTAAGAATGTTACAACATGCGTATTTTAATGTGTCCTCCCTGCCATCTGTTACTTCTGTGACAAGAGGTTTTGCAATCCATCTTTTCAGTCACTGCAAGCATTCTTTTCAGTTTTCCACCTTCTGGTAACAGTTAAAGGCCTACCCATTTATGACCCTGTACGGGCAGTATGTGAACTTAGTTTAATTCCTTATAGGACCAGCTTTAGTACCTTTCTCAGAGTATAAGTACTGGAGGCTCCTTTGTGCTGTAATGTCTGTATTTCCCCTTCTAATGTCAGATAAAAATTCTTTCAGCTCTTTACCTGGTCTGCACTCACTTCCTCCACAATTACACTTTACTAGAATCATTTAGATGATTCATCCCTGGAATTCCCAATCTCTACTGAACCTAAGGTTAAAAGGAAATGTTAACTTGAAAACTGCCACCACCTGACCATCACAAGGTGAAACAGCATTTTGAGCTTTGGAGACAGACTAATAATGCAGGGTTAATCAAAACATATGTGAATGAAACAAAACACGACTCCAGGTATATTTAACAGCTTTTATAACATGACTTAAAGCTCACAAGAGTAGAAATTTGTGTAATATAGGAGCTTTTAGTCAGAAAATGTGAAATGCTACAACCTAAAGTGAACAAAGGTAGGTTTAAAATGGAGTTAAAGCTGTAAGGAATAGTAGTATTTGTTCTTTAAGAGTATCAACCATTTAATTCTTTTACATTCCCAGACCGTTGAAATGAATGTGGAGAGCTCTGTATTTGGCTTTTTCAGATGGCAACTGAGGGACCAAGTCTGTGAATTTCTATGCACACTGCCTCTGCTTCACATTCATGCCATGTTCAGATTCACATTGACACTAATTAAAATGTCTCTGTCAAATTGAAACGAGAAAAGTCTGGTCTCATTTCAGTGTGCTTATTTTTAGCGTATTTAATTAAAATGCTTTTCTACACCAAATTAAACTACACCCAGAGTCCTCTATATCATTCTTTACAGAAACAAACAGGACTCAGCGTGGCTCAGTGGTTAAGCACTCGCCTACTAACCCAAAGATCAGAGGTTTGAACATAGACTGTTATATAAATAGGCATTGCTGCAACACGCTAGCTGCTGTTTTCCAAAATAGGAGTAAGTATGGGCCTCATTTCAGGCTCCATTGACTTTGCTCAAAGACACTTCACAGTTGAAAAACGGTCGCCCCCCTCTCTCCTGTAAACTGATGCCTGTCAGGTTTGTCATTTTGCGTCTTAAAATGTTCATATTAACTCGCTCTACATCAGTGCCGTCCCCAAAAAATGGGCCCGCGGGACCGGATATGGGCCCGACGTAAATACAACATTTGGTCAGAGCCCCCTGAACATGTAACCAGGAGAGCATTTGGATTTTTTTTTGCATATATGTGTATTTGTATTTGTAATAAAGTTGGACTTTTGCAAATAAATATTCCTTAGTTAGGACAACTATTTAATTAGTAAATATTAGGGCTTAAACTATTTCATAAATAGCTATAAATGGACATTCTGTCCACTATTCGCGGTCATGTTGCCCCGTATCTGGCAAACCCCAGAAAAGAAAATCCTAAAACCCGCCCCTCTCAAAGAGTGCCCCCCAATCAGAGAAGCGAAAAAGTTATGTGGG
>JAIEZT010001243.1:21079802-21124143 GCA_019594935.1 Periophthalmus modestus
GCAAAATCCCTCTGTATAAAAAAATACAGGGAGATATCAGTCTGGGTTTGCCAGGCTGTTGAAGTGTCCCTTTGTGCATTCATTATTTAATCTGAAGTTCAGCACCAACTCTTCTTGAAAACCGGGACCTAAGAAACAAACATCCCCACATCCGTCACTTTTAGTCCTCCAAAGACAAAGAAAATAGAAAATCCCAGAGGACACATTTGGAGAAAAGAGCAAAGACACTGGTACCAGGAAAAGGGACGACTTTAGCTCCCAGAGGCCTGGGCTAAACACACAGCTTGTAGGGAGGGGATAGCTGTATTTTACCATCTGACAGAGGGGCTACAGACAGATCCACTGGGGCTTAAAACCTAAGAAGCAAAAGGGATTCTAGGATAAGCCATAACATCCCACTGAACGCTCCACTCAGAATACAGCTACACTTGGATAGAACTGGTCATTTTCAGATTCGAGAATGTGAGAATGGCAAGAGTATTGATCGCATGGAAAGAAATATCTGAAGTGTACATCTAAAAAGTTGAGCCTGATAATTTATATTCCTGTCAAGGCCTAAAAACTCACAACAAAAATCAGCAAATCTCCACGTTAGCTGCCTCCATTTGTATTAAAAGGTCCTATATTACACAGATTTTTGTTTGCCTTCTGATGTTATAAAGTGGAAGTTTTAAAGTTAACAACTACATTTTAATAATTATAATACTAATCATGATAATAAGACTCTTGCAATGCGCTTTACTAGCTTGTCAAAAACTCTCAAAGTGCTACATTATAGTCATTATTTATTCACTTTCACAGTTGGTGATGGTAAGTTACTATTGTAGCCACATCTGTGCTGGGGCAGACTGACAGAAGCCAGGCTGCCAATCTGTGCCATCGGCCCTTCCGACCACCACCGATCATTCACGCACACGCCACTTTCATACTAGGCAATGTGGGTGAACGACAGAACTTACTTATCTTACTTACATAACCTTTTACCTTTAGTTCTGTAGAGATCGGAATGAAATGAATGAAACAAAACATAACTCCAGGTCTGTTTGTGATGAGGAAACATTATAACATAGATCAGAAAATAAAAATGTGGGCCCTTTAATATTATAGCTCTATACAATGTTGTGATGCCATGGCAACCCAGCAACAACATGCCACAGCAAACATCAAGGAGCGAATAAATAAAAGTGGAAAACATAAGCTCTGTGCAAAAGTAAAAATGATATCCCCTGCAGAGATAGAACAAGACAAGCATTTTTTTCCAGATAGTAATCGTTCACTCATTAAGAAGGTGGACAGGTGCTCGAGAAGAAATATGGAGCTTAAATCCCCCCATAATTAATCACTTGTAAAATATACGGGTCTCCCTCGTCTGGTCCAGTCTAACAGGGCTGAAAAAATGAGCCTCATTTCTTCATATTAAATGTGTTGTGTTGGCAGCGGAGGAGCCGAGGCCATATGGCAGTCAGTATGTGGTGACATCCAGCACCAGTCGCGGTGGGTACACAGCTGCTGGAGGAAGAACACTTGGCTCTGGTCCCCAAAATGGCTCCATCATCACGCTCCATTTGATTTAAAGGCCACTGAGTTGAACGGCCATATATACACACAGAGTGGACCGAGGTCTGGTATGGGACAGTAGATATATGTTGATAATAAAATTGTGCTATATGAATGGGTGGAATGTTTATTTTTATTTTCGAATATAAAAGTTTACAAGCACATTTAACCTTGTAAATGTCTCAGAAGATTTCTAAGCTAATAAAATGTGAGTGTTCAAATTGAGCCATTTCAGACTGTGATAAACAGTGAAAATGTTGGCCAAAGCAGTGAAATAGTTCTTAACCTCCCCTTGGTTTGGTTTTTAAGCAGGCTACAGAGCTGTTAGAAAGGAAGCTGTGAATGTCCAAATGATGTGCATACTTGGCTCTAGTGTTAGACTTGAGACTCCAGACAGTCCTGATAAAGTCACGCTGCAGCCCTCCTGGTTGTCTGAGGCTCATTCAGATACAATCTCTCAAATTTATGTTTCGCTGTTGGCGCGGCTCTGCTCTGCACAGCTCTGGTAAACACAGGGTCAGCTCTGAGGTCAGGTAAAACCACACACGTTTCCACTGCCTCTTTACATTTATATGGCCAGTTAAAACCAGATAATCCAAAAATGATCCGATTGATCTATATGGACTACAATTGTTGCGCACTATATCGCGGTTCACCTTTTTCGGTCTCGCTGTTTCACGGATTTTTTAGTGGAATTTTGCATGCTTTTTTTTTTACATCATATGAACGTGCATTGTGTTCTGTGTCCTGATTGGCTGAGGGACTGTAGACCATTGTCCATCAGTCTCCTCTGTGCCGTGTCTCCTGTACAGTACAGAATGTGTTCAGACAAATTTACATAAATGTTTGATCGCAGTGTGACTCTGAAGTGCTGTATGTTTGCAAGTTTTCTTCCCGACAAAACCCACAGTCAATGAAACGTTTTGCACCGACAAATTTCAGAAACGCTTTGGATTGAACTGTTTCTGTGCACGGAGAGACACATGAACACATTCAAAGTGATCATCGAGGAAGAGGGACATTATATATATGAAGGTTTGAACTTTAAGAGTGTTTAGACTGTGCTGCTAAGTCTGAACAATCAGAAACATCAGAGTACTCACATCAGATGTAACATGTTCACATGACACTGCCATAATCTGATGCTGAGGAGGTCAGAGTAACATGCTGGAGAAGCCAAGTTAAAACAGTCCAGTGTGGAGGGATTTCATCATAAACTGTATATATAAATGCACATAGCTAACCTACTAGCCGCTGCGTTCCAAATAGGAAGTGATCATGGGGGCACTTCCGGCTCCAACGACTCTGGTCACATTCTATTGAAACACTGTGATCCTGGCATTTATATTTTGCTACTGTGTCCGGAAATCAAGATATAAACATTAATAACAGACAAATCAAGCACCTTCTTTCGCAGAGGTTGCTCCCACTAGAGTTAGCAACAGGTTTGACTGACAGCATTGCTAAGTGCATGCTCCCTGCTAAACCAACAGTGTGGGTGGAAGGCGCGTTACCTTCAACAGCCTCGCTCCAGATTGGCTCTTTGGTTGCTATGACGCTCGCTCGTGGTCGGAATTCCAAATATGAAACTCGGATCTAAATTCACCCCTATACCTGCTCTAGCCTCGATGAGCTTCATTTGATTGGAGCCCATGGTTGACGTCACACTCAGATGTCCCTAAGACCTGAGGACAATCTTTAAGACAGTAAAACAGTCAATCATTAGTGTCGTTGGTACATATTGTTTTCCTCACATCAAGGTTCTGCGTTTGCCAAAAGCTCATCTCAGTCCGACAGACAGGCAGCTTCCGTACAAACGTGAACTAAAGCTGTTATTCATGAGCTCTTGACGATAAACAAATAGGAACCAGTAAATATTCGTAGGATTTTACAAGGCTAAACTGAAAAGACATTCAGAATATGACAGGCACAAGGAACAAATACTGATGCTCTCTTCACAATGTCAGCCTATTCACGGCTTCCTCAACAAGAATCCTTCAAAACAAATCTTTGTCCAATTTAAATGCCTCTTCTGCACAGTAAATATCTCAGCGTCGTCTGGTATGTCCCTCACAACAATGAAACCTCATTAATGAACTCGTCTCCACGGCAACGGATGTTTATATTCTCATTATGCGTAGTTCAGAGAGAAAGAGCTCAAATACCTAAGTATGAAAGAACATGCAGAAGTGAGGCCTCATCGGAGACCAAACCGGAGCTTATGTCTTTGGTCTGTATTAATCACATCAGCTACAACATTTAGGACTTTTATTACGGTCTTAAAAACACAAAAAAACAGAACTAGTTTATATTAAACGATTTGCAGCTGTTCAAAGTTATTCCTCACTTTCCTAACGCATCCTAATTGTTCACCTCAATGAGTTTATAGGTGCTTTTCAGAGTGGACTTCACGGGAAAGATAAAAACAACTAGCCCTGGCGCAGATATATTGTAAAAGCATCTCTTAGGGTCAAAATGAGACTGCTATGTTCATTTTATTATCAGAGAATCGGGAAGTACTCCGTTTGCGTGCTGTTTGTTTTTAAATATTTTAATAGATTCTTTTTCCAGACCAAGGGTTAGTTTGTTTCCATACCTGACAGCTTGGATTGCTCACTAACGTTCTTCGTCAGCTGATTTAAACAGGTTTTCACACTGCCTTCCTATCGGTGGAGGCAAGACGACAGCGCCACCTGCAGTCTGACTTCTCCAGGACAGTATCCCAGGTGTGTGAGAGTAAAAAACAGACTAAGGACTGGGATTGAGCAAACACCATTGGGACAGAGGACAACTAACGTCTTCTCTGGGTTAAGGAGGCAACCGAAATATGGAAACGTGGCCACGGGACTTTAAACCGGGACGAGGGGGCCCTTTTTACTCTCACACACCTGGGATACTGTGCTGAAGAAGCCGGACTGCAGATGGCGCTGTCATCCTGCCTCCACCGATAGGGCGACAGCACCAAAACCTTTTTAAATCAGCTGACCGGACACGTCACAGCAACATATATAAAAACAACTAGCATGCAAACGGTGTACATCCTGATCCTCTGATAATAAAACACACACAGCCGCCTCATTTTGACCAGAAGAGATGCTTTTATAATGGGCAGAGATACTTTTTTCTTCCTCATTCCCACCGTTTTCTTTCTCATATCGCCAAAGCTAAAATGAAATTGTAATGTATCATATTTGTGTGTTTTGTCCTCTCTTTGTCTCCACACTGATGAGAGCTGGACGTGTGTGTTAGCGAGTCACAGCGGCCCACCTGTGCCTCTGATCTCATTACGGGGCACAAATGGGATATAAAACGCATTACGCTGGTGCATTCCGATAAAGAGCCGCCGCTTTGCCAGTGGCGTCAGAAAGAATGAAGGATAGCACATAAGCAAAGTCACAAGGTTATACAGGTAGATTTAAGTGTAATTTATGGAGGCACGTCGCATGTTGAGTAAGGAAAGGAAAGGTTTGGAACTTTAACTGCAAATCGTGAACAGAAAACGAATATGGAAAAGAGTGGATGAATGAAAAAAAAAAGTAAAATGCATAGACTACATGTAAATAGACGTACAGATAGCTAAACCTGCTTGCTGCCACGTTCCAAATAGGAAGTGATCTTGGGCGTGCTTCCAGCTACATCCACGCTGACCCCAATTCACTTTACATTGAAAAAATCATGTCCCTTTCTCTGTAACCGCTGCAGTGAGCCTCGTCATTTTACTGTTAAAATGTTTGTATTAACCCACTCTACATGATCCTGCTAGCTTCATTTTAGCGTACATAGCATTAGCAACAGCTTGATTGACAGCGTTGTTAAACCAGAGGTGCAGGCTGGAAGGGGTGTTACTATCAACAGCCTTGGTCTGGATTGGCTCTTTGGTTGCTATGATACTCGTGGTCAGATTTCCAAATACTTAACGCAACTCCAAATTCGCCCCTGTACTATAACTCTGCTCCAAATTGGCCCCTATACCTGCTCTAGCCTCGATGAGCTTCATTTGACTGGCGCCGAATGCTATGGGTGACGTCATACTCATGTAATGGTTGCTATTTAACGTCATAATAATTTGATAAGTTCTAATGGGCTGGGCTTGGAGAAGAAATCAGCTTTGGACCTGCCTCCTCCGCGAATGCAGCTACCCCTCAGGCTTCACAGACTTGTATCAAGAAGTGTGAACCCATGTTTTCTGTTTCTTTTGAGGAGAACAGCTTTTGCTCCTTTGCTGTGTCTGTGTGAAATGCTTTGATCGACTGAAAATGATTGACTTTTTACAAGACCAAATATGAGGTCTGTCGATGTGAAATAAAACCTGATATGAAGTTTGAGGGGTGTAGATTACTCTTAAGCGCTCAAAAATAGGCTCACTACTACCTGCAGCAGCTCTGACACACTGCCGCTTGGGACAGGGGCTGGCGTTCCTGCTCCGGCACTGACCGGTTGTCTTTTGGCCGGCCCGGGTGACAGAGGACTGGGCCAGGACCACGTGTGTGGGGCTGTGGTGAAATCAGAGTAGAGCGTTTACAGGGAAAGCTGAGTTAGAGCGGGCAGCTGAAGTGTGCCATCAGGACTGTGTGTTTTGCAAAAGGGACCAACAGCGTGGACTAACCGGCCCAAAAGTGCACGGGTCCAAAAGTGCATGGGTCCAAAAGTGCACTGGCCCACTGGGAGATCTTCAGTGCTCCAGATGGTTCCAGCCCTGGACTGAGACCAGGAAAGATGTGCACTTGGCCTCCATTAGTGGTTTGTGTGGAGAGATCATAGTTTTTGTTCTTTTTTTCTTTTTTCTTTTGCTATTATGTCCATAAATCAATATATGACCATTAATAACAGATGGATCAGGCGCTTTCTTCCCCCGTGGTCACTCCCGCTAGCGTTCGCAAGAGCTTTGAGTGACAACATTGCTAAGCATCCACTCCCTGCTAAAACTCCAGATTGGCTTTTTGGAGCTGAACTCTATGGGTGACGTCACACTCACTTAGTCCACTTCTTTATACAGGCTCTGAGAGAGACACCGGCATATTGTGTTAGTCTGATAATGTAAAGATGTAATTCGAATACTTTCTGGAGTTTTCTTGGTGTAAATGCGTCTCCATCCTATAGAAAAAAGGCCTGTGGTAAAAGCTGTCACTCGGCTGCAGCACTTACACAGAGACGCTAACAACATGAGCCTATTGGTGTAAATGCTATCATCGTGACAGTAAGTGGGACAGTGCAGTTTTAATCAGGTTAATTAGATCAGTTTTATGCATTCAGTGAACCATTAGCACATCTACTACATTTGGCAGGACATAACTGGTGGATGGCCTTGTTGAAACGCAGTGACATCTGGAAAAAGCATCCAGCAGTACCATTAACATACAGAGGGGGCGCTGTTTAGCTACCTTCAAAGCCACACATTTACTTTTTGCTATTTAAGTACATTTTTAAACAGGTATTTCAGTACTTTTATCACATTTCTGCTTTTACTGGAATATTTTTTTGCTCTGGCATCTGTACTTTTACTTAAAGGTCCTGTGTTACGCAAAATTGACTCTTGTTAGCTTTAACCCATGTTACAAAGTTGTTATCTCCTTAAAAATATACCTGGAGTAGTGTTTTGTTTCATCCACACATGTTTGAGTAACCGTTTATCATTAGTCTCTCTACATCTCCACAGCTCCAAATGCTCTGTTCCACCTTGTGATGTCATGAAGTGGTAGTTTAAGTTAAAAGCTACATTTTACCTTTACTTCAGTCGAGATTGGAAATTCCAGGTCTGAAATTATCCAAATGAGTCTAGTGAAGGTGTGTGGAGTTTAAAGACACAGTGGAGCACTTCCTGTATGACATCACAAGGTGAAACTGACTGTTTTCTGTGAAGAACTCAGCCTAAATATGCAGGGTTTGTGTGTTAAACATGTGTAAATGAAACAAAACACAACTCCAGGTCTGTTTGTGATGAGGAAATATTATAACATAGATCAGAAAACAAAGAAAGTAGCAGAACTGAATACTTCTTCCACCACTGATAACAGGTATAACAATAGTAATGATGTCTTGTTTTTGATTTTGACAATCTGGAAAAAAGCATCCATCAACACCATTAACAGACAGAGGGGGCGCTGTTTCACTACCTTCAAATCTATCACATCCACGTCGTAACTGAGCGTGGCCACTGTTGACTTTTCATACTGGGCAAACTCAGAATCTCGTCTTTTGTATTAACGGATTTTATTGTCTCGGCTGGATGTTTGGACTCACAGTTGAAGATAAGAATTCTCCATCACTCCCGACGATAAACACGGGGACTTGACTTTGGTCTGAGGTGACGCTTTACTGCTCAGACTGTGGAACTTTATTTACAAAGGTGACAAAGTGAGTCCGCCGTCATTAAAGCTGCCTCCGTACACTGTTTACACATGTCTCTGCCGTTACGAGCTTTGACTGAGTTCATCCATCTGTTCTTGTTTGTTTAGTTAAGAGAGTGGCAGTCAGCAGATAACCTGAGCGGGGAATCAAACTCACAGTCAAATGATGTCGTAGCCTGGGTATAATCATTTGTTTTAATTATATGAAAGTTTTCAAGGTGTTTTGCTGCTGGAGGGAGTATAGCCACAATGCAAGAAATGACAATTACAGCGGTCCCTCATTTATCGTTCTAAAAATAACCCGTAATAGGAGAAATCCGCAAAGTAGTCAGTAGTAGTTTAGTAGTTTATTTTTTACAATTATTATATATGTTTTGTGGCTGTAAAACCCCTCGCCACACACTCAATACATTTTTCTCACACAGGCATTCACATTTTCTCACATTTCTCTCTTGTTTAAACACTCTCAAAGTTCAAACCTTCGTAGGCGCCTTTGTCGGTGCAGAACTTTTCATCGACATTGTGGGTTTTGTCGGGGAAAAAAACTTGCAAACATACAGCACTTAAGAGTCACACTGCGAGTGAACATTTATGTAAATTTGCCTGAACACATTCTGTACTGTACAGGAGACACGGCACAGAGGAGACTGATGGACAATGGTCTACAGTGTCTTAGCATGTTCATGTTCATAATTTGAGCAAAAATAAATAAATAAAAATAGAAATAAAAACAGATTTTAAACAAAAAAAATGTATCTGTTTAACAAAATTCAGCACAAATCTTTATCAAAATCACCACATTTGAAGCGGTATTAGATCTAAAATCTTACTCTTTAAATACACTTTTAAACGAGTACTTTATTACTTTTACTCAGGTAGAAATTGTTTTTTTTCATGGGATACTTTTACTTGAGTATTTGTGTTTGCTCCTGACCTTTAAGTCATGTTATAATGTTGTTACCTCCTCAAAAACACACCTGGAGTTGTTTTTTGTTTCATTCACACATGTTTGTGTAACACTTTATCATTAGTCTGCCTACATCTCCAAAGCTCAAAATGCTCTGTTGCACCTTGTGATGTCATGAAGTGGTAGTTTTCAAGTTAACAGCTGCCTTTGATCATTTAGTTCAGTACAAATTGGCAATTCCAGAGCTGAAATGATCCAAATGATTCTAGTGAAAGTGCATGATTAAAAACACAGTGGAGCACTTCCTGTATTACAACATGACATCACAAGGTGGAACAGAGTGTTTTCTGTTTGGGAGAAGAAATCATCTTAAATATGCAGGGTTTGTGTGTCAAACATGTGAATGAAACAAAACACAACTCCAGGTCTGTCTGTGATGAGGAAACATTATAACAGATCAGAAAATAGCGTAATATGGGCCCTTTAACTAACAAAATGAACACGTATTACAATATTAATGATATTTTATTTTCGATTTTCACAAAGATTAAAACACAAGTTAAGACCATCTCCTGTGAAGACGGCTGTAAAATCTCAACGAGCCTTTGAAGCGATCACGCGCTATCCAACCGATCTACTGATTACATCACTCCGCCCAAATCAGGCGCCTGATGTAAAGCGACAACAAAGCGGAGCCTACTCAGTGTGAGGTAAATTAAAACTCTTTAGAAAACTGCTCATTATTTCTTTTCTTTTGCGGATATGTCCCAGAGAGGCATTTGCACAGAAAAAAGGCCACAGATGAAAAAGCTGAAAGCACCAGGATTCATGATTAAAGTTCAGGTGGAGCAGGAGTGGGCCGTTGTGAAAGAAGAACCGCTTTGAGTTAATGAAAATGATTGACTTCATTTTACCAAGATAACAATGAATTTATATAATCTTTCATATCCTAAGTGAAATCGGCTCATTCTCCAACTTTTATGACATTTTTGCCAAAGGAAGTTTACCCATAGTTCTTGAGAAGATATCTGTGAAATCCCTCAATCTGAAGAGCAGCAAAAACGTCTTCACTCCTACAACTTTATGTCCAGTCTTTTCTATTTTTGCCAAAGCTATAGTCAAACTGAGCACAGCGATGAACTTTCCATCAAAGGACCTTTTCACAGTTGCATAACAATGATCCTAAATGTGTCGATAATCCCCGTCCCCCAGCCCCACGCTCGGAGCTGGACCGGGGTGAATAGAAACCGAAGTCGTTCTGTTGTGAGGGGACATGGCCGTACACCAGGCTCCTCACTGACCACGGCTCTGAATACAAGTCCAGAGAAAAGCACA
Source organism: Periophthalmus modestus (assembly GCA_019594935.1). NCBI lineage: Eukaryota > Metazoa > Chordata > Actinopteri > Gobiiformes > Gobiidae > Periophthalmus > Periophthalmus modestus. Next base: position 21,089,949 of record JAIEZT010001243.1, read on the forward strand.
TGGACACACCGCCTCTTTAACTCAGTCAAATCAAAGTCCTCACTGTGACTGAATAAACCAGCTCTGCTTCAGACGTGTCGCTCAATAGGTTGTTTTACATCATTTTCATTAAGTTTAATCCAGAAAAGAGTTGTCCTCGTGATTAGTGCATAAATGATATCAACAACATTTCATAACTGCAGAGGTTTCAAGGCTGGACCACATCATAGACTGCATAAAGAAGTGGACTAAGTAGCGTTCGGCTCCAGTCAAATGAAGCTCATTGAGGCTAGAGCGGTTATAGGGGCCAATTTGGAGCAGAGTTCCATATTTGGAATTATGACCGCGAGTATCATAGCAACCAAAGAGCCAATCCAGAGAAAGGCTGTTGAAGGTAACACCCCTTCCTACCAACACCGCTGGTTTAGCAGGGAGCGGGCACTTGGCAACGCTGTCAATCAAACCTGTTGCCAACGCTAGCGGGAGTGACCTCAGGCAAAGAAGGCGCCTGATTCATTTGTACATATCTTGATTTACGATCATAATAGCAAAATAAAAACACCAGGAACATACGAATCGGGTTAATACAAACATTTTAAGACCAAAATGACGAGGCTGACAGCAGCAGTTACAGAGAGGAGGCGACAGTTTTTCAATAGAAAGTGAACTGAGTCAATGGAACCGGAAACGACGTCCACGCTCACTTCCTATATGAAACGCAATGGCTAGTGTGTTTGTATCTTTGATCCCCCAGACACTGCGATACTGACTAAGTAAGAAGTTTCACAGAGTTTATTATAATCAAGAGAATGTAAATGCTGGTTGGAGGAGCTGGGAGTAGGAAGCTGGGTCAGAGGCGAAGGCGCAAGGTGGGTTCAAGAAACGGGATCACGGAGGATGCACTGACAGTCTGACAGTGTGTGCAGAAATGAAGTCCTCAGTCCCGTTGTACTCCAGAGGTGAAGGCCTGTTTGTTGATTGGCTGCAGGTGGGTAGTGGGTGGTGCCAGAAACTCCGCCCAGCTCCAGGCACAAACACAGAAGAAAAGGGGGGAAGACGGTACAGAAAACACAGGAAAAAAACTCGAATCCTGACAGTTAGCTATGTCCATTTATACAAAAAGAGTCACCACCTGGATTTAACTAAGCAAATAGGTCCGAGTCTCCTCCAGTTGGTCGGGTTTAGGTTCAGCAACAGTCTGTGCTCAAAGGATAAGGTCAGCTGACTACCTGAATATACTGAATGACCAGGTTATTCCATAAGAGGATTTGTTCTTCCCTGATGTCAAACGAAATATTAGTGTGTGACGACTTTTTTTTTTGGCCAGGCAGTGTATATACAGTCTATGACCACAACACATTATTAGGCAAAATATTTAGTACTGAGACATGTAAAACAAGCCCCTGCTCAAGATCTGGAGAAGGATCCTCGCCATCGGTTGCTCCTTGACATGTTCACCCAGTGGCATTGAAGGATGGATCAAATGCAGAGGATAAAAGTGTATGTTATCGCCAAGAAATACGTAACAAGTAATTCAAATTTAGTCTTAAACAGCCTCCATGTTTCTAATGTAAAATAGTGAATACAGATGAACACAGTGTTTGTGAGCTCATCTTATACGTAGCAGACAGCTTGACATTTAAAGTGGTTGATTTTGAGTTAACGGGACTGCGTAAAATACATGTTTACTCCCAAAGCGCAAACGTGAAGAAATAAAAAATTGAAGCATATAGAAAATAGTGAAATAACTGAGCTTTAAAGGTCAGCTTGTCAGGGGGGCTGTGAGGGGAGCGTTCTGTCACTGCAGTGGGATTTGGGACGGATAAATGAATTCTACTCAACAAAGAAAGAGCAGTACTTCCCTCTGAGACTGGAATATTGTCTTGTACAGTACGGCTTAGTGTTTGTTCAAAAGGATCTCATGCAAATGTCGCTACAATCAAATCAGAATAGCATTTTTTCATTTTGGTTTGGCACAATTATCCAATGCAAAATACAAAATCTTTTTAATAGAAAATTCTAGTTGTACTTGTAGCTTAGACCTCTACGAATATGTGAAATGCATGGGATTCTTGTGTTAGTTTATCAGCTCATATTTCAGATACCCTCAAGTGTGGATGCTTCTGGAGTTGTTCACAATGTGGCTCAAAACTGAATCTTACTTTTTAAACATATAGAGACACGTTCAGTCTCTGTCTGCTTTTAAGTCCCGTCTAAAAACGCACATTTCCGACATGTTAGTGGCACATGAACCATCTCGCACTCTGAGGACTTCAGGGACCGGCCTCCTGCTGGTGCCCAGAGTCAGGACTAAACATGAGGAATCAGAGTTTCAGTTTTATGAGCCTGGAACAATCTTGCTGAAGATGTGAGAGAGACCTCGACTTTGACAATGTTTAAATCCAGGCTCAAAACGGTTCTGTTTAGCTGTGAATGTGATTGAAAGGTTTTTATTCTGCACTTTTACTTTTCCTTTACTTTAATGTTAATCTTATGATGATTATTTGTGATTATTTATGTTTCGATTTGTTGTATTGTGATTTGAATGTCTTTTTTATTCTGTAAAGCACTTTGAATTGTGTACGAATTAGTACAAATAAACTTTCCTTGCCTTTTCTCATTGGCGTTTAACTCGGTGTGAGATTTTATGTATGAGTTTCAGAATACTTTAGTCTACACTGTATTTTGTTGTTTTTTTGCAGGTCTTTTATGATGTTGTGTACGGCATTTTGAACAACTGTTTTAAAGTGCTTTATACATAAACTTGGTATAGTATCTGAGCAGGGTTCACAAGTGACTGTGGAACAAGCCTGAATACAGCTGTGTGATAAATGATAATGTTTATGCTTCTAAACAATCAGCTCAACAGACACATTTTGAGCTGAGAAAGAGTTTATGATGTGAAAGTGCAAGCAAAACTTGACTTTTGTGAAAGCTGTAGGTGCCCTGTCAGTCCTTGTCAGCCGAACACCAGTTTGTGATTATATTTCGTTCTATGAGAAAAATCCTTTCCGGGCAGGAGGGATTTTTTCGTTGTAGTACCAATAAGTGACCACTAATCCAACTCGGGACAGCTCTAAGCAGCAACACGCTATCCAGTTATTTTAATAGATTCATGGCACAAACACAGACCCAGTCTCCATCACACTGATCCTAACCTTGTTGACACAGAGTAATTGGAGTGAAGGAAGGGGATTAAGCATGACACAATTAAACATGATTTCACTCAATTAGCTCCTTCCCATTGCACTACAGATCATCAGCAGAGTCCTGTGAACGGGGAAGCATAGCAGAATGAACTAAAGAGAGGAGTTTGTGTCAGATCAAGCCCCTAATGGCATTTTGGATCCACCCTGAGTCAGTGTGAGGTTCGATCTTTGAAATCTCCAATGCAATAATCACTCACTGAGGCTGTAGAGGTGGAAGTGTTGAGTTTGTGCTGTGGATGTTACATTGGGTTATTCTTGCTTATATTAGACAGGGGTCTAATATAAGCAAGAATTGGCTAGTTTTGTTACTAAAGTAAAAGTGCAGATACTGGAGCAAAAAAAACAAAAAACTCAGGTATCACATGAATATTCTACTCACGCAAAAGTGTTAAAGTACCTGTTTAAAAAAGTATAAAGTATTTTGTGCATATTGTGAGGCCTTATAAAGTTTCAAACGTAGTGATTTTGATAACGATTTGTGCTGAATTTTGTTCAATAGAAACAATTTACTGTAATTTGTATTCTTTCAAGGTGCTTTTATTTGTATATTTTTGTTTGTTCAAACTAGGAACATGTGAAAAATACTCCCCTGAGCCTTTTCAGCAGGCCTCAAACTATAATAAAAAAAAATACTTTTATTTTTCAGTCCAGTTCAAAAATATACTGGAGTAGAAAGTACAGATACCTGCTCTCAAATGTAGAGAAGTAAAAAGTATCCAGTTTAAAATGTACTTGAGTAAAGTACAGATACCTAAACTGTTTTCTTAAGTACAGAACTGTACTAGTTGTACTTCATTACGTTACACCACTGATATTAGATTAGATATAGATGTGAATGCTTTGTGTTTTTTTGCTCACGGCTCATGTTAGCTTAGAGCATCAAACACTGCATAGTAATGTAGGGTGCCAAAAAGTCTCTTAACAATTAAAAAAAAATTAATAAATAAAACTATTACAGGGGTCCCTCGCTATATCGCGGCCTCATTGTTTCGCAGATTTTTTTATTTATTTTTTTTTTTTTTTTTTTTGCGCAATTTTGCATGCTTTTTTACAGCATATGAAAGTGCATTGTGTTCTGCGTCCTGATTGGCTAAGAGACTGTAGGCCATTGTCCATCAGTCTCCTCGCCTCGAAGCACTTATGGTAGAAATGCCATTTTGGGATTCAGGAGCAGTGTGGTTTTCTTCCCGGTTGTGGAACACTGGAACAGCTCTCCACTCTCCATCCGGTGCTCAAAGGTTCATGGGAGTTTGCCCAACCAGTCCAAATGTGTTTTGTGGACTTGGAGAAGGCATTCGATCGTGTCCCTCGTGGTGTCCTTTGGGGGGTGCTCTGGGAGTATGGGGTCCGGGGCCCTTTGCTAAGGGCTGTCCGGTCCCTGTATGACCGGAGCAGGAGCTGTGTTCACATTGCCGGCAGTAAGTCAGATTTGTTCCTGGTTCTGTTCATTATATTTATGGACAGAATTTCTAAGCGCAGTCAGGGGCTGGAGGGGGTCTGGTTCGGGAACCACAGGATCTCATCTCTGCTGTTTGCAGATGATGTTGTCCTGATGGCTTCTTCGAGCCAGGACCTGCAGCAGGTACTGGGGCGGTTTGCAGCCGAGTGTGAAGCGGCTGGGATGAGAATCAGCTCTTCCAAAGCTGAGGCCATGGTTCTCGACCAGAAAAAGGTGGTTTGCCCTTTTCAGGGTGGGTGGGGAGTCTCTACCTCAAGTGGAGGAGTTCAAGTATCTTGGAAGCCCCGGGGAAGACACAGGACACAACGGAGGGACTATGTCTCTCGGCTGGCCTGGGAACGCCTTGGGGCATCACCGGAGGAGCTGGTGCCCCTGTGACCCGGCACCGGATAAGCGGAAGAAAATTGATGGATGGATGGAATTTCAAAAGAGAAAAACAAGAATCCTGCAGGAGAGTGTGATGTATTCATTCATGACCAGTGTACCACTCAAAAGATCAACACTCGTCCCAGTCGATGAGTGAGATCCGCGCACAAAACATTGAAGGAGTTTTAAGCCAGAGAAATCACACACAGGACAATAACAATGTAACAGACGAGATAAACTGCATCAAAGCGCTTATAGACTCCTAACTGATAATAACCATCAATCAAATAGAAAGGTTTTGCCTCCTCCCCTCTTCTCCCCTCTTTGCACTCAGCTGATTGTCTCAGAACTGAAAAAAAGAGCTTCTTGGTGGAAATTGTTAGTTTTAAGTTGATCTTTAAGTGGCAGTAAACTAGCATTCATGAGTCATAACTAAAACAAATTAACATATTACTCTTATAAATATTCAAAAAGTTTCCTTTAAAGGAGACATATTACTAAAACTTGATTTTTTTGAGCATTTTATCCATGTCATATTCTTATCCCCTCATCAAAAACAAACACAGAGTTGTATTTTGCTTCATTCATGTTTGGTTCATTCCATTAATCCAAAATCATCTTCTCTGAGCACTCAAAAATGTTTGCATTTTGCCAGGATTGTTGCATCACATGTAAAAATCTGGACTTAGATGTATATGGTCAAACTGTGCTCACAATAACCACATGGCTTGGCTTGTTTATTTTATATCCATTGATTATTCCTGTTGCTGGCAGCAGAGGGAGCACCAACGCCTAAATGCATCATTGGAAATGGAAGAGTCATTTATAATATATTATATAAATATAGTGTCATTCATAAAGTGTGTTGTCTAAATGTTTGTATTATTTTAAAGGGCCCATATTTCACTGTTTTCTGATTTATGTTATAATGTTGTTTTCTGATCACAAACAGACCTGGAGTTGTGTTTTGTTTCATTCACACGTTTAACACATAAACCCTGCACATTTAGGCTGAGTTCTTGGTTCCACCTTGTGATGTCATGTGGTAATACAGGAAGTGCTCCACTGTGTTTTTAAACTCCATACACCTTCTTGAAAGCATGATTTTTGTTTTATTTGTCTACTTTTAAATCTTGTGTTTAATACTGTGTCTCTGTGTGAACTTGTTTCTCAGTAAGAATGTTACACATGCTTATTTTAATGTGTCCTCCCTGCCATCTGTTACTTCTGTGACAAGAGGTTTTGCAATCCATCTTTTCAGTCACTGCAAGAATTATTTTCAGTAACAGTTAAAGGCCTACCCATTTATGACCCTGTACGGGCAGTATGTGAACTTAGTTTAATTCCTTATAGGACCAGCTTTAGTACCTTTCTCAGAGTATAAGTACTGGAGGCTCCTTTGTGCTGTAATGTCTGTACTTCCCCTTCTGATAACAGGTAAAAATTCTTTCAGCTCTTTACCTGGTCTGCACTCACTTCCTCCACAATTACACTTCACTAGAATCATTTAGATGATTCATCCCTGGAATTCCCAATCTCTACTGAACTAAAGGTTAAAAGGAGATGTTAACTTGAACACTGCCACCACCTGACATCACAAGGTGAAACAGCATTTTGAGCTTTGGAGACAGACTAATAACGCAGGGTTACGCAAACATGGGTGAATGAAACAAAACACGACTTCAGGTATATTTAACAGCTTTATAACATGATTTAAAGCTCACAAGAGTAGACATTTTGTGTAATATAGGAGCTTTTAGTCAGAAAATGTGAAATGCTAATCCTAAAGTGAACAAGGTAGGTTTAAAATGGAGTTAAAGCTGTAAGAATAGTAGTATTTGTTCTTTAAGAGTATCAATCCATTTAATTCTTTCACATTCCCAGACGTTGAAATGAATGTGGAGAGCTCTGTAATTTGGCTTTTAGAGGCACTTTGAGGACCAGTATGTGCATTTCTATGACACTGCCTCTGCTTTAACATTCAGCCATTTCAGATTCATTTGACACTAATTAAAATGTCTCTGTCAAATTGAAAAGAGAAAAGTCTGGTCTCATTTCAGTGTGCTATTTTTAGCCGTATTTAATTAACTGCTTTTTCTAACAAATTAAACTACCCAGAGTCTCTATATCATTCTTTACAGAAACAAACAGGACTCAGCCGTGGCTCAGTGGTTAAAGCACTCGCCTACTAACCCAAAGATCAGAGGTTTGAACCATAGACTGTATATATAAATAGGCATTGCTAACACGCTAGCTGCTGTTTTCCAAATAGGAGTGAGTATGGGCTCATTTCAGGCTCCATTGACTTTGGCTCCAAGACACTTCACATTGAAAAACTGTCGCCCCTCTCTCTGTAACTGCTGCTGTCAGGTTTGTCATTTTGGTCTTAAAATGTTCATATTAACTCGCTCTACATCAGTGGTCCCCAAACTATGGCCCGCGGGCCGGATATGGCCCGACTCCACATTTGGTCCGGCCCCCTGAACAATACCAGAGAGCATTTTGATTTTTTTTTCATATATGTGTATTTGTATTTGATAATAAAGTTGGACTTTTGCAATAAAATATTCCTTAGTTATGAACTATTTTCATTATTAACTATTAGTGAGTAACTATTTCATAAATTCATATAACGTGACATTCTGTTCCACTCTTCTGCGGTCTGTGCCCCTATCTGGCAACCCCCAGAAAAAAAAATCCTAAACCCGCCCCTCTCAAAGAGGCCCCCCATCAGAGAAGCGAAAAGTTATGTGGTCCTCACAAGAAAAAGTTTGGGGACCCCTGCTCTACATGATCCTGGTGTTTTTAGTTTTCCATGATTCGGGCATGTCCCACCGGAAAGGAGGCCCCAGGAAGACCCAGGACACACTGCAGCGACTATGTCTCTCGGCTGGCTTGGGAACGCCTTGGGGTCCCAATGGAGGAGCTGGAGGACATGTCTGGGGTGATGGAAGTCTGGGAATCCCTGCTTAAACTGTGGCCCAGATAAGAGGAAGAAAATGGATGGATGGCTGTCCGTGATTCAAGATATGAACATTAATAAGAGTTAAATCAGGCGCTTTCTTTCCCCGAGGTCGCTCCTGCTACCGTTAGTGACAGGTCTGATTGACAGCGTTGCTAAGTGCATGCTCCGTGCTAAACCAACGGTGTGGGTGGGAAGGTGCGTTACCTTCAATGGCCTCGCTCTGGATTGGGTCTTTCGTTGCTATGATACTCACGGTTGGCTACAAATTGGGCCCGATAACCGCTAGCTTAGTTGAACTTTATTTGACTGGACCCGAACGCTATGGGTGACGTCACACTCAGTCACTTCTTTATACAGTCTATGGTTTTAACCCTGATCGAACAAGTGCATACTCTGTTTTATCTTTAGACAAAGACTTGTTAAAGATGAAGAGATAATCCATTTCAGATACACATAATTAACTGATTAAATATATATCACATTTCGATAAATACACAGAGAATGGTGCATAGAAACGGCTGCTGTGTCACTTGACTGAATGCTGTTCGCGACGACACGTTCGGTTGAGTTTCTGAGAGTGACACAAACCTTTACAGATGACATTGAAATATGTGGCACAGGGACAAAAGCCGTTAGCGTCTGAAGACTGGTTCATACAAAGAGCCAGATGAAGAGGAGGAAGAGGAGGGAGCAGAGGGGAGAGTGACAGTGACACACAGCTCTGTCAAAGGCTTTATGATCTGCAGTAACCGTCTCAATCACCAAATGCCAGAAGGACTTTACTATAGATTCATGAACAGACATCAGGGTTATCTTCTGCACAATGATAGAATGTTACATGGTATGATTAATTACAGCCGTCCATTGTTTTGTATGCATCGCTTTTCATTATGGTGATGCATAAGTCCCAGGGCTCTTTAAGATGCGAAAATAGGAACAGAGGAAACATGTTTGCCCAATAGTGTCATAAATGTACCACAGTAAAGCAGAGGCATGTATTACTTCCCCCTTGTCATGTCCATCACTATGTCTACATGCACACCAGGAACACCGGATAACTGGCCTAGTCCAATTTGAGATCGTGTTCTTCTCCAAATGAAGATCATTGAGTTGAGTTTCATATTTGGAATTCTGATCGTGAGTATCATAGCAACCAAAGAGCCAATCCAAAGCGAGGCTGTTGAAGGTAACGCCCCTTCTCACCCGCACTGCTAGTTCATCAGGGAGCGGGCGCTTAGGCATACTGTCAATCAAACCTGTTGCTAAAGCTCGCGGGTGCAACCTCTGAGGAAAAAAAGCGCCTGATTTGCCTGTTATTAAAGTTCATATCTTAAGTTACGACACTATAATGAAATAAAAACACCAGGATCATGTAGAGTGGAACATTTTAAGACCAAAATGATGAGCCAGACAGCAGCAGTTACAGAGAGAGGGGCCACAGTTTTTCAATAGAAACTGAACTGGATCCAGAGACGATGGAGCCGGAAGCGTGTCCATGCTCGCTTTCTATTTGGAACATGGCAGCTAACAGGTTCACTATGTCCATTTATACAGTATATACAGTCTATGTTTCGAACTTAGTGTATCCATGCTAACCACATTACCCCGGGGGACACTCTCCTCCTCTCCACAGACTAAAAGAGTCTCGCCATTTGTCCCCCACAAGCTCACAGCAAACTAGAACAGCAGCAGAAAGGTGTCACAGCTTCAGGCAGTGAAAATGACTGAGGCAATCTGTCTTTTGTGATGTTCAGCAAATTCAGGGCCAGAGGGAAAGAGGAGGCCTGCAGTCAGACCTCCAAAACCTCCAGAATCAGCCGCCAATCAACACTACAGCACTGGCTCTGTTGCTTTCTGTAACAAACACCTGTGGTTCCCCAAAATCTCTGCCCTCTACAGCAATACATCTTCTCTTACACCGATCTGAGCTTCTGAATCAGTGAGAGTAGTAAAATAAATGAGGTCCAATCACAGACTGTATATATAAATGGACATAGTTAACCCACTATCCGCCACTTTCTGAACAGGAAGTGAGCATGGGCTGCGCTTCAGGCTCATCATTTTGGTCTTAAAATGTTCGTATTATCCCGCGGTACATGTTCATGGTATTTTTATTTCACTTTGGCATCCGTAACTCAAAATTAATTACAAATGAGACAAATGAGCTAGTTTCGTTCAGGGTTGCTCCCGCTAGCGTTAGCAACAGCTTTGATTGACAGCGTTGCTAAGTGCCCGCTCCCTACTAAACCAGTGGTGGGTGTTACCTTCAACAGCTTCGCTCCAGATTGGCTCTTTGGTTGCTATGATACTCGGCGGTCGGAATCCCAAATATGGACCTCGGCTCCAAATTTGTCCCATAACCGCTAGCACCGATGAGCTTCATTTGACTGGAGCTGAACGCTATGGGTGACATCGCACTTGCTTAATCCACTTCTTTATACAGTCAATGGCTCCAATCAGTTTTCTAATTATAATGCAAACATAAGCTTCTAACTGTTTAATTAGCCAAGTATATCCGCCACTACGACCTAAAGTATAAAACAGTAAAATGAGCCTGAAAGAGCCGTGATACTATTAGGCTTCCACAGAGGGGTGCATAGGTCTTCTGCCTATTATTGGGTTAGATAAACAACTTGACATTTCCGTATCCAAATGAGCTCGTTCACATTACGCAGATTATGATTTAGTTTGGAAGGAAGCTGCACATACTTAACATTTAAACCGAAGCGCCAAACAGCAGGGAGCGTACTCTGTTACTTTGAGTCAACTTTAAATGAGCAATAATGAGTTTGAGTTTAAAAAATACACATATATATATATCGTTTGCCAGTGAAAAAATTCAATTCAATTAAAATTCAAAAAGTTAGTTTTTATGGCCCTAATTTGTGAAGGAGGGAATGGAACAAGATGTTGAAATTGCTACGTTTGCCTTCTGTTCAAGTATCTGATCTGTAAATTCATGAACTAACAAAGTACAGAGCAGATGGCATCGCAGCGTTCTATAGGCCAATAATATTTAACACAGGCGCAGCTGAAATTAATATTGTTAAAATGCAGATGTTTCTTGTAACACAGTGAGTTCTTGGGTCCGGTCACTAATAAAACATTATCAGGTTCAACGTTTGTGAATATACCTTTTGGATATTTCATAGGAAAATACAGTGTAATCAATGGAGAAAACCGGCCCTTGCGCCCCCATCTGGGAGTATGACGTCATCACATCACATCACAGAGTCTGAAAAGTACTAATATCATAACCCTAACACCCTGATGTGATGTGCAGTAGTTTCATTAGCAGGATGCACGCTGATTGTGTTGAGATAGCGCTCTGAAGGGGGAATGACTGAGCACAAAGAGCAAAGGGAGAGAGAGCTCAGAGTGTCACAAACGAAAATGAAACTTAACCCTGTTGATATGTTGTTTATAGTGAATATAGCATTTTCAACACAATAAATGTAACATGGTGATCTAAATATGTGATATGTCAGCAGTTATTACCCCATAGAAGTAAAATACCCCCTCTTTAATACCCCATAGAAGTTAAATACCTCTCTTTAATACCACATAGAAGTAAAATACACCCTCTTTAATCCCCCATAGACGTAAAATACCCCCTCTTTAATACCCCATAGAAGTAAAATACCCCCTCTTTAATACAATATAGAAGTAAAATACTGCCTCTTTAATACCCTATAGAAGTAAAATACCTCCTCTTTAATACTCCATAGAAGTAAAATACATCCTCTTTAATACCCCATAGAAGTAAAATACTTCCTCTTTAATACCCTATACAAGTAAAATACCCCTCTTTAATACCCCATAGAAACAAAATACCCCCTCTTTCATATCCTGTATAAGTAAAATACTTCCTTTTTAATACCCCATAGAAGTCAAACACCTCCACTTTAATGCACTATCGAAGTAAAATACAGCTTCTTTAATACCCCACAGAAGTAAAATACCCCACTTTAATATCCCATAGAAGAAAAATACCTTCTCTTTAATACCCCATAGAAGTCTTTAAGCTTCTCAGACCAAGGACATTCACTAGTTTCTTTGAGAGGCAGGCACCCAAATTAATTAGGAGCAGCATTCAAACAGTTGTTGTAGCACATTTCCGGTTGAGCGCCTCCGTGTGGTCACCCTCTGGTGGTGTCTTCTCTGTCTCAAATCATTAAAAGTGAGAGCGAGTGGACACAACACACAAAGAAACCAATCAGTTAGTGGAGCATGAACAGCCTTAAAAAACAGGCACATTTTGTACCAGGATTTAAAGAGATGCCTCAAAAAGGGTGGGAGCAATTAATTTTGTTCTGAAACCATGACAAAAGTCAGAGCACTGGTAGGTTTTCCTGATGCTTTTACATGATAGACTCATTATGGTAAATCTCACTGCTGCACTGACAGTCGCCCTGTTGGAGATATAAAACTAGAATACTTTTAGGCGGTGGGCCGAGAGCGTCTCTCTGCTTTACAAAGGACACTAAATTCAACATATAAGTACAATATATTTTACTCAACGAGACCCGCTTTGTCGCCACTCGAGATTCTTGCACATTTTTGTCAAAACTCTCACTTTTGGCTTCAAAATTTTTCGGGGCAAATACCATGGCCGTCAACGGATCACTGTAGATTTTGAACGTGAGTCAATCAGCAAACAGCACCACACTCCTCTTCACTCACAAGACAAACAAAACAGCGGCTAGAGATCGACTTCATATCAGATAAATACGATTGTGAAAAGAGGGTGAACATTCGCAGACAACCAAAGAGTAAACTTTGCTTTAATGTGACGCCAACACGCTACCGTATGTTTAAAGATGAGTTTAAGAAATTACGCTTTTACACCATCCATCCACCCAAACTAACTATCATTCTGTTGGTTTCCTTCTTTTGTGTGCACTTTTGGTATCAATTATTATGTTCGTGAAGTTGCTGTGAAAGACAGGCACAGCGAAAAGATCTGAGTCTCAAAATATACTCACGAAAAACTTAAAATGTAGTAGTGCCACTGCGACTTCATATAGTTTTATACCTTGCCCCATGAAGCGCATCTTCACTCACGGTTGGGAGCGCGACAAAAGCTTAAGTTGAACAGGTGGGCGGGGGTTTGTGTGTTGGCATGAGAATATTTCCAGTTGCACTATTGGGTGACACCAAAGGGTACGCCACACATTGCAATAGGTGTTCGCTGTTTTCGCCTCAAAAACTGTCTCCGTAATCCCTCAGACGTCCAGGTATGATCCATTGCAAATCTGTCAACTGGACAAAAAGTTGTAGGAGTGAAGACGTTTCGCTGCTCATCCAAGCCGCTTCTTCAGCGCTGGTCAGATTACCGGTGGACAATGCCTTATATCTTCTATCTGAAGGGACCACCAGTAATCTGACCAGAACTGAAAAAGCGGCTTGGACGAGCAGCGAAACGTCTAATAAAAGATAAATGTAGATGATGTCTGCAGAAAACAGGTTCCTCCCTCGATGAAGATCTGTTGGAGATCTGTTTTGTTGCCTGCGAACAAAAAAAACTACCTCAGGAGAAGGTTCAGATTGGTCTCCTTCTCCATGTCCTCACAGATGTCAGGGGAGGCTGGTTGTTTCTCTGTTGGTGCTTGGGCTCAGTGCGTGGCCTTATAAATGATTCTAATGCTGCTCACTGTATTACAACGCACTTACATGACAAATATCTTAATATGAGCCGAGGCGCTGCAGCAGGTGTGCGCTGTGGTCCCCGGTGTCTGTTCATAATGTTGTGCTGTTATATGCAGGTTTAATGTGAGCATCAGGGCAATAAGGAGCATGGAGTCACTCAGCCAGGATCAGCCACACACATGTTCACGAGGGCAGTCCATCACACTCTAAAGATCGTTACCTAGAGCTGTAAGAACAAAAACTAACTTTTTATGGGCTCAGACATTTCATACATTTCAGAACTGCTGCACACTATCCTCCCGCCCTCACAACTGTTGCTATGTTGTTGCTATGGAGATTGTGGACAGTACAGTGGTAGCACAGTTGTTGTAACTTAAGACATGTTACTATAGATCATCACAATGGCTGAAATAGAACTTTTTATCAGTCTTACAAAAGAGAAATAGATTAAAAAAAATAAATTAAAAAAGTATGAATTGGCCCCAAGTCACACACACGCACACATATACATATACGTATACACACAAACATACACACACCTGCACACAAACACATACACACACATGCATAAATACACACACTCAGACACACACGCACTTACACACACATCCACACACTCAGACACAATCGTACACACACACTCAGACGCACACATATACGTATACACACAAACATACACACACCTGCACACAAATGCATACACACACACATACATGCATAAATACACACACTCAGATACACACGCACTTACACACACATCCACACACTCAGACACAATCGTACACACACACACATAAACATATACACACACACACACACACACACACACACACACACACACACACACACACACACACACTCAGACACACACACACTCACAGACACACACACACATACACACTCACAGACACACACACACATACACTCACAGACACACACACACATACACAGACACACACACACTCACAGACACACACACACACACACACACACACACACACACACACAAAACACATACACACACACACAGACACACACAGACATACACACACACACACACACACACACACACACACACACACACTCTTCACACTGAGGCCACGTGACTCAAAGATCAGGACTAACACCTGGTTCACTGAGAGCAGCACAGACAGAGCTCAGACTAATGTTGTGACTCTGGTTGTGTTTGATCAGCTGTAGAGTCTCTGTGGACCTGGAGCTCAGGTGTCACTGACTCATTGAGTGAATCTCACTGAGCTGGAGGCGTCTGCTCTGAGCTCACACCTCCACTGGTGCTAACAACCTCCAAACATCACTGCACAAAGACACTTCAGTTTGTGAAATTGCGCCTCGAGGTTTTACAGGAAAACGGACGAGACAGCAACGAGGCACAACTACCTGAAAGTTTTGTCTGATAAATGTTTTTTTCTCTTTTTGCCTGTAAAGTGGTTCATATGGTCAGACCCTAAGTGCGACCTGCTGCCACTCTTCTACCAATGATGTACGAACTCATCCATATCCAAAGTTTAAGATCATTTTTTAAAAGATTGTAGCTAGTAGGTCATTTAGTGATTTTTAGCAACCAAAGAGCCAATCCTGAGCGAGGCTGTTGAAGATAATGCCCCGTCCCGCCCTCCAGTAGGGATTGAGCACTTAGCAACGCTGTCAATTAAACCTGTTGCTAACGCTAGTGACCTCAGACAAAGAAGACCTCTGATTTGTCAGTAGTTAATTTTCATATCTTGATTTACGGCCACTATAGTGAAATATAAAAACCACATCATGTAGAGTGGGTTAATACAAAGATTTAAAAACTAAAATGTCGAGCCTGACAGCAGCAGTTATAGAGAGAGAGGCCATAGTTTTTCAAT
Organism: Periophthalmus modestus; assembly: GCA_019594935.1. Lineage (NCBI taxonomy): Eukaryota > Metazoa > Chordata > Actinopteri > Gobiiformes > Gobiidae > Periophthalmus > Periophthalmus modestus. The sequence continues at coordinate 21,105,447 of JAIEZT010001243.1, forward strand.
AGAAAGTAAATCGGAGCCAGAATCGATGGAGCCGGAAGCGTGCCCGTGCTCCTTTCCAATTTGGAACGCAGCGCTAGCAGGTTAGCCATGTCCATTTATATATTCAGTTTATGCCAGGCATGCCCAAACTGTGGCTCTAGGGCCAAATGCGGCCCTCAGACCAATTTTTCTTGGCCCTCAAGCTTCCAGGTGAATTGGCCCATATTACCGTAAACAGTACTTACTGCACATTTCTGAAAATCTACTTTAACAAGCCCATATCAAATATTTACTGTGTCCCTTTGTGGATGTAAGCATGAATAAAGATCTAGTGGTTCAGTCTGACTTATAATAAATACACAGATTTGAAGTATTCACTGTATTGGCGACCAGTCTGTGGCCCTCAGTCGGCCCTCAGCTTTGTCTCTGTTTTTATATATGAAGTATGGCCCTTAAAGAGAAAACTTTGGACACCTTTGGTCTATGCTGAACACCTAAACTCCACCTACACTACTCTTCTACCAATGATACATGAATTCACCTATATCCAAAGTGTAATAACATTTCTTAAAATATTGCAGCCAGCAGGTCATTCATAGTTATTTTTTCACATCGAATAACAATATGACAACATGACATAAGTTTATACTGCAGTAGATCCACGGGACTATTTTGCATTCATTTTTATAGTCGATGTATTTGAATATGAGATCTCAGAGTGAGGTGGGACGGATTTACCGGCACATGCATTATTAAAGCTCTATTTATATGCAGCGTCATGTTGTTGCATTGGAACCAAAATATTCCCACCACAAGTCTCCAGAAATACGGAGGCAGCTCCGGCTCTCACTCAGACTTGTGTCATTAGGAGGTCGCAGAACTTAAGTGCATGTTAATATCCAATGGCATCGCAGCTAATCACATCATAATTACATCGGGAAGCTTTGATAGAGTCGTAATTCAAACCCAGACCCCTTTGACCTCAAATAAACTATAACTAGATAGAGTTTAGTTTTTGAAAGAGCCTGTATTACGTCATTTTCCCATCTATGGTATAATATTTCCTCATCACAAACAGACCTGGAGTTGTGTTTTGTTTCATTCACACATGTTTAACACACAAACCCTGCATATATATTAAGCTGAGCTCTTCTCTCAAACAGAAAACACGATGTTCCACCTTGTGATGTCATCATGTGGCAATACAGGAAGTGCTCATCTGTGTTTTTAAACTCCATACACCTTCACTAGAATCATTTGGATGATTTCAGCCCAAGAATTGTCAATCTCTACTGAACTAAAAGGTCAAAGATAGCGGTTAACTTGAAGACTACCACTTCATGACATCACAAGGTGGAACAGAGCATGTTGCACTTTGGAGATGTAGCCAGAGTAAAAATGCAGGGTTACTCAAACATGTGTGAATGAAACAAAACATAACTCTAGGTCTGTTTTTGAGGAGGTAACAGCATTATAACATGACTTAAAGCTCATAAGAGTCAATTTTGTGTAATATAGGAGGTTTAAGGTTAAAAGTAAAATGTAGGATTGAGAGAGGCTCATTGAAAATAAGTGTAAATGTTTCTGATCTATCATTTCCAGCCCATATAAACAAAGGCTGTACAATTTTAACTACCACAGTAACTGAGACAAAATTAGAAAAAGTATATTGAAAGGTGAACAATATTATTTTTCTTCACAGGTGGCTAATTAAAAAGAAAAAGTAAAGCTTAAAGTATAATTAAACTAACTTTAAAATGAGTCACAGTGTACAGTATATAAGGTGGGAGTATAAACAAGTCGACTAAGTGAGTGTGGCATCACCCATATCGTTCAGTTTCGCTCAAACGAAGCTCATCGAGGGGCGAATTTCTTGATTTACGGGCACAATAGCAAAATAAAAAAAATAGAATCATGTAGGGCAGGTTGATACGAACGTTTTAAGACCAAAATGACAAGCCTGATAGCAGAAATTACAGAAAGAGAGATGACAGTTTTTCAATAGAAAGTGAATTGGAGCCAGAGTCGATGAAGCCAGAAGCACTGCCAATGATCACTTCCTGTTTGGAACGTGACAGCTAGCGGGTTAGCTATGTCCATTTATATATACAGTCTATGCTAAACACCTAAACTCCACCTACGACCACACTGCAAATAAAACTGTGAAACTGTGGAGGACTAAAGAATAACGTGAGCAGGGACGAGGGGCGAGGTCTGGACATAAGAGGAACAGCGTGATTGGTTTAAGAGGTATAAACATGTCAAACTCCGCCCCTGCAGCCAAGTGTTTGCAAATCATAGTCTTGCGTGATGTCACCAAGTACTTGAAATCACAGTGATCATTGGAGGAAACACACACAGCTGACAGCGTTTGAATAGAAAGTTCCAAATGTACTGTCATGATCCACGCCATGTTTTGCCTGTCTCCTGCCTCGTGTGTCTCCTCTCCCCCTCCCTCACCTGTCACTCCGGAGCTGGGCGGAGCGCTGCTCCTCCCACACGCACCTGCACCTCGTCTACGCTGATGTGCCACCAGCTGTGGAGGATAAATGGGACTTGGCCCATTCATTCGGTGCAAGTCCGTCCGTGTGAAAACGTAGCTATTCTGCTCTCTCTTGGATTCTGCTTGCTATTTTCGTGAATGCTGAACTACTCCTGTGTTTTCCTCCAGACCTATGCTCCCGGATCCTCCGCATGCCTGCATCTCCCGTCCAGCTCCCGTCTCGTCTTCCCGGTAACCTGTTTGTCTTATCCACGCACTCAATCGTACTCAGCTCACGGCTCCTGCACTCTCACCTGCTCTTCGCTGTCGGCTCTTCGTCTTCGCTCTCACCTGTGCCTCGTTCCTGGGTCCTCGTCCTGCTGTCCGGTCTTGCCTGCTCCGTGTCCTGGTTCCTCGTTCCTGTTGTCCGGTCTTGCCCGCCTCGTGTCCTGGTTCCTCGTTCCTGCTGTCCGGCCTTACCTGCTCCGTGTCCTGGTTCCTCGTTCCTGTTGTCCGGTCTTACCTGCTCCGCGTCCCGGCTCCTCGTTCCTGCTCTCCGGTGTTACCTGGTCCCGACTCCTGGCTCCTCGTCCCGCTCCCTGTTACCCTGAGACTCTGTACTTGTGTTCGTGCTTCATATTCACCGTTGTAAATAAACACTGTTTAAACTGCTCCCGGCCTGCACTTTTGGTCCGTCTACACCACATTACGACAGAACGGACTTGCCATCATGGACCAAGCGGCCGCTGGTGCAGAACAGACAATTCAACAAGCCTTCTCGCACCAAGGAGTGATGCTGGGAAGGCATGATCAAACAATTCAGACTCTTGTCGAGCAAAACCAAACGCTCTCCCAACAGATGGTTCAACTTAGCAATCAGGTCGCCACTCTGCTAGCCCCCGCTCCGCCGGCTCCCGTCGTCCCCGCCTCCGCGGGAGTTCTACCACCGGCCCACCCGGAGTCGAGAGGCACGGATCCGGAACCATATTCAGGTCAGCCCGGCCTCTGCCGGGGCTTTATTTTTCAGTGCAAATCCATGTTCCAGCAGCGCCCCGGCCACTTCTCCTCTGACGCAGCCAGAATCCGGTATGTCTGTGGGTTACTAAGGGGACGAGCCTTGCAGTGGGCCGAGGCGAGATTCTCTAAGACTGTATTAGAATCTGTGAACTATGAACACTTCTTAAGTGAATTTGAACTCGTGTTTAACCACCCACACTATCAGGCGGACGCCACCTCGCGGCTACTCTCTCTCTCCCAGGGCACCCGGACCGTGTCGGACTACACGGTCGAGTTTTGGACGCTTGCCGCTGAGGTGGACTGGACCGAGAGCGCGCTGAAGGCCGTCTTCTGTAACGGGCTCAACGGCGCCCTGAAGGACGAGCTAGCCTCCCGTGACGAGCCCCCAGACCTGCGCTCTCTGATCACCCTCACCGGGAGGGTCGACCAACGCCTACAAACACGACGCCGAGAGAGACGCCGCTCACCACCCCGGCTTGAGGGGCACCGCTCACCGGCCCGGACCGAGCCCCGCTCACCAGCGCCCCCCAGGGAGGAACCGATGCAGCTCGGACGGGCCCACCTCACCGAGGAGGAGCGCCTTCGCCGCCGCCGCGCTGGGGAGTGTCTCTACTGTGGTACCAAAGGCCACTTCATCGCTGCATGCCCTGTCCGGCCAAAAGGGGCAGGCCCGCCAGTAGCCCTGGGAGTACTAGCGGGTCGGCACGCCATCCCAGGAGAAAAGAACCAACTCCGGCTCCACGCCACCCTCCGTTTTCGGTCCGAAACCCTCTCTGTGTTAGCATTAGTAGACTCAGGGGCCGAAAAAGACTTCATGGACCGCGCCCTGGCCGAGCAGTGGGGCATTCGCATGGACCCTCTGGACCACCCACTCTCGGCCACGGCCCTTAATGGACTGCGATTAGCGCGAGTGACTCATGTTACCGAACCCATATCCCTGGTTTTGTCCGGTAATCACCACGAGACCCGACGCTTCCACTTAATCGAGTCCCCCTCTTCGTCGCTGGTGCTGGGCTACCCCTGGCTCCGGACCCACAACCCGAACATCGATTGGTCTCAGGGGAGGGTGTCCGGGTGGAGTCCAGCCTGTCACGCTCAGTGCCTGCAGTCCGCGCTGTCCCCCGCTAACGCGACCGGCCAACCGCCCCGGGACACCCCCGACCTCTCCTCCGTTCCTGACGAATACCACGACTTTAGCGAAGTTTTTAGTAAAGATCGAGCGCTCTCGCTACCCCCGCATCGTCCTTATGATTGCGCCATCGACCTCCTGCCCGGGGCCCCCCTGCCGTCCAGTCGTCTCTACAATCTGTCCCGTCCCGAACAAGAAGCCATGGAGAACTATATTCGAGACTCTCTGAACTCAGGTATCATTCGCCCGTCCACCTCCCCGGTCGGCGCCGGTTTCTTTTTTTTGTACTAAGAAGGACAAAACCCTACGCCCCTGCATAGACTATCGGGGTCTTAATAACATTACTGTTAAAAATAAGTATCCGTTACCGCTCCTCGACTCCGCGTTCACCCCACTTCACGGCGCCACGGTGTTTTCCAAACTCGACCTGCGCAACGCCTACCATCTGGTCCGCATTAGGGAGGGGGACGAGTGGAAAACCGCGTTCAAAACACCTCTAGGCCATTTTGAATATCTCGTAATGCCCTTCGGTCTCACTAACGCCCCCGCAGTCTTCCAAGCTCTCATTAACGACGTTCTCCGAGATTTTTTGAACCGTTTCGTGTTTGTTTACCTAGATGATATTTTGATATTTTCTCAGTCTATACAGGAACACCGCCAACACGTCCGCCTCGTCCTCCAGCGCCTCCTAGAGAACCGACTCTATGTAAAAGCCGAAAAATGCGAGTTCCACTCCGACGAAGTCAGCTTTTTGGGGTTTATTATCGGTAAAGGACAAATCAAGGCCGATCCCGAAAAAAAATTAAGGCCGTTACCGACTGGCCAGCCCCGACTAACCGCAAACAACTGCAACGCTTTATCGGTTTTGCTAACTTTTACCGTCGGTTCATACGCGATTTTAGCCGCGTTATAGCCCCACTGACCCAACTAACCTCCCCTTCTTCCCAGTTCTCCTGGTCTCCGGCAGCGGACGCCGCCTTCACTCAGCTCAAGGCCCTTTCACGTCAGCCCCCATCCTTCACCAACCCGACCCCTCTCGTCAGTTCGTGGTCGAGGTGGACGCCTCGGACTCTGGTGTGGGAGCGGTCCTCTCCCAGCGTTTCGACCCCCACAACCGGCTCTGCCCGTGCGCCTTCTTCTCCCGGCGTCTGACCCCTGCTGAACAGAATTACGACGTCGGTGACCGGGAGCTACTCGCGGTCAAGCTCGCCCTGGAGGAGTGGCGTCACTGGCTGGAGGGGGCCGAACAGCCATTCCTGGTCTGGACGGACCATAAAAACTTGGCCTACATCCAGTCCGCCAAAACGCCTCAACCCCCGCCAGGCCCGCTGGTCCTTATTCTTCAGCCGCTTCCACTTTACCCTCACCTACCGTCCAGGCTCCCGCAACGTCAAGCCCGACGCCCTCTCCCGTCAGTTCACCCAGCACGAGAGCACCAGTGACCCCGGCTCCATCCTCCCGTCCTCGTGTCTTGTCGCCGCCGTCCACTGGGAAATTGAGGATCTGGTCCGCAACGCTCAGGCCACGTCTCCCGACCCAGGTAACGGTCCACCAGGTGTCACCTTTGTCCCAGACTCTGTCCGTTCCCAGGTGCTGCAGTGGATCCACGGCTCTAAGTTTGCCTGCCACCCGGGAGCCAGCCGCACCCTGTCCCTGCTCAGAAGGCACTTCTGGTGGCCTACCATGGACCGTGACACCCGGGAGTTCGTGGCCGCCTGCCAGGTATGCGCCCGATCCAAATCCACACACACACCCCCGTCTGGTCTCCTGTTGCCGCTGCCCGTCCCCAAGCGACCCTGGTCCCACATCGCCGTGGATTTCGTCACCGGACTCCCTCCTTCCCACGGAAATACGGTCATCCTGACGGTCGTCGACCGATTCTCCAAGGCGGCACACTTCATCGCGCTACCCAAGTTACCCACGGCCAAGGAAACCGCCGATCACCTCACCTCCCATGTAGTCCGACTTCACGGTATCCCCACTGACATTGTTTCCGATCGTGGCACCCAGTTCACGTCCCAAGTGTGGCGGGCTTTTTGTGAGGGGCTGGGTGCCACGGTCAGTCTCACCTCTGGTTTTCACCCACAGTCTAATGGACAAACGGAGCGGGCCAACCAGGACCTAGAGTCCGCTCTCCGCTGTGTGACCTCCGCGAACCCCTCGGCCTGGAGCACTTTTCTTCCCTGGGTCGAATACTCTCACAACGCCTTGGTGAGTTCCTCCACAGGCCTCTCCCCGTTCCAGATATCTTTGGGCTACCAGCCCCCTCTTTTCCCAGCAGAGGAGGCAGAGTTGGCCGTACCCTCCGTCCAGCACCACCTGAGTCGCTGCCGCCGCGTCTGGGCCAAGACACGGGCTGCGCTCCTCCAGGCGGGCCAACGAATGAAGGCCGCGGCCGACCGCCACCGGACCCCCGCGCCCAACTACCAGCTCGGTCAGCAGGTATGGCTGTCTGCCAAAACCATCCCCTCAAGACGGACTCTCGAAAACTCTCGCCCCGGTACTTGGGGACCCTTCGAAATAACGAGGATCATCAATCCAACCGCCGTGCAGCTACGCCTCCCCCCGACGCTCCGCATCCACCCGACGTTTCATGTGTCGCAGATCAAGCCCGTGCAGAACAGCAACCTTTGCCCTCCGGCCGAGCCCCCTCCACCCGCCCGAGTCGTGGATGGTCACCCGGCCTTCACCGTCAGGCGTCTGATCGACGTTCGGCGACGGGGCCGGGGCCTCCAGTACTTAGTGGACTGGGAAGGTTACGGTCCGGAGGAGCGCTCCTGGGTGCCGAGGGCTCGCATCCTGGACCCCGACCTCGTCCGCGAGTTCCACCGGGCCCATCCAGACAAGACAGCCGCCGTGGTCCACCAGGAGGTGGCCCTTAGGGGGGGGGTACTGTCATGATCCACGCCATGTTTTGCCTGTCTCCTGCCTCGTGTGTCTCCTCTCCCCCTCCCTCACCTGTCACTCCGGAGCTGGGCGGAGCGCTGCTCCTCCCACACGCACCTGCACCTCGTCTACGCTGATGTGCCACCAGCTGTGGAGGATAAATGGGACTTGGCCCATTCATTCGGTGCAAGTCCGTCCGTGTGAAAACGTAGCTATTCTGCTCTCTCTTGGATTCTGCTTGCTATTTTCGTGAATGCTGAACTACTCCTGTGTTTTCCTCCAGACCTATGCTCCCGGATCCTCCGCATGCCTGCATCTCCCGTCCAGCTCCCGTCTCGTCTTCCCGGTAACCTGTTTGTCTTATCCACGCACTCAATCGTACTCAGCTCACGGCTCCTGCACTCTCACCTGCTCTTCGCTGTCGGCTCTTCGTCTTCGCTCTCACCTGTGCCTCGTTCCTGGGTCCTCGTCCTGCTGTCCGGTCTTGCCTGCTCCGTGTCCTGGTTCCTCGTTCCTGTTGTCCGGTCTTGCCCGCCTCGTGTCCTGGTTCCTCGTTCCTGCTGTCCGGCCTTACCTGCTCCGTGTCCTGGTTCCTCGTTCCTGTTGTCCGGTCTTACCTGCTCCGCGTCCCGGCTCCTCGTTCCTGCTCTCCGGTGTTACCTGGTCCCGACTCCTGGCTCCTCGTCCCGCTCCCTGTTACCCTGAGACTCTGTACTTGTGTTCGTGCTTCATATTCACCGTTGTAAATAAACACTGTTTAAACTGCTCCCGGCCTGCACTTTTGGTCCGTCTACACCACATTACGACATGTACGTAATTTGCATTTTGCCAAAAAGTGCTAGGAACTGGATTAATTAAAACTTTGTAGCAAAAAAAGTAGATTTAGTGTTTAGTTCCACTTTAAGGTGCATCCTGTCTCCATGGAATTGTCCTTCTTTGCCTGGGATGTTCCGCAGGAAGGCGTTAATCTTATCTACCTTTCATTTCTTCAATTACAGGTCCCACCGGAGGAGCTGGAGGAAGTGTCTGGGGTGGGGGAAGTCTGGGAGTCCTTACTTAGACTGCTGCCCCTGCGACCCAGCCCCAGATAAGAGGAAGAAAATGGATCGATGGAACCTTGAAAAACACACACTCTTACTGTCGGTTCACCTCTCCCAAAACCCTGTAACTTACCCTAGTGATGGCCTCTGGTTGTTTCCATGGAGATAGGTTTGTTGAATGTCATACTACGGAACATTTCAGGCAAAGCTATAAATTCTCCATGGAGACAAGCATGTGGAGAACCCTCTAAGACAACAATATTGAGGTTTGAAATGTGTTATAAAGGACTTTAATTGTTTTAAATTTACTCAATTAATGTTGAACATTAAGGTCATTTTCATCTTGAGCCAGCTTTTCTTTCTTAGAATGAGAATCAGACAAATGTAATACACATCATTGTGAACAACTCAGACTTTTTAGATGTAAATTATTACAAAAATGATCATTAATCCATTAAATGTAAATTCTGTTAAAAACTCGTCTTCAGAGAAAGGCTTGCTAGTTTTTGCTAATTTGAATGCCAACAAAAAAACTTTCGTTGGTATTTTGATCAGACTTCGGCAAAAAAATATTTTGTTTTCCACTCCATATTAAACAGTCAGCGCTTCACTATCCACTTTTCTTTTCTTTGATAAGCTAATTTTTTGCAGAGGGGCCGATAAGAGAATAAGAGAGTAATATAAGGCTGATCTAGCTGAAGTGCGTCATAATTTGGTGACATTCGGCGGACCGGATTAATAAGCCCAATGTGGCCCCTGGGCCCTAATTTGCCCACCCCTAAGCTTTACTTTTTTCAGTAAACCACCAAAGTTGCATAGTGCACTTTAAATTCTTTGTCCTACAGTGCTCATTTTCTGGTTTATGCAGACCTTTTATGATGACGATGACGACGACGATGATTATGATGATGATGAGTTAATTTCAAGCACTGGTCTTGGATAATTTTTCATACTTATCCAAGAAAGGAAAAAAAAAACTAAGCAAAAAGCCCACATGCATTCACTTTGAATGTATCACGTAAACAAAATGTCTTTGGACTAAAGTCTCTTTGCTCAACAGGGAGTGTGATGAAGTAATATACCCACCCCCTCGTTATGCAGTAAATGCTTTTTCTACTATGCTTCCTGTACTTGCATTATACAGTCACACAAATTTCATAGTATTAATTAATATTCTCAAAGATTCAGATGTACAAATCCGACACACAGCACTGATTCATAGCAATAAGTAAAGTGTAAAGGCTCTCACAGCAACTCGCTTCTATACTGGGAAAATATGAGGTTTTTATACATTTGTGAATACTTGTGCTTTGCTTGAGCTGCTTCCCAAGACTGTTCTGCTGACCCACTTTTCCAACTGAAACAGAAGCCCTTACAGTACGAGCCCCTATAAATCTTTACTCAAACACACAGCAATAATCCCATTAATTATCTGGTTATTCTAGTTATCTGATTTGACTGGTCATGCAAATATACCAGCGTAGTGATAAAAGGGTCATTAGGCGGCATTTACATAAACAGAAAGAAGATTACCCACATTCGGTTTGACATTTTCATCTTCTGACATCTGCAGAAATACGACGATGAACTTTTGTGCATGTAACACCAGAAGCCTGTCCAAGTTCACCCAGAAACTGTAATAAAAGTATCATTAAACTACATTTAAAGGTGCATTACGGAGCTTTTCTGGTGGACGGTTCGCCACCTGCTCGTCTCTATCAGTAGCTCAGTGGGAAAATTGTCTGTCTGTCTACTGATCTGAAGGTTGGAGGTTCAATTCCTGCTCTCAACCTAAAAAAAACCTCATTGCTAGAGCGGTCAGATCCACTGACTCACGGGTTGATGGTTTGATTCCAGCTCCCACAGATGAGATGTTGTTGTGTCCTTGGGCAAGACACTTAACTCACCTCACCCCCAGTGTCTGTGTACACTGGTGTATGAATGTGCCCTGATTACAATGGAAATCTGTGTTTTTTTAATTTATTTTTATGTGTTTTATTGTATTATATTGATTTTATGTACAGTTATTTATTTTTTATTTTTTTGCACTTTTTATAGAGTTGCTTTTGATTTTTTTTTTTTTTAAATTTGATTTTACTGGTTTTATTTTTGTAAGATTAGTGAAATTAAATGAGTATCTATGTATTTTCATTGTTGTTCTTTTTATTTTTATTTTTAGTCACTGTGTCTCTGTGCAGCACAAAAAAAAAAAAAAAAAATCCAGTTATTGAAAGGAACAAGATAATCAGTTTAATGCCATACGGCTGAACATTCCTAGTAAAGCAATAATATCTCCATGGAGACGAGGAAGTGATTTCAGTGTTTTGGTGTGTTTATAAAGCTCATGTAGCAGCTGATCTTTGCAGAGCTGATACAGAACAGCCATTGTACATTTCTTCAGACCCACTTCTCCAATTCAAACCATCACTGTTGGAGCTAGAATTATAGTCTTTACATATAATTAGCAAAAGATGAAATTTAAATCTGTCAACTGGACAAATCGTTGTAGGAGTGAAGACGTTTCTGAAGGGAGGAGTTAACTACACTGAAACTATAAACCGATATTGTCTCCAGTTTCAGTGTTAACGACCCTATTCAACCCCTATTGTACATACATCTAAATGGACATAGCTTACCTGCTAGCCTCCACGTTCTAAATAGGAAGAGATCATGGGCGCGGTTATAGCTCCATCGACTCTAGCTCCAATTCACTGTCTATTGAAAAACTGTCGTTCCTCTCTCTGTAACTGCTGTTGTCAGGCTCGTCATTTTGGTCTTAAAATGTTCGTCTTAAGTCAGTCTACATGATTCTTCTTCACTACTGTGTCCGTAAATCAATATATAACCATTAATAACAGACGAATCAGGCTCCTTCTTTCCCCGAGGTCACTCCCGCTAACGTGAGCAACAGATTTGATTGACAGCGTTGCCAAGCGCCCACGCCGTACTAAACCAGCGGTGCAGGCAGGAAGACGTTCAAAAGCCTCGCTCTGGATTGGCTCTTTGGTTGCTATGATATTCGTGGACGGAATTCCAAATTTGTAACTCGGCTCCAAATTTGCCGATGTAACTGCTACATTTGACTCGAGCTGAATGCTATGGGTGACGTCACACTCCCTTAATCCACAGATAAATCTATTTTTCCATCTTTTAGAGTTAGAGTCCTGGTTTTATTTGTATAAGACCTGCTTTGGCCCCATCATAGACCAGAGTAACCAGAGGAAACACTGGAGACAGACACAGATCACCACTGAAGGCCCCATGCCCCACACCAAGAACCACAGCGTAACATTACCATATCATACACACACTTTGCCAACACATCTGACCAATTTGTTTTTTTTTAAGATTTACACAAAAACACAGCGCGACAGGGTTAGCTCGCAAAACGACAGCACATGAAATGAAATGGGAATGGTGCTAGCGGGCCCGTTTGATCAAGTATTTAAAAATATACACGACGCTACAGATAAGTGAATGCAGAGAATTGGTAAAAAAGAAAAGTAGACATTTATGAAGAATCCAATTTCCTGTGAACACATCCTCAGGGCTATGGAAACAAAACAATTATTATTCATGAGAACCAAGACAAGTGCAACACACCTAACCTCGTTTACCGCTGTCCATATACTGTGTGGTTACTTATTGTACCATAGTTTTTTAGCCAGTGAAGTTTTTTTTTTTTTTGTTTATGAAATGATATAATTCAACTCCTAACCCTACCGCCTTAATTAAATAGTCGTTATCAAGCCTGAATCAATTTTAAAAGGTGCTGTAACTGGATTTGTACTTTTAAAGAACCCATAATATGCTATTTTTGGATCTACCGTATTTTTCGGCGCTTGATGGATCGTCAGAGCATTACAGCTACCATAGTCAAGAGCCTCGCGGAGTAATATGTGTGTAAGGACACCAAAATGGAAAGAACATCACTGAAAAGGAAATCGAGGTCCCCTTCACCTTTGACATCCTCGTGAACCGTACTGTCGAGAAAACAGGGTCCAGTGCGGTATCAAGGAACGAGAAGTCATCTGTCACTGTAGTTTTTGGTTGCCAGAAATTACATCTTATTGTCATTTTCAAGAGGAAGACTTTGCGGAAAAGAAAAGTCTCCGGCCGGCGTCATCATCAAGGCTAACCCAAAGGTCTGGATGGACGTGGAGAAGTTGAGAAGTGGCTCAGGTCTCGTCTGAGCTTTCAAGAAGGTCGGAATCATCACTAAACAGCTAAATAACAGCGACAAGACTGACTCGGACAACGATGAGAGGAACCCGGGTATGTTTGATGTCGTAATCTGACTTTTTTGACGTTTTGTTTCGCTTAATGTGCCCATAGACTGTGGGAAGAAGCGGACTAAGCGAGTGTGACGTCACTGATATAGCGCCTCGTAATCTGGTGCGCTTTACAGCCTGAAAAATACGGTATGTTATAATGTTATTTCCTCATCATAAACGTACCTGGAGTTGTGTGAAATGATTCTAGTGAAGATGTGTGGAGCACTTCCTGTATCACCACATGACATCACAAGGTGGAACAGAGTGTTTCCTGTTTTAGAGATGTTTGTGATGAGGAAACATTATAACATGAATCATAAAATAGAGTAATACAGGCCCTTTAAAACTATATGAATTATTTCTCTTCAGTATTTTTCATACTTTCACTTCCTTTTTTGATTCAAAGTTTTCTTATCTTACTCCCTGAGCAGTAAAGGCGAGCCCTAAACTTTGAGAGTGTTTGGGGAGATGTGATTTATGTTCACATTTCAAAACAAAGGAGCAGATAAAGTGTGCTTTAGCTAACAGGCAGGTAAACAGGCTCTAATGAAGACACCAGCTGCTCTCAGACGTAATGACTTTCAGGTTTCCGAGCCAAGATCGACAAAGTGATTGACTCGGAGACGCACAGAATCAATGCGCACAAGGCTCAGAATATTAAGCAGATAGAAGATGGAAACTGATGATGAGATCCCACTTAAAGGGCCCAGATTACACATGTAGTACTGTATGTCAAGTTTTCTGATCTGTTCTAATGTTGTTTCCTCATCACAAACAGACCTGGAGTTGTGTTTTGTTTCATTCACATTTTTAACACACAAACCCTGCAGATTTAAACTGAGTTCTTCTCTCAGACTGAAAACACTCTGTTCCACCTTGTGATGTCATGTGGTAATACAGGAAGTGCTCCACTGTGTTTTTAAACTCCATACACCTTCACTAGAATCATTTGGATCATTTCAGTCCTGGAATTGCCGATCTCCACTGAACTGAAGGTAAAAAGCAGCTGTTAACTTGAAAACTTCCACTTCATGACATCACAAGGTGGAACAGACCATTTTGAGTTTATGAGATGTAGACAGACTAATAATAAAGTGTTACTCAAACATGTGTGAATGAAACAAAACACAACTACAGGTCTGTTTTTGAGGAGGTAACAACATTATAACACGACTTAAAGCTCATAAGAGTCTTTTTTTTTGTAATATAGGACCTTTAATGTAGGATTAATGATGGATAGAGTATAGATTCTAGAGTTGATTTTGATACTAAGGAAAAGTATTGATACTTGATACCAATTCTGGTATGGCTAATTATATATAATATACTTTTTTCCACACAAAATAATAGTTTATTTAATACTACCATGTGGCCTCATACTAGTTTTGATACAGCTTCAGATTACTCGTTACAGCTTCTATACAGCTCAGAAATATTTCAATTTTGTTTTCTTTTTCTGTGGCAGTGCCCAGACTATGGAACTGCGCCCGCTAACTGTCAAGACCAGACTGAAAACCTGCCTCTTCTCCCTGGTATTTAATACTAGCTAGACAAGATGGTGTTTTATTAGTAAAAGCCAAAAGTAAAATCTATCAACTGGACAAAACGTTGTAGGAGTGAAGACGTTTTGCTGCTCATCCAAGTCGCTTCTCCAGTTCAGGTCAGATTACTGGAGGACACTGCCTTATATCTGTCTGAAGGGAGGAGCTAACTACACTGAAATGTATGTACGCCAGGTTTATTGAGCTACACATGAGTAGATATAAGGCAGTATCCACCAGTAATCTGACCTGACCTGGAGAAGCGACTTGGATGAGCAGCAAAACATTTTCACTCCTACAACTTTTTGTCCAGTTGACAGATTTTACGTTTGGCTTAGATGATGGAGGGTCACACAGACATCTCGGTATTTTATTCCCTGTATATCGTGTTATCTGTGTATATATATAATTTTTTTTTGGTGACTTTTATGTGAAGCTCTTTGGTCAGCTCAAGCTATAGAAATAAACTTGAATTGAATTGCATTTATCTTCCATTATTATATATATTTATGTGATTTTTTTGTATTTTTTTTTTTTGGATACTGGTTTTGATGCTTAATACTTCTTTCTACACACAAAGAAGATCAATCAGCCAATGACACCACGGACACAGAGGATGCAGTCAGCAGAGGCAGACCATGACAACCCGACAGATATACGGCTTAGATCTTCCACTTTGCACCTTGAGTCCTTTCTCTCTTCCTCCCTCTCTCTTCTGCCTCCTCTCCCTCTCTCTCTTTCTCTCTCCGCTCTCTCTATCTCTCCCGTACTACCCGTCTTCCCTCCTTCACTCTCTGTCCCCGCTGCTTCTCTCTGTCAATCAATCTGTGCACTGCTGGGATTTCGGGAGGGAGAGGAGGAAGAGGGAGGAGGAGGAGAAAGAGGGAGAAATAGGAGAGGGAGGAAGAGGGAGGGAGAGGAGAAGAGAGAGGAGGACAGGGGAGGAGGAAGAGTGAGGGAGAAGAGGGAGAGAAGGAGAGGGAGGGAGGAAGAGAGGAGAGGGAGGAAGAGGAGGGAAGAGGGAAGGAGAAGAGGGAGAGAAGGAAGAGTGAGGAAGAAGAGGGAGGGAGAGGAGGAGGAGAGGGAGGGAGGAAGAGGAGGAGAGAAAGGAATTGGAGAGAGAAGAGGAGAAGAAGAAGACAATGGGGAGAAGGGGAAGTGGAAAGGATGAGAGGGAGAGGAAGAAGGAAGGGGGGAGAGAGAAAAAGAGGTATAGAGCTTATGAAATAGCGCTGTCAGAGGGAGAGTGTAAAAACAGGAGCTGAGGCCTGGATGATGGAATAGTCTAGAGGCAGGTTACAGGCAGCTTTTCTCAAAAAACCAAACAATGTAGACTGATAAAAGGAGGATCTCATTTTGAAATTATCTGGCATCTTCTGACCGTTGCCCTGAGCGTGAAGTATTTTGTGTACCTGCCCGTCCAAACTGGCGTCAGCAAAAAGTAAATATCAAATAACTATATCAGTTATAACCCAGGAGAAATAAAGTGATCACACAAAAAGACCAACAACTGCAAATCTGCACCAGTCACACCCTCATTCAATGGTTTTATTTTTATTTGAAGTACTTTCTACATTTTTATACATACAGAAGATATTATTTATACAAAGAAGGATATATGGAGAAAAAAAAAAAAAAGAAACATATATATTTTTTGACAAAACAAAGGGTGACCGTTTTGAGGATTTGATTATAAAAAATATATATATAAAAAATAAAATAAATAAAAAAAAGGAGACTTATTATTATTATATTATTATTATTATTATTATTATTATATTATTATTATTTATTATCATCATTTATTATTATTACTATTACTATATTATTATTATGATATTATTATTATATATTATTATTATTATCATTATTTATTTATTTTTTTTTTTATTTGCTACAATAATTCCATATATCTTACTTCATATATTTGATGTCTTCTGTATGTATATAATATGTATAAAGTAGTAAAAAAAAAAAAAAAAAAAAAAAAAAATTGAATGAGAGTACAGTACATGAAAATTGCATGCACTTTTCGCATAATAAACTTGCTGAACTGGCTCAACCATAGATAAACTAAAAGAAAAATGTATGTGTGAATTTCCATAAGAAACAGAGATCAGCTGTGCTCCAGCGCCTCCACATACAGCCCACCGAGTCAGAGCAGAGACACGAGCTCAAACACAGAGACAAAACACTCTTTGTAATGGTCATCATCAGGTTTTTCTTAGAAGCAGAGAAAACAAACGTACATCTCCAAGTTTGACTATAATCTCCTATTTTCATGTGTGCCTCTGCCCACATCCGTCCAGCTATGTGTACATGCCAAAATACTAAAAAATACAAAGGGCTAAACTGTATCAGAACCCACACAGCACAGGAGCAGCCGCTGTTTACCCAGACCGCAGCAGATGAACATCTCCAGAACACATGTGTGTCAGCTCCAGGAGAAAGAGAGTTTGAACAAGAGGAAACAGCGACTTACCTAAAAACACAAAGGAAAAGAACACAATGGCATTGATTAACTAAATATCTATTTACAGTCAAAACCATTTGACAGTTAAAAATACATTTGTGGACCAAATTGTTCCTGAGTTTCTGGGCCAGCAGTGGCACATTTGCATTGGTCGCACATCGCACTGGTTTAGAATAACATAGTGATCTGCATCCACCAGCAACACAAATACAATTATGTCGAGGGTCTGAGCAACAAGGGCCCCCCCCGCCAGTAACAGAGATATTGTATAAGATCTCTTGAGGTCAAACTTTGTCCTGTGTTGTTGTCCGAATCTAAGTATAAAGCATTTTTAAATGTCGGGGAGTCAGGACGTGCACGTTAGCAGGCTAGTTGTTTGCTTACCGTCACAACAAAAACTCATTACGGTGAATAATGCGGAGCTGGGACGTAAAGGAAGTCAGGAATAACTTGGGACGCTTGCAAAATATTAAAGGAGTTAATGATGCAAAGTGGACTCTTATGCGCTTTTAAGTCGTGTTATAATGTTGTTCCTCCTCAAAAACAGACCTGGAGTGGGTTTGTTCATTCACCACATGTTTGAGTAACTCTTGAGTATAGTCTGTTAAACATCTCAAAACTCAAAATGCTTTGTTCCACCTTGATTTCATGAAGTGGTAGTTTTCAAGTTAACAGTGACTGAATCCATTTTTTCTGTAGAGATTGGCAGTTCCGGGTTGCAATCATCCAAGTGATGATTGATTGAATGATTCTAGTGAAGGGTGTATGGAGGTTACAAAACCGTGGCAGCATTGCCTGTTTACACACATGATCGACATCACAAGGTGAACAGGTATTACAGTTGAGACAAAGAATAGCCTAAATATGGCAGTGGTTTTGACTGTAGTTCTAACCTTTGGAAAAAAAACAAAATAATAAGATAATATCTGAATATTATGTTACTTTCATATGAAGAACACACCATCAAAAGCAGCCACAGTTATTTTTCAAACATTCACAGACACAAGTCAAACTCAAAAAAAAAAGGATTCTTGGAGTACTCAGGGTTCAAGTGGTGTGGTTGTTAAGACTCAAACTCCAGAGCTCTGACAAAACTATATTAGAGAGGCCTCGCCATACACGTATGGGCCTCCTCATGTAAACTGAGGAATACCTGATAACATGCACCATCCACTGCATGCCTGAGACAAAACACTACCAATAATCCTCTGCTCTGTATGTGTTGATTTGATGAGCACTGCTGACTGTGTCAGGCTGGGTTGTGTTCTGCACCGCTGAAGTTATGACAATTTGGTACTGTACTTTCATGTCGTGTTTCAGGTCAAGATTGGCTATAGGGTAATGGTTGTTGAAAGAAGAGTTCAGGCCACATCATTCGCACTCGTTGGTTCACTTTGTCCTAACGTTTCGGTGCCCTCTGATGTTGCATGGTATTAAAAAAAAAAAAAAACAAAAAAAGGGTAAAAAAACAGCCATTGAGGGAGGTTCATGGAAAACTCTTGATGCACCTCTTATTTGCTAAAAAAAATAAATAAATAAATAAATAAAAAAAAATAAAAAAAGTCTGAATATTAATGAAAATATGTCTTTTTAAACAATATTTTTCGTGTTTCACATGACCGAAATATGTACATGAAAACAAAAACAATGTGAAGACAATGGCCAAATGACCAAAAGATTACAAAAATTACCAAAGTTAGATCAAACCATAATACAAAAAAACCATGTCCAGTTTTTGTTTTTTTTAACTTCTCAAGGCAAAATACGTAAAAAAGAAAAATTTCAACAGAAAATCCCAATCAACCATCCTTCCGGCATCATCTGCTAAATTAAATAAGAAATCTTCAGAGGACCCACCATCTTCCAATAATTCAGT
>JAIEZT010001243.1:21124243-21202040 GCA_019594935.1 Periophthalmus modestus
CCACACTAGGCTCTGTAACACTGGGGCGAGCCTTCTGTGCAGCTGCATCAAGATCTGGACGCTCCCTGTCAGTGAGAAGCCACACACAGCCTGGACTTTTGAAAACTAATGTAAGACCTTGTTTTCATTTAGAACAGATACATGTTGTGTTGGCGCTGTTTGGCAATTAGTAATGATTTAAATTCTTGTTTTATGTAGCATCTGAGCGTCAATGGAATGAGAGGCATTCTAAAGAAAACGGATTATTATAAAATGTATTTAAAACAGCAGTCACGCCAAAGACACCGAGCCCACTGTTTCCGGGATGCAGTTTCAAACCGTAACAGTACACAAACTGACATAAGTTTTACATTAATAGACCAGCTCCACCCTTTTTCCTACCTTAAACATTACAGACTAAGGTAATTTTGTGTCTCGAAAGGAAATTCTCTTCGGATATTTGACCCGTTCCTTGATGCATGGGCACATCAGGAAACAGGACCCGGAATAGTGAGAACATGCAAAACTCCACACAGGAAGACCCAGGCGAGATGGAGATCTGAGCTGGGAACCATTCTTGATGTGAAGCGCCGGATATTACGCTGGAATACGTCTACATCGTAACCCCAAAACGGCCACAAGGCCTACGTTAGCACATTCACGGACAAAACTTCATCTAAAATGCCTTAGCTATTGTACGCCCTTGTATATTTAGCCTATTTACAGTTCCGTATATGTTTGTCTGCGCAGAGTAGAGCAGAGGACAAACGCAAAAGCTAGTTACATTTTAAACTACAAATTAAATTCTATCGGTGATTAAAATATCTGAAATGAAAGGCTTCACTCTGAATCAATTGTAATGAGCTTATCAACGGTAATAACCTTTAATAAACCACTAAGGCAACAACTGCCAAAAAAAAAATGTAATTAAGTCGTTATATTACTTGTTTCACTAATGAAAATGGCGAGGGACATGCGGGGTGAAGGAAGGTGATCCTGTGGAGGTTCCGAAGGTTCAACATGTGTGAATTTACCTTTTGGAAAGTACAGTGTAATCTATAGGGAAGGCTGTCTCCTGCCTCCATCTGCGAGTATGTCATCATCACAATCAGAAAAGCACCAACAGCAGCAGGTTTCTGTTTCCATCTCCCAGCGAAACCCCTCAGACAACAATGCATTTTAATGAAAAAAGTTGCCAAGGAACAGTGTCTGCCGGAACCTTACAGTTGTCGTGTTGTGAGCCCCAAACGCCATTTACATATTTATAGTTACACTGTTGCAAACACAGCCAGAGCCATGAATGAGGATCTGAAAGTGTGTCACCGCTGACAACTGAGCTGATCAAATGTCCCTCTTCTCTCCTCTTGTGTTTGAGGTGTCATCCCTCTGCACTTCCTCACACTGATCTGTACAGCACAAGTACAACACATCTGCTACTGCTACAGCATCTGTGACTCATTTACATATTAATGAAGAGTTTATGTTCGTTTGGTTTTCAGAATCCTGCACGAGGAAACATCTATGTTCAGGTGTGGAATGTTTCAGAAGCAATGGAGCGGCAACAGTGACGCTCGCTCAGGTTCCGTAAGTACATTTTTGAAATATTTTCCAGAGACTTTTCGGAAAATTCATATATTAAGTCGAAGGCATTGCAGAGGCCGAACCAGCTATGTGCAAAACAGCTACGTGCTAACAGATAACCATAATGGTGGTGGTTTTAAGTCATTAAAATACAAGATTCTGTGATGTTTTAATATTTTGGCGGTTTTATAAAGTTTCAGAAACAGATTTTAAAGTAAATTATATAGGTCTTGTGAGTTTTCGCAGATACAAGAGGACGGAATGGGCTTCCTGCGCAGGGTGGCTGGGCACTCCCTTAGAGATAGGGTGAGGGGCCATCTCGGTCAGAGGAGTAGAGTCGCTCGTGCCTTCCCGTCGAGAGGATGTCCAGGTGAGGTGGTTCGGGCCTCTGCTCAGGATGTCTCCTGGATGCCTCCCTAGGGAGGTGTTTCGGGCTTGTCCTACTAGGAGGAGGCCCCGGGGAAGACCCAGGACACACTGGAGGGACTATGTCACTCGGATGGCCTGGGAACGCCTTGGGGTCCCACTGGAGGAGCTGGAAGACGTGTCTGGGGTGGGGGAAGTCTGGGAGTCCCTGCTTAGACTGCTGCCCTCCCCGGAAGAGTAGAAGAAAATGGATGGATGGGCTTGTGGTCATTACTTACCATGCAGCTGATTATTCCCGAGAAAGCTTTCCAACTTTTAATATACATTTTTTCAGAAAGTCTATGAGAAAAAATAAATGGGAAATTTAGTTCCGCAACCTGAACTGTTGAGCTCCATTTACAAACCCGTACGCTGTGCTGAGCTATAACCTGTATCTGTTATGGACATGTACGACACTCAGTGCTTATAGAAGTCTGACTCTGTATATGGGACTTTTATTGAGCCAGATGGAGCCCTGTTTGTGTTCCCTAAGAAAGACTGCAGCAAACCATTTATCTGTTTTTCAGTCCTGTATTGCATTGTCAGCGTTAAACCACAGTTTGCTCTATAACTCTATCGCAGTGCAGTGTAAATCTAATTTCACATTTGGTTTGAAAACAAAAAACAGGATAGAAAGCACAGAATGTACAAAGAGGTGGACTAAGGTAGTGTGCTGTCAGTCATAGCGTTCGGTCAAATGAAGCTCATCGAGGCCAGAGGTTATAGGGGCCAATTTGGAGCTGAGTTCTACTTTTGGAATTAAGACCGTGAGTATCATAGCAACCAAAGAGCCAATCTGGAGCGAGGCTGTTGAAGGTAACACCCCTTCCCGTCCGCGCTGTTGGTTTAGAATGGAGCAGGCACTTGGCATCGCTGTCAATCAAACCGGTTGCTAACGACCTCAGGAACAGAAGGTGCTTTACTTGTCTGTTATTAATGTTCATATCTTGATCTACAGAGCAAAAGACGAAGTTTAAATCTGACTGTTACATTGGAGAAATTAAACAGCTACTCCATAATAGGATGTACCAACACCAGGATCATGTAGAGCGGGTTAATACAAACATTCCGAGTATAAAATGATGAGTCTGACGAATCGTTGGAGCTGGAAGTGCACCCATAATCACTTCCTATATGGCACGCGGCGGTTAGCATGTTAGCTATGTCCATTTATATCTTCAGTCTATGACATTAACTCAAGGATGCCAACGTTTGTATAGCATCACTAGCCAATAGAATTACTGTACATCTTAAAGCTAGATTAAATAAACGGCAATGTAATTAAAAAATCTACGGTGACAAGAAGTTTTTGTAAATAATTTGTGTAGATACATCAAAGACATGAGCTCGAGCGATAGAGATAAGAGTCCTCCATCCAAACCGGGTTATCGTGTGGAGCACAGAGCGGCTGCAGACAGATGGGACTAAAAACAGCAGTGAGTGTAATTGCTTGCATGCTGCTTCAAGCACAACTCCTCTAAAATCACCAGTCCTCACACACACACACATTTACAGAGGGCTTGTGCCAGGCGGATTTCTCTGCCAGAACATATTTAAGTCCTTTAATCACATTATTGATGACTTGTGGGAGCATGTGGGAGAAGATACAAATCTATTTAAAGTGAAGCACCTCAACAGCTCTGATCAAATCTAATCCATGAGTTTAGATTACATTACACCTCACAAGAGAATATTTGTACTCAATTAATTTTAATAATTTAACACAATTAACGCAATTAACAAATCTGCTGTACATTTGAAGTAATAACTCTACAGGTTAGGAGTAAATCTTTATAACCAAATACTGCATGTTATACACTAGGCAAACTGAAACTAAAGTTCGTTAGACCATATTTGCACAGAATATGGTATTAAACTTATCGGCATGGACAGAAGTATTAGTTTCCATCAGACCAAGTTACAGGTCAGATCTGTAGCAAGGCAATCACACACACAGTATGAATGCATGTTTGTTTTATTTTTTTAAATCTTTTTAATGCGTGACATGTGCCATCTCCTCAAAACTTCTACCACCTGCTAGTCTAGCATCAGCCAACAGGTTTAAGTGCGTCTCTCACTCCGTCCACTCTCGCAGCACTGCCTCCAAGATGGTCCTTTTTAACTGGATGGATTTGGAGTGTAAAATGAGAGAAGGGTTGATGGAAGGAAATGTGAGGAAGTGTCAACCACAGAGGTGCAAGAATTGGGCAGAGAGGAAGAGAATCTGAGAGACACGAGACAGGTGTGACAGTCACGGCCTGAACACCCCAGACAATCTGCTTTGTTTCAGTTACATGGGCATTTGTCTAGGAATTTGGCTTTTGGATGTTATTGCTTTGCTTTGAATATTCCACAATATGGCATTAAATGTATCTATCTCGATGGCGACATACATTTGATACCATTACACTAAGTTACAGATCAGGTATGTGGAGAGGCGATCCAAATCACAATGAGAAAGCATGTTTTTCAAGATGTTTTTACTAATAAAAACACCTGTGATTGAATAAATGCAAGAGAGGTTTAAAGAGATACTGCGGGAAAGTCCAGGCAGAGCATTAACATCTCCATGGTGACGTTGGAAAAGTTGTGTGACTGTCACTGCCTGAACAACCCAGCCAAAGAGTTTTTTTGTTTTTGTTTTGGGTTTTTTTTTCCTATTACATGGGCAGATGATAACGTCACTGCTACCAGAACGACCCAAAAGTATAAAAGTGCGAAGAAAATACTACAAAGTTATATGAGATATGTGCAACTATCGTATTTTCTGGACTATAACTTGCACTGCGACTTATACTCAGATGAGATTTATGTATTTTCTTCATCATTGTGCATTTTTTGGCTGGTGCGACTTATACTTCGAAAAATATGGTACATAAAAAGAGACCAACGTGACCAATACGCATTGCATTGTGGGTGTGAAAAGCAACGTGAACCAAATGCAGCAACAATAGCTAGCTAACACCGGTTAGGCATTGTTAAGTAAAAGGTAAAGCAAATACGTATAGAGAGAAGAATAATGCTAGGTGTCTATACAGAGAAAAAGAAACAAAAAGGCAGAGGAGCATGAAACTGGAAGTGTGAGAGAACTGGACCCGGAAGAACATTCAGAATGGACCAAAGACATCAGCTTACACCCAAACTTTCACTGCAAACATGTAGAATTACACGATTTTAAGAGTAAGGAACTATGTAGCAACTTCAGATCTCTGCAGCAGGCCCAGGTCCAGTTCACAGATGGCGGGTGAAGGACCTGAAGTTTTTCCGAGTGGATCAGAAGACCACGGTGCAAACCAGGGTAAAGTTACTATCTGTTCTTAAATGTTGTCGGTCGAGAACTCCAAAATCAATGTTAAGTTTGTGAAAGTAATAATCCTAAGTTTATTTCTCTTGATGTTTAGCTCTGTTCATCCAGGAGAAGTCGTAGTAACAGTAAAACCAGCTTTTACTGCTAGTTTCTTTTGCCAGATGCTGCTGTTAATCAATTCAATTTCAATGTATTTTTGTAGAGGGTCATTGGTCAATATAAGATAAGATAATTATTATTAGTGTGGCTCTAGTGTATTGTGTAGTTTTTCGTACTCTAAATTAAAACATTTGACTATTTCTCGTGAACCACTCCATGCGCCTGAGCCAAAATCCTCTTCAGTCATGGGTGATCCTTAATTCCAACGGGACAGTGGAGAGTTCCCACTGCTCATGTGCGGGTGATGTCGCTGAAAACTTTGCAAGACTAACACTGCTGGATGGTCTGCGTGGAGATGTAACACCTACATAAGTTCAAGCTGGACAATGCCATCCAATGTGAGTAAAGTACATGGAGTACCAAGTCACACGACTATACCACCACTGCAGCCAGAAAAAGGCTCTTAATCAGTCCATCGGTTAGCAGCATAGAGACACGGGTGAGTGGCAGGTCAATCCAAAAGCGCACACTGGCAAACCTTAAACCTCTCTCTGACCTTATGCACAAGCTCAGGTCTGGACTCTGGGCTCTGTAACGGAGGAATTCTGCCACGTTTAAGCAGACCCTGTCCAGCCTTGTATTCTCACCAAACCCCTTCTGCTCCTTTATGACCCGCTTGTGATTTGGCTGCCCTACTTAAGCACTGTGAGACCCTAAAACATGATGTCACCGTGTCAGACTCAGAGGCTGAGGCACTTGGAAAAAGAAAAAACAATGAAGGATGAAGGGATGAAGTAGTGTCCACCTCCAAAACCAAATCCGCTTTATCACCAGGGTAAGGTTAAGGTGTCTTTATTTGTACTTTTGGGTAAAGTTGGTTTGCAGTGGTTAAGAGGCATCAAACATACACTGCCTGGCCAAAAAAAACAGTCATCACCTGGATTTAACTAAGCAAATAGGTCCGAGTCTCCTGCAGTTGGTCAGGTCTAGGTTCATCAACAGTCTGAGCTCAAAGAATGAGGTCAGCTGACACCTGGATATACTGAATGACCAGGTTATTCCATCAGTGGATTCATGGACAATGCCAGGATTCATCGGGCTCAAATTGTCAAAGAGTGGTTCAGGGAGCATGAGACATCGTTTTCACACATGGATTGTCCACCACAGAGTCCAGACCTTAACCCCATTGAGAATCTTTGGGATGTGCAGGAGAAGCTTTGTGCAGCGTCAGACTCGACCATCATCAATGCAAGATCTTTGTGAAAAACTAATGCAACACTGGATGGAAATAAATCTTGTGACATTACAGAAGCGAAATTGAAACAATGCCACAGCGAATGCATGCCAAAGCTAAAGGTGGTCAAAGTTTTTTGGTGGCGACTTTTTTTTGGCCAGGAAGTGTATATCTGCACATGCACACAATCAACAGATAACATTAATAAATCTACTATTTCGCGGAGTGACTTTATTCAAAAATACAATGGCAGCAGGCTCAAAACCGTCTCTGTATCTTTTGGTCCGGTGAAGAGGGTGTGCTCGCAACAAAAAACACCCACATAGACACACAGACACTGAACCAGAGCCCATCAGGAGGGGCAGAGAGAGAGAGAAAGAGGACAAGAAAATGGCCCAACTCACAGAGCAAGCTGCAGCAGAGGGAGCTGAAAGTAGACAACTGTGGTTTCATCATCGACCCCTCATTCTCTGAGTTAGGTGCAACCCCTGCTGCTCTCGTGACTCGGGAGTGCTGTGGAAAAGGCCCCTAGAATCATCGAGACCACCCCCTCCTGCAGGCAACTGTTTGGCTCCAAAAGATTGATGGGACTCTGGAGCTGAAGAGGACCCACATGTAGTACAAGTCCAAACACAAAAGCAAAGTTCTGTGACCTTGCTGTGTGGACAATAAAAACACATGTAATGCCAGATTTAGACATGTGGCAGAAACATCTACCTTTAACTCAGGATTTATTTTACAAAATTGTATTCTCAAAGTTTGTAGCACATCATTACACTCGCTCTGTGCTCTGCGTGTCACGGTGGAGCCCTCAGTTGATCTTCGTCCCACACACAAACGAAAAAAAAAGCAAGTTAAGCCATTGTTTTGGTGCTTGTTCAGATCCATTTTAGTCTTGGTTCAAGATCATTGTACGGCCTGGGTAAAACATGTGTTAGTCATGAATCTATAATAACAATTGGGTAAGACTGGGATTGACAAGTGGCCGCTCCAGGTACTGCAGCTCCCAAGAATATGGGTCCAGGAAAAATTCTTCCATAAACCACAATGCATTTTTTGGGAATTCTAACTTTCTGTGTTCTGACAGGCCAGCCACAGATTTCACAAAGGATGGGTTTTAAAGGGACTCTTCTCTATATTCACAACATGGACGTTTAAAAAATTTAAATCCTCAAAACGGCTAAAAGTTAGCTTTGTAAAATTTAGCCTCGCCCCCCTCTGAGCCTGTGCTAGCTCCGCTCAAGCAGGTATTGCTCTGATTCTGACATCACATGGGTCGGAGGTACTAGCCCATATTGAGGAAGTTATGGGGAACTGAAAATTATTTATGGGCCCATGCGCAAATGAGCATAGGCCATTGAAAACAAGACAACGCCATCTGGGGTTCACCTTTCAGATTTTATTATACTTCCATGGTTTGTCCTGGTTCAGATTCATGTTAAGAGACTTCGTTGCAGTCGTAATTCTCTAGGCTCTTTTGAACTTGGAGTTTAAAGAGGAACATTAAAAACTATTTTCTTTTGTCTTTTTAAGCACCTTATGGTTCATTATTTGATCCAATTTTGTACAAATTTAACTTGCTTTGGTTAATTTCCTGTGTCAATATTCATTAAAGGTATTTATTATAATTGACATTTATTCTGAAGGAGCTGAACCAGAAGGCAAAGCTCTCAATTTACCGGTGAAGCTACGTACGCTTTGGGTAATGAGCAAAAGGACAAGATGGCGAATACAAGTGACTGAAATGGGTTTCCTCCGCAGGGTGGCTGGGCACTCCTTTAGAGATAGGGTGAGGAGCTCAGTCACATAGGAAGAGCTCGGAGGAGAGTTGCTGCTGCTCCTCCACATCGAGAAGAAACAGCTGAGGTGGCTTGGGCATCTGTTCAGGATGCCTCCGGGACGCCTCTCTAAGGAGGTGGTCCGGGCATGTCCCACCGAAAAGAGGCCCTGGGGACGACCCAGGACGCGCAGGAGGGACTATGTCTCTCGGCTGGCCTGGCAACGCCTTGAGGTCCCACCTGGACGTGGCTGGGGTGTGGGAAGTCCGGGAGTACTAGACTTAGACTACTTAGACTGCTGCCCCGCAACCCGGCCATGAATACGCAGAAGAAAATAGATGGATGCATGGATGGATGGATGACATTCATTCTCCATCTGATCACATTTTATTAATAAAGAGGCATACACTTTCATTTAGTTTAGAACAGAATATGAACATAATTTTGATTAAATAAACAAAGGATAAGCTGTGAATACATAGAGAGCTCTCGTTTCATACAAAAAAGTTGAGTTGATTACAACACACCGCAGACAACTTTCATATTGCATACAGTATTTGCAAACAGAAATATTTTAATCGTTATTATAATTTACTCAAAGCAATTTTTTAAATTTGAACATGTTTACCTCAGACCCTGGGACACAGACTGTCTGAACCTTTTGAAATCACTGTCTCAAAAGAACACTCGGGCGCATGTTGGTGAGAGCACACACTAAACTCACTCTTTTATCAGTCATGCCCTCACCCTCACATGGCACCACTAGCCCCACCCATATGGCATCACTTAAGATTATGTACTTGGACCAAATTCACCCAATTATACTCTCCACATGGATTCTAACGTGAGCTAATTTTCTTGTCTCCTCCATGTCTTTTGCCTCTAGTTGGCAGCAACCCCGGGTGAAAGCGGGGATTTTTTGAGTGGCAACTTTAAGGACAATACTCTCTTCTTAAAGTCAAATGTTCAGTCTACTAGCACTACGTCTCTAGGTGAAAGCTTCTAGAGAAAGCCACAGTTTTTGGTTATGGGTTATCACCATAGACTGTATATATAATTGGACATAGCTAACCTAGCTAACCAAACAGGAAATGAGCATACTTCAGGCTCCAATTCACTTTACATTAGAAAACTGTCCCCTCTCTCTGTAAGTACTACCGTGACGCTCGTCATTTTGGTCTTAAAATGTTTGTATTAACCTGTTTTATCTGATCCTGGTGTTTTTATTTCACTACTGTATTCCATCAAGATATGAACATTAATAACAGGTAAATTAGGCTCCTTTTCTGAAGGTTGCCCCCGCTAGCACCCGCTTAGGGAAATGGGCGCTACCTTCAACAGCCTCACTCTGGATTGGCTCTTTGGTTGCTATGATACTCGCGATCGAAATTACAAATATGGAATTAGGCTCCAAATTGGCCCCTATAACTGCTCTTCCCTCGATGATTCATTTGCCTGGAGCAGAACGCCATGGGTGACGTCACACTCACTTTGTCCACTTCTTTATACAGGCTATGGATATTGCTTTTAATGGATGTTTCATCAGCGCTAATTGTTCACCAGACCTCGACATTACTACATAAAGTTGGCACTTTCACAAATGTCATTACACTCTCTGTTAAACTTCAAACATTTTTATCTAAATTTACGCAAAATGAGCACTTTTGTTGCTGCGTTCGAGTGAAATGATCCGAAGGTAATGTGAGTCTTTTTGATGGAGTCCGCGTGGTAAAGTGTCTGTCTACACCTCATGTGGGTGAACAGATAAAAGCATCTCTTTAACTCTGGGTCAGGAGACAGATAAAGACGTCTGATTCTATCACAATGGAAGATAAAGTCTGGAGTGAAGGGTCGCACATAAAGAGACAGGCTCCCAATAAAAATGAGCACACACATATACATATACATACACACACACACACACACACACACACACACACACATATCCTCTGTCTATAAAAGTCAGATCTCTTCTGGACAGCTTATGTTCTTTGGCCAGAACATGTTCATCTTGTGCCAAGATCTGTGTCATTAAAGCGTCAATAAAGAGATAATGTTGGACTTAGCGGCTGGATGTGCCCCAGAGGCTGCTGGGACTGTGTGACCTGCTCACACCAGATTGATGTGTGTGACACTCTCAATTGAGTTTTACACATTTATCACGCTGGGATGGCTCTTGCCGACAGCAATCGGGAAAAGGAAGATTGTCATGATGAATATTTGAATCTGATTGGTCAAAGCAGCTCGTCAGCAGAACAAGCCAAAAAATCTAACTTTGGTTAAGTCCAGTTGAGAGAAAATCATTTCCCCTGTAAACAGAAGCTCTTACCTTCTGCACATTTTCACAAAATAGTGCTTTCACTAAAATAGGCTGAAATACTTATGCTGGTGTCGCCATGTTTGTTTTGGTTTGTTTTAGTTTGTTTCTCTTCCGCACGAACCACAAGAAACCCCAGTGCTGCTCTGTGATTGGTCCAGTGCTGCTCTGTGATTGGTCCAGTGCTGCTCTGTGATTGGTCCAGGCTCTGGCCTACCAGAGGTCAGGCCCTGTCGCACCAGCAGGAGCATGTCAAGATGGATTCTTGTTTGTGAACTCACTAATATCATGAGAATGCATATTGCTATGTAAGGTTAGGGACTATGCTCCTCACCTCAGAGTCAGACTATAAACATTTAAAACAAAAATATGTCCAAGCACAACTGCCCTTTGTTTTAAATCCTGGATCAAGATTTGGAGATAGGTCCTGGCTCCTGACAGGTTCCCCCATCAACAAGGATGCGTCAAATGCAGACGACAGTTTTCCCTATAGGTAGAATAAAGTGTAAAATAACTGATAAACTCACGTCTGTATCATAAAAATCTTCACAAAAGATATTCAAAAGAACATCATAATCACATGGGATTCATCCTATGGATATCAACCAATCTTCTGCCATTTCATCTTTTATTAGATTTTTGTTTTTCTATGAACTTAGGATAACAAAATAGTAGAAAACTGTAGACATAAGATATTTTCATTTTGGTGAATGAGAACAGTGCAAGCATAAACATAAAATAAGCTACAAACAAACCAATGCAATAAGAAAATTGCTTTCAGGAGGCAGCACTGGGGACCACTAGATCAATTCAATTTGAGGCAAGTTCCCACATAATGCCTATGTAGCTATAAACTGAATAAAAGGAACACATCACTCAAGTGTAGAGCTACACGGAGGGAGTATTTCCATCCAACAGACAATACACAGAGATTTACAGTACTATAACAAAAGCCTGAAAGAAGCAACAAAACAATGGATTGGATTTATGAAAATGGAGCAGACGACGCTGACTGCTGTGTTAATTTTGTTGACTAAAATATTTCATTCATAAGTCACAATTCATCAACTAAAACAAAAATATATTTGACTTAATCTGGAGGCAACAACTTGAGGCAAACCTGTTATGTTTTATACAGAGTGATATCAGCCTGGTCCTCACTCCCTCCGTCACGTCTGTTCATGCAATAAGATTTGTTTTTTCAGGGACAAAGGAGCTCATTGGTCACCCATCATTTTGAACAAAATCTACTTTCTCTCACCTCAGATTCACAGTTTAGTGCTTCGCTCATTGAGTTTACATAAATCTGTGAAGTCTGTGTAATCCCTCAGTCGTCAAGGTCTGATCCAAAGTGAAAGCCAAAGTTAAATCTGTCAGCTGGACGAAAAGTTGTAAGAGTGAAGACGTTTCGCTGCTCATCCAAGTTCATGGCATCACTGAAGAAGCAGCAAAATGTCTTCACTCCTACAACTTTTTGTCCAGTTGACAGATTTAACTTTGGCTTTTTATAAATATGTGATTTTTTTTTTTTCCTTTTTCTTTCCCATTTCATTCAATTACACCCATCTGAACTCAAGGAGGTTCACTGGCGACCAGACTCAGATCTTCGTAAAGTGTTGAAGAAGTTTGTTTTCTGGATCGAAGGCAAACAGCAACTGGCAGAAGAGGGTGAGATCCTTGTTTTCTTTCAACTCCTGTGTTCTCCCGCTGTACATTTTGTTATAAGTAAGCACTGTTACGTCCCGTGTGTTGCTTCTGCCTCTCCTCTGCTCTGTGTGAAGGTGCTATGGGCAGGACCTGGTTGGAGATCCCTGATTGGCAAACTGGCGACCAATCAGAGCACAGAGAGGAACTTTCAAAAAGAGAGCTGTGTTCTGTAGCACTCTCTCCTCTGTCATGGCTAGAGGACGCTCTCCTGGTGATTTGGGTTGGGAGGTTGGTTTAGTATCAGTTGTTGCCACCCTGGTCGTTTTATCGTATCAAAGTCTTTTTAGATTAGTGTCTGTATGTGTCTGGTTCCTTATGTAAAGTCCTTTGAGAGCCTTGAAGGTGGAAACGCTCGAAAAAATATGACCAACATCTGTTTTCACTCCTTGTCTCATTATGACTGGTTTATATTTATGTCTGGTAGTAAATAAGGGATATAGCAATTTGTACAGGTCATGTGCATTACATGTCTGCAGCTAACAGAGGAAAAACTTTATCCAAACTTTACACAGGAAGCACACAGCAGACTGACTATTTGAACTGAGAGGCAGACATCAAAACAAGCCAGACGCCCTGTGAGCAGCAGTGAGCAGCGTCTGTAATCACAGGCCTGAAGGCGAGCGGAGAAAAGCAGAGTAACTCAAAATAAAAGTGTTTTGACCAGGAGGATGTCCAGATCTGCACCTTGAGGATGCACTCATGCGTGCTGTTCCGTTCCACTGCAGAGGATTTGTGTTCACATCAATAACCATGAAGAAAATGGAAATATGGAGCTGGTGCAGAAAAGATTTAAAGTGGACTAAAAAGTAACTTTTAACTTTCTTTGCAACTGAACTGTATAGCATTTTAAAAGCATTCTCCACTGCTCCAAGTATTTTTTTTTCTGCAACTTTAGTGAAAATCATCATATTCGCACCAAGGACTAAAGGTGTAAATTAGCACCAGCGCTCACCTAGCACAATCTCTACTATGAGTTTTGTCTTATTTAATAAATAGCGTGTATTTCAGTCTTTGCTGGGTCTATTATCTGAAAAAAAATGTATTAAATATTTTAGTATGTGAAAGTGTCGCTCAGAAGATCACAACCCAGGTTAAAATTTGCAAGCGACTTTCCAAAAATAGAAGCCAAAAAGTTAATATAAACAAGCAGACTTGGCAACTAAGCCCCTCTGTCCCTCCTCCCCCTCTTTCCTACCGCCCCCTCTTCTGTCTCTCTCCCTTTTAGCCCTCCAGACTCCGCCCCCCTCATCCCTCATCCCTCTAGACCCCGCCCCCTCCTCTTTCATCTTTCTCCCCTTTAGCCCTCCAAACTCCACCCCCTCAGCCCTCTAGACCCCGCCCCCTCCTCCTCCCTCTCTCTCCCTTTAGCCCTCCAGACCCCACCCCCTCAGCCCTCCAGACCCCACCACCTCCTCTTTCGTCTTTCTCCCCTTTAGCCTCCAAACTCCACCCCCTCAGCCCTCTAGACCCCGCCCCCTCCTCTTTCGTCTTTCTCCCTTTAGCTCTCCAAACTCCACCCCCTCAGCCCTCTAGACCCCGCCCCCTCCTCTTTCGTCTTTCTTCCCCTTTAGCCTTCCAGACCCTGCCCCCTCCTCCTCACTCTCTCTCTCACCTTTTGCCCTCCAGACCCCACCCCCTCATCCCTCTAGAGACCCCCCCCCTCCTCTTTCATCTCTCTCCCCTTTAGCCCTCCGAGACTCCGCCCCCTCAGCCCTCTAGACCCCGCCCCCTCCTCTTTCGTCTTTCTTCCTTTAGCCCTCCAGACCCCACCACCACCTCTCTTCCCTTTCTCTCCCATTAAGCCCTTCAAACCCCGCTCCCTCTTCCCCCCTTTCTTCCATCTCACTCCCCTTCAGTCTTCCACTCCCCATCCCCTCCTCCTCCCTCTCTCTCCCTTTAGCCCTCCAGGGACTGCTCAGTGTCAGGAAGGAGTTAATACAATTTAACATTCACATAATCTTAGTTTTTTTGGGGGTTTTTTTACCTTCAACCAAGATTGCTGCTGCTGCAAAAACAGGCAGTTCGCAGACAGGATTGTATATTATATTTACTAGCAAAATTATGTCTTTTGTGTGTTCTATTGCTGGTCAAGGAAACGCTGATAAATTTCGAGAACAGACAAAGGTCGTACTCATCACAATTACAGAACAATGATCAGTACCAGTTGTATTTTTTCAGTGTGGATGAGAGCTCTATTGAAATCACAAACTGTATATATAAAAGGACATAGGTAACCTGCTAGACCCCACCTTCCAAGTGGCGAGGGAGCGCGAGCATACTTCCGGCTCTATTGACTCTGGCCCCTCTCTCTCGAATTAAAATGTTTGTATTAACCCGCTCCACATGACAGCATTTTTACTTAATTTTTTGTCGTAAATTAAGATATGAATATTAATAACAGACACATCAGGTGCCTTCTTTCGCTGAGGTCGCTCCTGCAAGGCGTTACCTTCATCAGCCTCACTCTGGATTGGCTCTTTGGTTGCTATGATACTCGTGGTCAGAATTCCTGATCTGGAACCCGGCTCCAAATTGGCCCCTATAGCTGTTAACTTCGATGAGCTTCATTTGACTGGAGCCGAACACTATGGGTGACGTTACACTCACTTAGTCCACCTCTTTATACAGTTAAAACTCATCGAAACTTGCATATGGACAGTCCATACATCTCCAATGGACTTATTTCGCCTTCTCTACAAAAAAAAGGTGCCCATTACTTGGACACATACCTATTTTTTCTTATTTTCAAAGCAACAGAAACTATAAGATATAACGTAAAATAGTCTCTTGTGTTCATCCAGGCTGTTGCTCCATTTGTGAAATATCAGGAGACTGTGGTGACATCGATCAACAGCCCACTGCCAGCTCCCCCATATTTAACATTAAACAATCAACCAAAACAACAGAGGCTTTTAGAGCACGAGAGAGCATATACTCATTACACTTCAGTGAGCAGCCTGCGATGTGATGATGGATTGTTCAGTCCTTGTAATACACAAAGTTAAAAGTCCTATATTATGCCAAAGTGTGTTTCATTCATACATATTTGAGCAAACCTTTATTATTAGTCTGTCTCCATAGCTCAAAATGCTCTGCTCCACCTTGTGTCATGAAGTGTAGTTTTCAAGTTAACAGCTACCTTTTACCTTTAGTTCAGTAGAGATTGGCAGGTCCAGGGCTGAAATTATACAAATTATTCTAGTGAAGGTGTACTCAGCCTAAATATGCAGGGTTTGCAGCAAAAATGTGCGAATGAAACAATGTAAAAACTCCAGGTATGTCTGTGATGAGGAAATAACATTAGAACATAGATCAGAAAATAGTGTAATATGGGCCCTTTAAGTAACACTAATGCTATTTCCACTCTGACACTTCAATAAATGCAGTGAACACCTGCAGGGCTGCTCGTCATAATGCCACAGACCTGCTCTAATATCAGCTCCGTATGTGGATTCAGTTTCAATTCTGTGTGAGATCATGTGACCAGCCTTTTCCATTACTGTTTGGGCTCATGGTGTACAAGGTGTTGGTTCTGCTGGACAGTAAATAGGTTTACTGCTGGGAATGAAGATTTGTGGATGTCTCACCGAGAGAGAAAACTAGAATGAAATTGAAATTCACACGAGGTCTGTGGGGGTCAATAATGTGAGTTACTGAGAAAAAGCAATCTTTGCCAAAGTTAGGACTATAGTCGACGAAAGACAAGGCCAGAGCCTCGATTAACTGAATAAACACGGTGGCAGTGTGGTGCTGGTGAAAGCTCTCAAATTATGTGGTACAAAACTATGTACAGAGAAATAAAACTAAAACTTTCATCTAAAGGAGCGGGAAGACGGGTTAACTTCAACAGCCTTGCTCTGGATTGGCTGTTTGGTTGCTATGATACTCGTGGTCGAAATTCGAAATATGGAACACGGCTTCAAATTCGCCGCGCTATAACTGATCTCGATAAGCTTCATTTTACTGGACCCGGAAGCTGTGGCTAACATCACAAGCCTTATTATACAGTCTATAAGTTTCCCTTATGAACCCCAAAAACACGCACCAAGGGTAAAATCCCCATCTGAGGTAGTCTGAACCTAGCCTAGAAACAAGTTCTGGCGATCAGTGCTGCGCTCTCTGCTCCTGAGGAGATGCACGATGGCACTGAAGGATGGGCCAAATGCAAAGGACAAATTTTCCAACTAGGACAATAAAAGTTAAACTTAAAAGTAAAAGTTCATAAGTGAAAAGGTTGATTAACCTGTCCACCTCCAGTTCACTGACTCCATGTTTGTCCTGGCAGAACAACTTCAGGGAAAGAAGGTGCCTGATTTGTCTGTTATTAATGTTCATACCTTGATTTACAGACAAAATAAAAATAAAAACACCAGGATCATGTGAAACAAGTTAGTATGAATGTTTTAAGACCAAAATGACGAGCCTAACAGCAGCAGTTACAGAGAGAAGAGCCACAGTTTTTCAATAAAAAGTGAACTGGAGTCAGTGGAGACAGAAGCGCGCCCATGCTCACTTTCTACTTGGAACGCAGCGGCTAGCAGGTTAGCTATGTCCAGTTATATATACAGTCAATGATATAATCTCAATTTTTATCTTTGGGTTTATAATTAAAAACATCTAGTCGATTAAGACGGAGAAGAACAGCTTTGGTCAAATCATGTCAAAATCATGTGAAGAAAAAGAATCTACAAACTCGTAATGACGGGTCTGAACTGTGGAGAGGTGTTGTGTTCTGCTGCAACATAACTCCCGATATGTCAAACTATAGTGCGCACTCTGGAGGAGACATTAAAAACAATGTTTCCTGAGCAGTTACCGAGGAGCAGAGAGCAAACTTCACAAAGGCAATGATTTCACACCTCACTGGATCCTTTGTTGCACTTATTCTAGTCAATATTGAACTCATGTGTGCCCAGTTCAAACCAACAGGAACAAACTGTGCCCACATAACCTCATTTACTCCTCTTGTACTTTGTAATTGGTGTTGTGCAGAGACGCTGTATTCCTCACATGGCGTTCCAGTATTCCACAGAAGGAGTTGAGAGAATCTGGCCACTTTACCAAAGGAAAACAGCCTAAATGTATGTGGAGATCAGAGCTGTCATTTTGAAGTTTTGTATCAGATATGACAGAAAGTCTTTGGTCCGTCTATCATTTATATAAACATGTTTGATCATTAAGTTTATGATTTGGGCCCCAAGGCTTTTTGAGTCAATAACGCAGCTGTTAAAGTACCATCACATATTGCAACGTGTATTATTAGAACATTCAAAGGGATGTTGTGGTAATTAAAGGCACATATACTTGAGCTATGAACTATCTGCTTTTCATCCGTCTTCGTTTCATCTCGATGTGCAGATAGACTGTTCCAAAGTCCTTCTCACTTGTCACAGGCTCTGCACCTCATTTTAATTTCTTATGTTCTTTCTTTCTTTATCTTTATTTATACATGAAAATCCAATGAGAGCACTTATGGTGCGTTCACACCGGGGCGTCAAAAACGTGCTGGACGCCTCTGGTTGGACGCCTTTCCATTTGAAGACAAACACCTACAGGGCGTCCATCTGCGAGTCCCTTTGGATGTTTTCTTTTTCCGGTGTCTTTGTGAATGCTGCAGACCAGATTGAGAAAGTGGATTTAGATAAAACTCATCAACGGAGGTGATCAGGTCTGTAGTGGCATGTCTGGGTCCCTGGGTCTTTCTAGTTTTTTCTTTTAGTTTTTTTAGTCTCTGGTTGGTTGCCGCTGTGCATCAAACACCAAAAGTTCAGCTTTTTCAACTCTTGGACGCTTGAAAATGCGCAGCAAACGCACAAGACGCATGTTCACCATTGACTTTGCATTAAACTCAATGCCCCTGACGGTGTGAACGCACCATTACTCTCTTTTTTATGGGCGCACTGTTCAAAATACAATACAGACAAAAAAAACTACTAAACAACTAAGTATGTAAGTCCATACAATGGTGTGGAACAGTATTTTCTGTTTGAGAGAAGAACTCAAGGTATGTTGGTGAAGAGGAAAACAACATTATAAAAAATAAGAAAATGTGTAAATAGGTTAATATATGGCCCTTTAAATAGCAATTGTGTTACAGACATATCCAAATTAGCTTGTCCTTGAAATACATACAACTTTTCTTTGAAGCAAAACAGCTAAAAGTGTTTTTTTTTTCCCAATTCTAGTGCGCCTAGTCCTTAGCCTTATACAGCCATTCACTATTGTGTCTGAAAATCAAGATATGAACATTGCTAAGCACCAGCTTCAACTAAACTGGTGGGGAGGGGCATTTCCTTCAGCAGCCTCATTCTGAATTGGCTCTTTGGTTGCTATGATACTTGTGGTGTCAAAAACGGCTGTAGTCTAGATGAGCTTCAGTCGACTGGAGCCAAACGCTATGGGTGATGTCACACTCACTTAAATCCACTTCTTCATGATTGGGGTGGGCGAGGCCAACAGTTCAAACTAACTCAAACCTGACTCATGGTCCAAAATCAGGAACATGACCCACAGAGCCTGTCTCACACATACACAGCAGCCATAGATCTCCTTCTGAGCAGTTCTCAAAGTTGCTTAATAAAATGACAAGTTTGCTTTGCTAGATCAGTGGCTCCCAAAGAGGGGGACCATGAGCTGCGGGTCCTTAGAAAAAAGTCAAAAGTTTTGGAACCCCTGGCCTAGATCCAATCAAAGTGTGTTTTTCTTATGGCCAGCAGGAGCAGGGCCTCCATCAGGAAGTCCTCCAGAGAATACTTTTGTCTCAGTTATGTTTAATAATAAAGTAATTGGTCATTTTAATTAAAAGACGTTCATAATTTGGATAAAAAAAGCTGGCCGTGAAACAATACAACTCAGCAATTACATAATACTCCCAAAAGCAGTTCTTCTTCACATAAAACAGTCGTCCTTATTGTACTCTGCCCCTCAGTCTTGTGCATGTGTCACCTTCAGTGCGATGATGGTGCAGGAGACCTCAGTCAGTATCACTTTATCTGATTACAGCCCTGTACAGTCCAACCTCTGTGTGTTTATGTATTCACTGTCAACAGCCTGTTCAATAAACCATGAGGCTCCGGCCCCAGACCTCCATAATGCTCCCACTGCTCTGCATACACTCCTGCTGTGCTCCATTTGAAAACTCTCTGAAGCGTCTTTTTAAGGTGACACCCAGCACCCACCACTGTCAGGTCCTCTCACCTCCCAGTCACTCCAACATGGCCACCACCTTCGTATTCTCCACATAACACACTAGAAAGACAAACGCTCACACTTGTGTAAGCATCAGACCTTGAGATTACATCCCACAGGACTAAAGGAGGAGGGAAGTAAAAGGGATATAAGTGAATGAACTGTCACCCAACTGAGCTACTGCAGCCCGGACATTACTAGTCCATGTACTCTGTAAGTTCTATGGTGTGAGTATGTTGTGTCATTGGAGATGCAGTTTTTAATGTTCCACCGTATGGCATTTAAAAAAAATAATAATAATAAAAAAAAAAAAAAAAAAAAAAAATATATATATATATATATATATATATATATATATATATATATATTAATGTATACATATATACACAAACAACACACACACACACACACATCTAATTTATTTAATTACATGTTTTTATTGCTCTAAAATACTGCAGTCTTGCAGTGAGTGGGATCATCTCTCCACTGATTCCACTGAAAGCTGGATTCTCATGATATTTGTGAGTTCTCAAACTTACCAGAAACCATCTTGAAATACTCCTGTTAAGGTTCAAAATCACCCAGCAGTAGACAGACCAATCACAGAGCAGCATTGCTGTGTGTACAGAGCGCCCAAGTGAACCAAAACCAACATGGCAATGCCAACAGAGGAACTTCATCCTATTTTAGCGAAAATACGTTTCAAAAACATAGGCACCCAGTGCCAGTAAATGGTTTGCATATATGGACGAGGAAGACGACTGTGCCTTTCTCCCAACTGGATGTAAGTTCGTGATGTTCTTCTTTTTCCTGATGAGGTGCCACCTGCTTGCCTCCATGGAGATGTTTTATTGATTTGCCTGAAATGTTCTACAGTATGGAAACATATTCCTCTCCTTGGAGACAAGCAGGTGGTGGCAGACTCTCCAAATGTTGCATAGTGCACGTGGAATTTGAATGTGTTATTTTAACCAGCCCAACAATGAGTTCATTTTTCATGAGTATTATGTTGTGATCAGTCTTGACAGTGATGGGCAGCTGCAGCATTTACACCTGTGGGACCAGACCTCACAAACTCCACACACACATATATCTGTCAGCTCACATTCATCTGGGCTCCTCTGCTCATGACACAACAGTGATTGATAGGTAGCCTCCTGGCCTCTGTTTGTTTGGCTGTTGTGTCTGAGCCGCTCAATAGATTTTTCTACAGCTCGGCCTGTGTCTCTTCGAGCCTTCTCTCCTCTCTTTACGTGATGCTGCCTGACATGGACTCAGAATATCCCAATGTTAAATCCAGTATAATCTCTGGAGCTGCTGCAGTCTTTACACCTTTTCATCTCTGCTCTGCTTCTCAACACTTCTGAACAGAGGAGGTAAGAGCCTGTCACTGACTGATGGATGCGTTTGAGAGTGTGCCGCATCAACTTTTAGACACTTTATCAAAGCACTTAAAAAGCATTCATGCTGTTGGAGAATTTTAAATGAATTTACTATATAGTTTTAAAGAAGATATACTGTGTTTGCGTCTTCTCTGTAGTTACAATCTACGACACCCGTGGATGGTTGTGTTACAATATTCATATAAAACGACTTAGTGAAAGAAAACAAGTCCGCTGCCTTCTGCATTTGAACACTGACATCGCCGTAAGCGTCATCACAACAAAGAGCCAGGAAGTTGTCCACATCTCATATGGATAGCTGCAGGTCATGCCAGAGAACTACAGAGTTTTTTTGTTTTTTTTCCATTTGTACCAAAGTGATGCTGCCGAATCCTATAACAAATTAAGAAACAAAACTGAAGAACAAAGTAAGTAAAAAGCACGTAAAAACGGAGATTGAAAAGTCGATTTTGCGTAATAGATCTGCACATATTACCGTAATTTCACGACCATAAAGCACGGGTAAAAGTTGCGAACATCGTGGGAGCGATGGATGACAGACGGCGAACACAGCTTTACAAAGACCGGGAGGCAGCGCCGGGCGAGTTACGTCAAGATTTGTGAATGGATGTGGATGTTTGGGCTAACGTATCTGTTTGCACTGTTCTTTGAGCTTTCGCAAAAGTCGGCATCGTTCATGAGGAGCGGTACGGCAACAAAACTGATTCTGATAGTGACGAGAGGGAACCTGGTGTATTTTTATAGAAATCTAGCGCAGCTGTTCATTTCAGATACAGAGGATGAAGACTTTGATGGATTTGTGAATTAATTGAAAAAATGATGTGAGCACTTTGGTAAATACTTGAATAAAGCACAACCGAACACAGTATGTGCTCTAAAAAAGGCAAAGAAAGCAAAACTAACATGCATGTTTTACCGTACCTACGCCCTAAGGCCCAGTGCACCATTTCTATGTGTTAAATGCAGACGAAGCACCCGTAACTGAACTGCGCCTTATATTCCCGTGCGCCCTATGGTCGTGAAATTACGGTACTCTTTAGTTTGTATTTTCTTCTGCTGCTTTGGACAGTGGAGTTTATAAAGGATTGATTAGAATTTTGTAGTATGTGAACTGAAAGACTAAATTTTAAAATCCTCTGCACGTTCCTCCATCACCTCTGATATATAGATCCTTGACATTTGTTGTTACCAGGTTTTTCTTTGAACACACCCAAGGAGAACATGGGTAGATACATAAAATACAAGGGCAGACTTGATGGTCAGAAAAGTACAATGTGTTGAGTGTTCATGCCTTTGGGTCCTAGAGTGATGGTAAAAAAACAAACAAAAAGAAAACGTGTCTTGTATGAAGGCCAGTCCAGAGCAAAGCAGTGTTCAGACATTGGGAAACAAAGGAAGTTTGACAAGAGTGAGTCAACGTGGTTTGGAGCATGATGACACAGACTGCATTAGAGCTGCACGATATGAGAAAAGAAGTGATAATCGATAATTATGTTTTGTATTTTGCAAAGATAATGGGCGACAGTAGAGATTTTGCCCACTCATCGGAAGGTTTGCGGTTTGAAATCCTACTCTTGACATAAACGTCATTGGTTGAGCGGCCAGATCCACTGACTCACAGGATGGCGGTGTGACTCCAGCTCCCACAGATGCATGCTGTCATTGAGCAATACACTTAACTCACCTTACACCCAGTGCCTATGTACATGGTGTGTGAATGGGTGAGTGATTCCTTGATGTAAAGCCCTTTGAGTGCCTTGAAGGTGGAAATGTGCTATATAAAAATGTGACCACCACTATTGCAATATTCTAATAACTTCTTGGCACAATACGTATCAGTTAATTAAAAAAAAAAAAAAAAAAAAGCTCATGCCTTCATTTAGTAATCAAACTGGGTACAATAAAATTTTAAAGACCAAACCAATACAAACCAACACCAACCCAAGTCTATGTAAGGCTTAATAAGGAAACTCACAAATACAATCTGCCTTTTTGTCCATTTACTTCACCAAAACAGTACATTTCTGAAAAATTTAGAACTTTATGTTGTTGAAATAAATTTATTTTCTTGCAGAATTGATCATCGTTTTTTGTGATATATTGCACAGGCCTATAGACTCCATGCATACCCTCGATCAATGGATGAACACAGAGCACAGCGTGACCAAAATGTCTCCATGCAGTGAAATGATTGGCTGATTCATGTTACAGATGTTAAGATGCTTTTGTCATATTTAAGTAAAGGAAGCTACACACAGACAAACAATAACAGCATAATCGCCACTTTAGAGAGCCAAAAGAAATCAAAACATCTTTGCAAATCAATGCCCTGTATTGGACTGCACAATGCCTGCTTTCTCCAATCCACTTTCTTTATATAACACATTTCATATTAAAAACTGTTCCTGCACAATACAAATATGAAATAATAATTCGTTTCCAATTCCAAGTCAAAACACCGGCCTGACAAAGCCCAGCTCAAGATCTGGAGATGGGTCCGTGGGTGTGGGGATAATGCACATTCCTCCTGACAGGTCACCCAAACCAAGGATGGGTCAAATGCAGATCGTTTACCTTAAACTTTAACCTAAGGCAGTGTTTTACCTTCTACCTCCTTAGTTCTTTTTCGTGAGTGCAATAATTCCATCTGGAGGAGCAGCCCCTCACCAGTGTCTGCAAACACCAAGTGAGTTCACAGCATCATTGACAATCACACTATGGACCGGAGAGTGAGAGTATTCGAGCCATCCCTCAGTCTGCCTGCCCCCTACGACTTCAACAAAAGAACATTTCCAAAGTTTCCAAAATATAGAATGACACGAAGATAAAATACTATGGAAAATAAAGCTCCATTTAACTCCACTTGTCCTCATTAAATCTAGTCAAATCAAATCGAAACCATAAAAAGATATAAAAGACTCAGAGGACCACACAATTCGCAAGTGTAAAAGGACATAGAAGAAAAGTAGATCTTAGGTTGTAACTCAAAATGTCATCGCTGCTGACCAGGGCTCTTTCTACCAAATGCTCCGTGAGTGGTGACTGTGACTGAACACTCCCCCGGTACATGTGGGGCTGGTCAGGTCCAAAATACAGATCGGACATGAGTCTGTCATTTTTGCTTGTCTAGGATCCAGAACACACACTTCAATACTTTGAGGATGTGAGTCTGGTCACTCGCAAACTTCCCTGAGTTCAGATGGGTGTGATTGACAGGTGGATTAGCCAATCAGAGACACACTATGGCTGTGTCTGAATGCCCCCCCCTAGCCCCTAACCCCTCATTCACTCCTCATCCCTGCACACTTTAGCAGACTCTATGGTGCCTCATTCACAGACAGATTCAGACTCACAGCTCACTACATTCAGGTCTTGTAAGTCTGGATGAAAAAATGTTTAAAGGCGAAACTCTGATGAACTTGATTTTTGTCATAAATAATAATCAGATTGGGCTGTGGACTAATAATAATAATAATGACCGTAATGGTAAGTTTTTTGCGGTATCTCACATAAACAGACTAGATTTTCAAATTTTTTGTCTGAAATGTGGAAATTATCCCTCTTTTAACATGTCGAGTTAAAATAACCAGCAAATATTATCAACTTTACACAGCAATAGTTTATTTAAGAGTGTTTTATTCATAATCAGGATCAACAATGCGATAAACCAGCGCTTCAATCTGCTTCATTCAGTCGTGTTGTGTCCGGTTAAAGTCCCGTCTCTGTCCACTGTTGTTTTTCCGACTCTCCCAGTGCATTGTGGTC
Source organism: Periophthalmus modestus (assembly GCA_019594935.1). Classification (NCBI taxonomy): domain Eukaryota; kingdom Metazoa; phylum Chordata; class Actinopteri; order Gobiiformes; family Gobiidae; genus Periophthalmus; species Periophthalmus modestus. Next base: position 21,149,007 of record JAIEZT010001243.1, read on the forward strand.
TATATTGACTCTTCTAGTGACCAATGCTAGACACTATTTTTCAAGGTGCATTGCGGGATATTTTGAGTGCACTACTTTTTCACTAACTGGGCATTCAGACACCACTAAAAATGGTGCGACCCCTAAATAGCGCCCCCTTGTAGGGAAGAGTGTGGACATTCGGACACAGCCATGGTCCACCCGTATCGAAACAAACACGGCTGCTTACGAGGAAAAAAAGAAACGAAGAAGAATATGACAGGGGGCTGAAAAACATCAATCAATCAATGAACGAAGCTCTAAACTCTGTCGATCTGAGATGAGATAAATTTCATTTTCTTTGTAAATGATGATGATGATGACCAGTGAGCTCCTTCATTTCACATGAGTCACTGAAAATAAACTAATCTGACTGCACGATCACATTTGGTTCCGGCTCGAGACGCGAGAGAGTGCATGGGGATCAGACTGATATAAATCGTATAAAAATACAGAGATATCATTCTTGATTTGCCAGGCAATATTTGTACAAGTCCAATAGAAGAATGCCAAAAAATATGAGCCATGACAGAGTATTAAATGTCTGGAATATTTGGGGGAATTTAAAAAAGATACAGAGGGAACTCATTATCTCTTCATTTGTGTTCCGTTCGCATTTGAGGTTTATTGAGGACAGGCAAGCTTTAGGCAGCATTTGGACCAGTTCCTGTTAATCTGAAGAAAAAAATGGGTCTACTTGCTTTTCCATCGTTCTTTAAAAACACTCCAAAATATTGCTGTGACCTGGACTCAGGCCAGAGAAAAACTTAAGCATTTATAAGTGACCCAATAGCAAAAGTTTGGCTTTGTAATAGAACAGTGAACTTTTGACATCATTTTTAGCGGTGATGTAAAAAAGCCTTGTGTAAAATGTAAATGATTTTACACAGACCCAGACTTTCTGTGCCAAGCTGTGGATGGGCTGAGGGGATGGGAGGGCAGGACATGTCAGTATCACCCATGTGTACAAAAACATCCAGAAGGTATTATGCCATCAGCTTTCAGTAATCTTCTGACCTTATCCCAAAGACTCCAAAACTCTTTGTTAAGTCCAAACAAAGTCCCCTACTATAAATAACTAGGGGGGTGTTGGTTTCTGCGTGGTTGGCGGCTTCTCTCTGAGTCTGTTGTAAAGCATCTCTTCTTTTGTGAGATTAATGTGTTTGCACTTGCCCCTCGTTAAAATAAACCAATAAACTAAACTAAACAGTGACTTAGCAGAATCCTGTCTGAACTGAAGAAGATACTTGGGTGAGTGAAGATGCTACCTGGATGAGGCGAAAGTCTTAACTCTAAAAATGTTGTCCAGTTGACAGAATGAAATGTGTTTTTTTTTAATGTGTGTCTGTGTAATCCCTCTGTCATCCAGGTCAAAGCAAAAGACGAAATTTAACTTGTCAACTGGACAAATCTTTGTAGGAGTGAAGACGTTTCACTGCCCATCAAAGTTCTGAAGAAGTAGTTTGGATGAGCAGCGAACTGGAAAAGTGGCTTGGATGAGCAGTAAAACGTCTTCACTCCTACAATGAAGTGTCCAGTTGACTTATTTAAATTTTGTCTATTTTTAATGTGTGTTCACCTGCTCAGGGACTCCAGACGGAAAGTAGCAGTAGCTAAATCTGGTACAAATCATCTTTTCTCTTGTAAGATTAATCAATTTGTACATGGACACTGACAAATAGAGAAGAAAGAAAAGTCGTTTGTGATGGAACCTACCTGGACGACTTAGATATTACACAAGTTTCACTTTAACAGCAGCTTCACAAACCCTCGTTCTGAGTCTGAACCATACCACGACTTCTAAATATAGCAAAAGACGAAGTTTACATCTGTCAACTGGACAAATCGTTGTAGGAGTGAAGATGTTTTGCAGCTCATCCAAGCAGCTTCTTCAGTTCTGGTCAGATGGTCTAGTCACCAGCAATCTGTCCAGAAATGAAGAAGCGAACCAATTCGGACCGAGGCTGTTGAAGGTAGCACCCCTTTCCGCTTAGCAACACTGTCACTCGAACCTGTTGCTAACGCTAGCGAGAGCAACCGAGAGGAAAGAAGGCACCTGATTTTTCTGATAATGTTCATATATTGATTTATGGACACAAAAGCGAAATAACACCAGGGTCATGTAGAGCAGGTTAATACGAACATTTTAACCAAAATGACGAGGTTCACTGCAGCAGTTACAGAGAGAGGGGTGATTTGTCAATGTAAAGTGAACTGAAGCCAGAGTCAATGGAGCCGGAAACACTCCCATGCTCCCTTATTTTGGAACGCAATAGCTAGCAAGTTAGCTGAGTAAATTTATATATACAGTTTATGGTCTTTACACTATAATATTATGTAACACTGTGTGAAACTATTCAGAATACAGTACTCTGATTGGACCATGTATCGGAAAACGTTACAAAATACATTTTAATGCAGGTATTCAGTATTCTGTAACTAAAAACATTCTCAAAGTACTTTTCCCATCACTGAGTAGGAGTCCCCACCAGTGTCTGCAAACATCAAGTAGCCCCAGCCTCACTGATAATCACAGCGTGGACCTGGTCTGGACGGTGAGAGCACTTGAGCCATCCCTCTGTCTGCCTGTCCCCTACGACAAAGCACCAGAGCTACATTAGATTAGTGAGGCTCAGAAACAGCACAACGTCAAACTTGTAACTTCTCAAGAGCATAAATTAGACCCATGAATTGCAATGGCATAATAGTTCAAACTGAAAGGAGAGATATTATGCAAAGTCAACTTTTATGAGCTTATAACAATGTTAACAATTTCCACTGAGAGGTGATTGACGCGGCTTCTGTTTAAGCTTCATATTCATTGTAAAGGATAAGCGCTTTCCCTGCCCCTGCGTAGGCCGACAATGAACGTCTGCAGTAAACCGCACTTGTTTAAATATGTATTCAGACTAATGCCAATCACTTATCTGATAGTTGTTTTAATTCACATCTATTGCACAGATTTCAGATTACAAAATGTGTTTAGGTCGTTTTGCAAGATTTTAGTGTGGGTGAAGAACGTGAAGTAGCTTGTGGCGCCACCATGTATAAATAAGTGGATTAAGCGTTCGGCTCCGGTTAAATGAAGCTCATCGAGACTAGCAGTTATAGGAACGAATTTGGACCCAACTTCCATATTTGAAATTCCGATTGCGAGTATCATAGCAACCAAAGAGCCAATCTGGAGCCCCTTTCCACTGGTTTAGCGGGCACTTAGCAACAATGTCACTCAAACCCGTTGCTAATGCTACCGGAAGCGACCTCGGGGAAAGAAGGCGCCTGATTTGTCTGTTGTTAATGTTCATATCTTGATTTTAGGAACGCAATAGCGAAATAAAAACACCAAGATCATGTAGAGCTTCTTTACCCTAAATCTCTTGTTTGTGTCTCTCTTGTTTGTGCGTCTAGCAGTTTCCAGCCACTTTGACTAGTCTAAATGGGTGTGATTGTTTTGATGAAATACACTGTGAGTATGTACGACACTATTAGGGACAACAGCTCTTTTCACGATTGTGCGCACAATTGATTAAATGAACCAGACTTTTTGATTCAGGACAATCATTTTATATGTTATTTTATATGTTTTAAGATTTTTGCTATTAGAAATTTCACAGCAATATGGAAAATTTTAAGACCAAAATGACGAGTCTGACAGCAGCAGTTACAGAGAGAGGAGCCACGATTCTCTCATGTAAAGTGAATTGGAGCCAGAGTCTATCGAGCCGGAAGAGCGTCCATAGCAGGTTAGCTACATCCATTTATGTATACAGACTTGAACTTTATCTACAAATGGATGCATTAGTCCTGGACACATTCGCAGCCTGTCTGTCCATGGGAGTAGCTCTCTCCTTCACTGTGGTTCTCCTCAAGGTTTTTCTTTTTCCCACTGCTTTTTTTTGCTGTTTGCTTTTCCTTGTTGATAAGGAGGGTCTAAGGACTGGGGAAGTTCTGGGACAGTTACCCATTCGCTTGTTTTGTCTGTTTCACTATCGTTTTCTAACTTTCTGTTGGTCAAATCAATTATCGTGTTTAGCCCTAAGAGGCAGCTGCTGTTGTGATTTTGTGCTTTCCAAAAATAAATTGAATTGAACTGTGCCAAACTCAATACAACACAAATATGATTTTAGTGTCATTGCCATATGGTTAGTACTAAGCTAATCCTTGTTCTACGATGCTAAATGCTGTTTCTAACATGTGAATCGGCTCTTTGGCAGCGTCATGGGAACGTAAATGCCAGAGCCGCCTCATTATGACAGTGATATCAGGTTAGGTTTAAATGGAGCAGTAATATTATCGTTGTGGGTGATTGGAGTGTGCGAGATCACTGTGAGTTCAGCTGCCTAAATGTTACTGCTGCTCTTGGAATCGCAAAGGCTCCATTTAAGAGATTGGACCAGTTTTATGGTCCATTATCACCAGGAAATCAGGTTTGTTGCTTTAGTATCATTTAAAAGCATCAGCCTCCTACCTGAAGGGGCACCATTAAAGAAGACATCGTTTTTACAGTATAACATGATTATTTTACATTTAGCTCATTATAAACTGCACAATTGATTTAAATGGCTTTAAAGGTCCTATATTACGCAAAATGGACTGTTGTGAGCTTTAAAGCCGTGTTAGAACATTGGTACCTCCTCAAAAACATACCTTGAGTTGTGTTTCATTCACACATGTTTGAGTAATCTACGTTCCTACCCTCACCTATGTCATGAGCTCTGTGTAATGAACGAAAGGACAAAAACGTGGAGGCCAAAATGAGTTTCCTCCGCAGGGTGGCTGGGTGCTCCCTTAGAGATAGGGTGAGGAGCTCAGTCACACGGGAAGAGCTCCTACACATCGAGAAGAGCCAACTGAGGTGGCTCGGGCATCTGCTCAGGATGCCTCCTGGACGCTTCTCTAGGGAGGTGTTTCGGGCATGTCCCACGAGGAGGAGGCCCCGGGGAAGACCCAGGACACGCTGGAGGGACTATGTTTCTCGGCTGGCCTGGGAACACCTTGGGGTCCCACCGGAGGAGCTGGAGGACGTGTCTGGGGTGAGGGAAGTCTGAGAGTCCCTGCTTCGACTGCTGCCCCCCGCGACCCGGCCCCGGATAAGCGGAAGAAAATGGATGGATGTTTGAGTAACCCTTTATTATTAGTCTGTCTACATCTCCAAAGCTCAAAATGCTCATGAAGTGGTAGTTTTCAAGTTAACAACTACCTTTTACCTGTAGTTCAGTAGAGATTGGCAATTCCAGGTCTGAAATCATCCAAGTGCCATATCAAAGAATATTATGTCCCCTTTAATGAAATGTGATGAAATACAGAAAAAGTACAAACTAACTTCAACTCTTTCTCTCATTGCTTACATGGGACATTAGGATATTCTGTGCCATATTAGGACAGTGGCAGTAGTGGGTTATACTGAGGGAAGTTCCATCACATAGACTTGATGAGAGGCCGCTGCTGGTGTCTCTCAGCTCCTCTGACAGATTCATTTCTTTTGTGGGCAGGAGGAAAGGTTTCAGTGAGTGCCTTTTACTGCCTTTGACAAGTTGCTCTAATGGAGTCTCTTTTGTGCTGCAGAGAGTGGACAGTGAGAAGAGATAGTCTATAAATCCAGTGTCCAACCTCACTTAGTCCAGATGGCTGTATATATATTCCTGTGGCTATTTCTCCCACCCCCACTTCATGCAAATTCAATCTCTACGGTGCTAAAACAGTTTGAAGGATCCATCTGCTCTACAAGGCAACATTCATATTTTACACAGCACGGATGGATTTCAGTTTGTTTTACAATATCTGCTACAGTACAGCCACTGCTTCCCTGCACTAACTTCTACCAGGTGTTCAATATCTTAGGGTATGCATTCATTATTAATCCCGTTAGAAGATGATGAGAGCTTAGAAACTGCATATTTCAAAGTCCTCGTGGGATTTTCTGTGCTGTATCAGAGCTTGATACAGAGCTACAGCAGATAGATCCGATAATCTCCTCATTACTGTAACTCTACTATATGTTCAAAGCAAGTGAAACATTAAAGGGCCCATGTTTCCGCAGTTTTCTGATCTATGCCATAATGTTGTTTCCTCATTACAAATATACCTGGAGTCGTTTTATTTCATTCATGTTTACCCTGTATACTTAGGCCGAGTCCTTCTCTTGAACAGAAAACACTCTGTTCCACCTTGTGATGTCATCATGTGGTAATACAGGCAGTGCTTCACCATGTTCTTAAACTCCACACACCTTCACTAGAATCAGTTGGATGATTTCAGACCTGGAATTGCCAATCTATGCTGACCTACAGGTAAAGGATAATTGTTAACTTGAAAACTACCACTTCATGACATCACAAGGTGGAACAGAGCATTTTGAGTGTTGGAGACATAGACAAACTAATTATAAAGAGTTACTCAAACGTGTGTGAATGAAACAAAATACAACTTCAGGTATATTTTTGGGGAGGTAACAACATTATAACATGCTTAAAGTTCACAAGAGTCAGTTTTGTGTAATATAGGACCTTTAAATACAAGTGCCTCTGAGCAAATAAGCGATAAAAGCAGCACAAAAAGGAGGAATAAAGTAGGAATAAACAACGAGGAGCCATATGGTTTGTATCATTCGACTTGCAAATTCACAAAAATCTTAAACAACCTTACTAAAGTTAGGGTTAGGTTAGTTATTGTCCACTGAGAATCTGTCTTTCAGAATCTACTTCTTCAATACTTGAATATAGATGCGAGTCCACGTTTTCAGAAGGGCGTGATTGACAAGTGTATTAGCCAATCGGGGGCGAACATGGTCTGTCCAAATCAAACCAAATACAGCTGCTTACGAGGAAAAAATAAAGGAAAAAATATATGACAAGGGACTGAAAAAGGTTGTGGATTTCTGCAGAATCTATGAAAAAAGTACTAACTGACCAATGAGCTCCGTCGATTCACATGAGAAATAATCTAATCTGATTGGACGATCACGTTTCGTTCTGGCTTTCGGAGCGATGGGGACCAGAGATATCATTCTGGATTTGTCAGGCAACATTAGACCCATCCTTCAACGCAGCAGTGGCACCTGGGGACCCATCTCCATCTTGCTGAGGCTCGGTCAGGACTAACCACCCAGAAATGAGAGAGAAACACGCACAGAAAGCCCCGTGTCAAACCTAGAACCAAAGTCTCATGGTCCACATATTGTTATGCCTTTGACTTGTCTTGATTGAAAGAAGAAAATGTTTGTTTCTTAGATAGCAGTTGTCTTAAGCCCATGGAGATAGTCTCACAGAGCAGACCTCTTCAGACTCTCAGACGCTCGAAGCACATGGAGCTGGATTATGAGAATTCACACCTTTTTCAAATATCTCCGAGGCGCCTGCTGCCTCTGATTAAAGTCCTAATCTAAGTTTGCTTGTGTGGATTTAGGTCTGGAGAGAGTTTGTGATGTGATCAGTGCCACGGCAGAAGTCTGTGGGAGGAGACGGAGAGCAGTGAATATAAGCCCGCACTTAGCAGCCAAAGATTAATAATAGAGAGGGCTTCACCTTTTCTCCACTAGAGCAGCTCTGCTTAATAAATCACAGAATACAAAACAAACCACAAATGAATTAAACCATAAAAGCATTATTCCACCAGCTGAAGCTCTTGATCTCTAGAGTTGGCTCACATGGTATTACAGTCTTTTGGTTATTATTATTAAGATTCAGATTATAATACAACTTTATTTCATTGAACAGTGCAACAGAATGCAGCTTTAGCATCTAACCAGTGCAATGAGCAAGTACTAGATAAAAATGTACATATAACAGAATATTATGTAACAGAGGTTGGTATAACGCGATTGTCGTTCCTTACATGTGCATTACTAAAGTGCATATATTTAAAGTGAAGGTTGCAAAAGAAACTGTCTATGTAGTCCCTCAGTCATCCACGTAGGTTCCATATTAGCCCATGGGCTGAAGAGTGGGACTGGGGGGTAAAGGGTACTGTTTACCTAAGGCCCAGACCAGGAAGGGGCCCAGAATTTGGTGCTACACCCAATTCCAGTCCTACACTCGTTTTGATTCTAAAGCTTTTCAGGAAAGGTTCATTTCTGTCCTTTGAATGTGACTTTTCTAGTACCGATACCTGTTCAAATGATATCTAGTTTAGATAATAGTTTTAGTATAGATTAGTGTCTGATTTCCTATAAGTCTAAACATAACCTTGACATGTGCGCACACTTCTGATCAGATATTTCTTCGCTTTGTGGAGTGCACAGTGTCACTGGACCGAGCAGAGCAGCTCCACTGGACAAACTGTGGAGCAGTGTTGGAGAAGATGGATTTGTTGTAGAGCTACAGCTCAGACCTTATAGAATTGTCAGGTGTTTTTATTGAATCTCTTAACCCATAAATCTGTCAGAAGCTATAATTAAATGGCATAACATACTTATTTGAACCTGTAGATTGCCAATATACAAGGGAATGAAAAATGTGAAAAAACTTAATATGTCAGTGATGTATTGGCAATAAAAACAGATCGACCGTTGTGAGTCTCATAAAAAGTGTCAGAATCAGCGGAGAGGAGAGACAGGGATGTGTCCACACAGAGGTAACACTGGCTCTTATGCTCCATAAGACACACTGATTTATGTCCCTCCTGGACTATGACATTTACTCATCACCTGGTGCCATATGCCCCTCTGTCTGCACACATCATTGACCGGTAAAGGTATTTATTTACCGTTCCATATTCAAAGGTCTCTCACACACACCGGGGCATCTGGCTCAGTCCTGAAGTCAGCTCCAATAACAGTATCACCACTGGACATTGATTATGACTTGAGCTTGGTCTAATTAGACTGTTCCAGTGGACACACTCCAAAACACAGAACCTTTGTATAATAGAAACAACTATTAGCTCTTCCCCAAAGTAGAGCTGTGCACACGGCCCTGATCTATACAATACAGAGCCCGAGACTGGGCCAGAGGCACAATATTCATGTTTGTTCTAATTACAGGTTTGTGAGAGTAAACCTCGTCTGTCACTCACCTCCTTATGAGACCCCTGTCTGCTCAGAGACACTCACATGGAGTTTGCATTGAAGCCTGCTGTTTCTCCAAATGGAATAGCCCAAAGCAAAAGAATCTATTTCATCTCTTTTCCTCGTCAGTGGCTCTTTGCTTCTTATTTCAGGTCATAATTAGACACAAGAGGAAGCACGAGGTTGATTATAGTCTATTATAAACCACTTTTTCTCTTTCTCACAAACAAGAAGGAGGGAGGGAATTTGATTCTGACATCTCCAAATCAAGAGCATGTTTTACCCTTTGGTTTGACTTGTGTCATAAAAATATAAATTATTCAAGACAACTCAGAAACTCAAATTCAGAAACACATACAAGGCAAATGTCAAATAACAGACTTCTAACTTGTGCGTCAGCTGAGACGCTCAAGTAAAGAAAACACAAGCAAACCTTCAGTGATAGTACGATCTATGATCTGATGTCTGTACTTCTCTCACAGTGATGGGAGCTGACGCTGCTTTGAAATCAGTGTAAAGGCTGAGACTTGATGCTAGAGCCACTTCAGAGCTCCTCCATCTCTCTCCCTGTTCACTTTGTGATGTGACCAACTTATATCCTCAGTTTATGTCATTCACTTTCACTGAGACCAGTTTTTACTACTCACATATTCTCTTTACTCAGAATTAACACAACGCAATGCAGCCCTTGGAGTCTTCGTATAAGCTGTTTGGATTTAATGAGAAAATGAAGGAGAAGATCTATAGACCAGCCACGCAAGTCCCATCGAATAAGCGCCACCAAATGAAATGAGTAGAGAAAACACATTCTGTCTTCTAAAACCACTTTCAGTCAAAATAATGCTACTTTTACCAACTAAATCAAGTCCAAATCAACAGTTCAAGCTGTTCTAAATCATGACAAACTATTGCTTTAAAGCAAAGGAAATATATAGATAAAACATGCAACATGCCGAGTTTGAGGCATCAAGTGTATATATAAATGGACATAGCTAACTTGCTAGCCGCTGCTTTCCAAATTGGAAGTGCTCAAGGGTGTGCTTCCGGCTCCATCGACAAATTCGTTTTAAATTGAAAATCTGTGGCCCCTCTCTCTGTAACTGCTGCTGTCAGACTCATCATTTTGGTCTTCAAATTTTTGTATTTTAAGACCAAAATGATGATCCTTTTATTTTTGTTTCACTATTGCGTCCATAAAGATATGAACATTAATAACAGATAAATCCTTCTTTCCTCGAGGTTGCTTCCGCTTACGTTAGCAACAGGTTTGATTGACAGTGTTGCCAGCAAAAACAACCTCGCTCCGGATTGGCTCTTTGGTTGCCATGATACTCGCGATCGTAATTCCAAATATGGAACTTGGCTCCAAATGCACTCCTATACCTGCTGGCCTCGATGAGCTTTATTTGACTGGAGCTGACGTCACGTTCACTTAGTCCACTTCTTTATACAGACAATGTTTGGAGGGCAATTGAATCCACGACATTGTATTTTGGTCCTTTAGAATTCCTACAAAGTGAATTTTGATTAATGATGCCATTTGTCCAACTGTTTTTGTTTCATAATTTTCTTGAGTGACCTCCACAAACTTAAGAAGTGTGATGTAACTACCGAGAATGGGACATGAGAGCAGTGTCTTTACATCACCTTCAGCTCCAGATGTGAGTTATGGAGGGAATAAGTCTGTAATTAGTGTTTACCATTGGGACTGTGTGAAACAGGCCCATCTGGAGCAGAGACTGTTTCGACCCAGAGGAGACGGGGGAGAGCATTGGTTAGAATAAAGACCAAAGCAGATGGAAGAGATACCGCAGAGTGACACAGCACTCATCTTCAATATATGGTGAGCGTACATGAGGAAAGGCCTCTGCATCTCTATTATATGTAGTCTACATTATATAAGGCGACAGTAGCTTAGTTGGGGGAGGGTCCGTCCTCTGATCCGAAGGTTGGCGGTTCGAAGTGGTTTGAGTGCCTTGGAGGTGGAAAAACCCTATATAAAAATAACTGTCAGGCCTGAAGTTTCATAAATGAGGCCTACTGACTCCTGCTCTCTTGGACAAATTTCTGACAGGTTCATGTGGAGCTCAACCAGCTCTTCTAACTGTAAGAGCCTTAACATTCACATCCAGCCGAAGCTTTAGCTCCTGTCTATGCTAATGGAGTTTCACGGGGAATCACCAGAGTCACCGAACGTCCAGAGATTAAGGAGAGAGGAAGAGACGTCTGTGACACAGTTGAGTCAAATAGGGTTGGATCTTCTACAGAGCAGGTGAACCGGCTCTTTAGACAGAGAGCAGGGGCATTTCAAAGGATCGGGACGGGACTCAGCACTTTTCTAATGGAGAAAACAGTTTGGGTGAATTCATTCTCTTTTGGCCTGTAGAAGAGTTCAGTTATATTGGATCGTCAAAAGTAGCAATATATTTTTTGATTGTCTGGTGTGAGAGTAAAATAAAAAGGACTTTGCAGGATCCCAGCTCAGTGTGAGGTAACTCCACTCTCAGCGGCCCCAATCTTGGCTCCTAATGATCATTTGAGGGCATTGTTATGGAGCAAGACAAAAGCTGCTCAAAGAAACTCAAAAAGGAATCTGTAATATTCAGGACACGTCTCTCTTTTCATCTCAGTTGTATTCTGTTTGAAAGGAAACTATTTAAATCTATTATTTGTTAAATCATTGAATATTGATTCTCTTTGAGGAGTAGATTTGGCCTCCAGTTGAAACTTAAGGACAGGACACACATGATATAAAGAAGTGAAATTCTGTAAATGAAGAGGATGGGCACAAAGAAAATACTCCACACAAAAGTCCAAAGTCTTTTAGATCTAAAGGAGTCAACCAGCATATCTATGGGGGTTAGAATAGCCATAAACTTAGAACATTTTGGACAAAATGTTAGAAAACTTAACTTCCTGGTCACATAGGGTATCCCACCTGCTCGTCTCCATGGCGATTCTGCTTGTGCTTTGCATCAACAGATAAACTCCCCACTCTCCCTGCTATCACCATCTCCCTTTCTTTTGGGCAGCTCCAGCTCTGTCCAACACATTTGCTTTTACGCAGCAATAACGTGCCCTACTACAACTCTGCAGATGACACTCAGATCTATGTCTCACTGGCAGCAGGTGAATATGGACCAGTGGATTCACTCTGCCACTGCATCCAACAGATCAGTGTGTGGATGCAAAACAACTTTCTTCAGCAAAACTCACACAAGACTGAAGTCATGGTGTTTGGCCACCGAAACAGAGAAAGTGTTAGGGGTAATAATGGACTCAGACTTGAACTTTAACAGCCACATTAAATCAATAACATCTCCAGATTTTTAGCATCTAAAACATTGCAAAAACCAAAGGTATACTGCTCACTGGCCTCTCCAAACGGGCCTTAAGACAGCTGCAGTACATCCAGAACACTGCTGCTTGGGGCCTGACTAGAACCAGGAAGTACGAGCACATAAGTCCTGTGCTCAGGTCTCTGCACTGGCTCCTGTGGCTCAGAGAACAGACTTTAAAACATCTCGACTTGTGTCTCTCCATGGACCAGCGCCAAAGTACATCTCTGACATGTTAGTGCCACATGAACCATCTCACACTCTGAGGACTTCAGGGACCGGCCTCCTGCTGGTGCCCAGAGTCAGGACTAAACATGGGGAATCAGTGTTTCAGTTTTATGCAGCTAAAACCTGGAACAGTCGTCCTGAAGATGTGAGACAGGCCTCTACTTTGACAATGTTTAAATCCAGGCTCCAAACAGTTCTGTTTATCTGTGTATATGACTGAAAGGTTTTTATTCTGCACTCTTCTGTTTTAATGCTAATTTTATGATGATTATTTGTGTGATTGTAATGTCTTTCTTATTGGTTAAAGCACTTTGAATTACTCTGTGTACGAATCGTGCTATATAAAAAAAACTTGCCTTGCCTTACCTTGACTTATATTATTTGTTAAAGATTCAGAATCTAATTTTTCTTGTGGAGGATTCACCATTTGCTTGAATTTGCGCAGATTGTATTGCTTTGCCTGGAATGTTCCACAGTATTATGTTAAATGGATCTCTCTGCAAGGTTGACACTACCAGGCCAATTTGCAGGTCAGATCTGTGGAGCAGGCACATTTGATAAGTTTAATATCTCTATTCATGGGTTTCAAGCTATGGCAACCATCCTTCGTGGTCATAGGAATTGAGCATCAAATAAAAATATTATATCTTTTGACTGAGGAAAGGTCCACACAAGGTCCTTCAAATCAAGAAGGAATTATTTGTCTGAAACTCACGAGTAGTAATTGTCTTTAGTGGTGAACCAACAGTTATGTGGTGCAGTTTAAAACCAGGGATAGTAGTGATATAGAAATACAGCCAGTGTAGCAGTAATAGCATTCAGTTTTGAAAGAACATATAAGAGTAAGTTGGAGAACGATGTTTAAGATGACAGAAGATCAGCGTTTCCATGAAGATATCAAGTCTCACCACCTCAACGGCAGCTTCTGAGCTCACAAACCCACACCTTATCAACCACACCAGTATTAATCCCACTCTAATCTGCACTAAATGTGAAAGTCCTGCTGCTGGAGTCCTGGAGAACGACTGTTATCTGTTGGTTTAAGATCTGCTCTAAACCAGAGGACACCCACAAAGGGAAAGAAAAAAGTTTGTGAATGCTGGAAACGTGGCTCGTGATTGGCTGTGGGGAGATGAAAGAGATGTGATTGTTGTAAACAGTAGAGCCATAGGTGCTTGGGCTTTTCAAAGGAATCAAAGCAAATGTATTCCCTGTAAATATCGGTGTCTTCTCGGTTAGAAAGATAAAATGGGAAACGCTTGTGGACGATTCGGAAAGTGGAGCATGAATATGATTATTTTTGTCCTTATTTGCGTTGGCTGTTCAAATAGAGCATATTTTAAAACTGACCTATTCTGCAAAATCGACTTTTTGGAGCTTTTAACTATGTTATAGTTATTTCCTTCTCATTTACCCTCTTAAAGTTACATTTAGTTTGATTCGTGCATTCCTGCATTTGTGCATTCGTGCGAGTAATCTTTGTAATCCTGTAGTCAAGAATTCATTGCTGTGATCTACCCACGTTTTCACTGCCACTTCACGCCCACAGCTCTGTACTTACTTTGTTCTCCAGTTTTATTTTCTTAATTAGTGATACATGTAGAATTCAGCAGCGTTGCCTAATCATTTTGGTACATTTTTTTTTTTATCAGTGGCTCCCTAGGGAGGTGTTTCAGGCATGTCCCACCAGGAGGAGACCCCGGGGGAGACCCAGGACACACTGGAGGAACTACGTCTCTCGGCTGGACTGGGAACGCCTTGGGGTCCCACCGGAGGACATGGAGGACGTGTCTGGGGTGGGGGAAGTCTGGGAGTCTCTGCTTAATCTGCTGCCCCCGCGACCCAGGCCTGGATAAGCGGAAGAAAATGGCTGGATGAATGGCTCACTAGCATTATCTGCAGCTATCCATAGATGTTTCTTGTATCAAGTCATTTTAGATCAATATTGCAATTTAAAATCTCCAAATGATTACATAATGATCCACGGGTGTCAGAGTATAACTATACAAGCACAACATGTCGTCTTTAAAGCTCTGTTCCTCCTGTATAATTGTTGCTTCACATAGAAACTGGAGACTGCTCATCTATAGGCAGAAATCAGTGCTCGCTAATCTTCTCTCCGAGCTAAACACTTCTGAAATTGAATTACATGAGATCTTTAATCACAATATAAAGCATGACTGCAGAGAACAGCCGCACCAAAGAACAATGATTTTTACATCATTTTCAGATTGGCCACCCTCCTCCTGTAGCAAATGTTTACAAAAGGCTTTATTGTATAACACAGTGTGGCTCATTACAAGTGATTACATTTGCTGTTCTAATTAGTCTGGCCTGGGTGGATTCTCTTTGACTCAAACAACAAAGGCTTTGCTTGTGTCTGCTATAGTGATAATCTATGACACACATAAATCATCGTTTTATATCACAATATCGATCTAAAGTCCTGGAGATTATTCATTTATTTGCCGTTGAACAGGGCCGTTAACAGGAATTTGGGGGGCCCGGGGCAGGAAGGTTCACATGGGCCCCCTTCTAATATAAATTAAGAGGCAGAAGTTCAGATTCTAGGCCCAGAAGACTCTGTCAATTTCCCTCCTACTGAATCTTACAAGTATCACCCAAGGCCGACCAACTGTAGCTACAACTCACTGGCGTCATTTATGCTAAAACGCTAACTTAGCATGACATTAATAGCAAAAAACAAAACAAAAAACAACCACGCTCTCACTGTTATCACTCTTTTTTCCTTGCTCCAATTTTCTCTTTGTTCATCCTTCAGCCCCACTCCTAAATGTTCTTTTAGAAGCCATTTTTTAATATTATGACAATGATACGATGTTAAAGGAGTTTTTTCCCCTATTTTAAAATTGTATTATTGCACTTCTTTTTACAAACATGCAATAACTGCATTTACACCATACACCCAAATCTGCATATTCACAAAATTCACATTAGAAAAACACATAACAAACGTAACTTTATCCCTGTTTCCGTCAAAGTGTTTGAGCGCATACCTGGGTGTTGGTTACCCGGTTACGGTAGCTGCCGTCTGCTGTGCCATAACACCGCTGATCCTACAGAGGGCGCACTGTGCACAGTCTGATTGGTTTGACCAGAGACGCACTTCCTCTCTGATTTAGCCTTTTGCGGAACACATTTCTGCCATGCACACTGTTACTTAGCAGATTGTTTCAACGGTAAAAATTCTACAAATACGATTACTACTAGTTATATAAAGCCTGCTGCTTCCGTCTTTGCACTAACAAGCAGCTAACAAGCAGCTAACAAGCAGCTAACAAGCAGCTAACTGGACTAGTTTTGTAAAAAGGCAATAAAACATAACTTCAGTTCATTTGGCAGCATTTGAATATTGCGATTTAAAATGTCCAAATTATAACATAATGATCCACAGGTGTCATAGATTATAACTAATCTGTCATGGTGAAAATCTACTTAATCTAATAACTAATAACAAAAAAAAAAAAAGCCAGACTCATGAGACAGAAGCTAACAAGGAGCTAACTGGACTCGTTTAGAAAGTAACAAGGCAATAAAACACAACTTTGGTTCATTTGGCTTGCAGTTAGTGAAGATAATTCCCAAATTATTATGAAAAAATGTCTAAACCCGTGTATGTTAAGAGCCACAATAGTCTCCTGACGCCAGCTATCCCCGACGTGTTACTGTGCACTGATGAAGGCAGCAGACTAAGAAAGAACCTGATATCGACTAAATCATTTCATAATCTGCTCATTAGGCCTCGCTTGGGCCTGTTGAGAACTCGCAAAGCACTAACAGATTGAGCGCTGGAAGAATGTATGATTTTACAGTTAGTTTCTAAAGCGGCTACGGCCTTGTGAAATCATGAATATAAAATGGTCATCACTGCTGCTGTCCATGGGTTTCAGAATGACGCTTGAAGTTTAGAGCCGTAGCGATTAGCAGTTCGGAATAAAATATATCTTTTGAATGGGGAAAGATTCCTCAAAATAAGTTCTCAAATATTTTATATAACATTAAAGGGCCCATATTACGCCGTTTTCTGATCTATGTTATAATGTTTCCTCATCGCAAACAGACCTGGAGTTGTGTTTTTTTTGTTTCATTCACTCATGTTTAACACACAAATGCTGTATATTTAGGCTTGAGTTCTTCTCTCAAACAGAAAACGCTCTGTTCCACCTTGTGATGTCATCGAGTAATACAGGAAGTGCTCCACTGTGTCTCAATTCTTACTCAACTAAAGGTAAAAGGTAGCTGCTGAAAGCTCTTGAAAACTACTTCATGACATCACAAGGTGGAACAGAGCATTTTGAGCTTTGCAGATATATACAGACTGATAATGCAGGATTACTCAAACATGTGTGAATGAAACAAAACACAACTTCAGGTATGTTTTTGAGGAGGTAACGACATTATAACATGATTTAAAGCTCACAAAAGTCAAATTTGCTTAATATTGGACCTTTAAGCTGAAACCCATTGATATGTTGCAATAACAGACATATTCTTCTATTGTATGATGAATGGGGAATATTACATTTTACTTTCTGTGAGGGAATTTGAGCATTTCTGCAATTCCCTATATCCTTGTGCTGTCCCTACAGAGCTGTGGGTGGCTCTATACATCAGCTGTATAATCAGTGCAACTGCTGTCAGGAGATCAGATCATGGACCAAGTCTCGGAGAGAGATCCTGAAATAATGTGGAACTTTTCCTTAGCCTGTCACCCTCCTCCAGCACTTCACACTGAGAGGTTACAACCACACAACCTGCAGCTATTTTAAACAAACTCAACTATATCTTCATCCTGCTACAGTTGTCCCTCACTGTAACGGGATTCACCTTTCGCCCTCGTTTCGCTTTTTTTTTTTTACAGACTATGAGCGTGCATTGTGTTCTGCGTCCTGATTGGCTGAGGGACTGTAGACCATTGTCCATCAGTCTCCTCTGTGTCTCCTGTACAGTACAGAATGTGTTCAGACT
This sequence comes from Periophthalmus modestus, assembly GCA_019594935.1. Classification (NCBI taxonomy): domain Eukaryota; kingdom Metazoa; phylum Chordata; class Actinopteri; order Gobiiformes; family Gobiidae; genus Periophthalmus; species Periophthalmus modestus. The sequence continues at coordinate 21,166,584 of JAIEZT010001243.1, forward strand.
AATGTACATAAATGTTGGATCGAAGTGTGACTCTGAAGTGCTGTATGTTTGCAAGTTTTCTCCCCGACAAAAAACACAATGTCGATGAAACGTTCTGCACCAACAAAGGCGCCAACAAAGGTTTGAACTTTGAGAGTGTTTAAACAAGAGAGAAATGTAAGAAAATGTTAATGCCTTTGAGAAAAGTGTATAAAGTGTGTGATGAGGGGTTTTACAGACGCAAAACATATATAATAATTGTAAAAATAAAACCGATTACTTCGCGGATTTCGCCTATTGCGGGTTATTTTTAGGATGAGAGACCACTGTGGTTCAAAAACTTATTCTGAAACTTCTAGCAGATCTTTGGTGATTGTATTTTCTATGGCACCTGTTCATTGAGACAGAGTATTCCTCTCCAACAGGGTCAAAGTTATAGACAGCTCTTTACCAAGTCCTGCAGCAGATGAACCTGGGAACATCTCCTGAACATTCTGTGTCAGCTCCAAGTGAGAGTTTGAAGAAGAAGAAACAGCAACTTACCTAAAAGACACAAAAAGAAAAAGTTGAAGTGAATTAATTAACGTATCCATTATTGCATTAATACAATAAAAGACAAACCAGAAGATGCTGCACTGACAGACACCTACTCTAGTGTCTGTGGATTAGATTCAATTAGATTTGCACATCTAAGTAAAAACAATGCAAAATGTAACATAAAAATGCAAGAGCTCGAGTTATAAGACCACCACTCCTAAAAACATGCTGCGTCACAGGTATGAACAGGCAAAAATGCTGTGACCTGAACCAGCCGAGCCCCAGGAGCAACCAGGGATTTACACAAGGTCGACAGTCACACAAACAACTATGGCCACCGACACAGAGAGGAGTCTATTCAAGCTGCTGTCCCACACACAGCCATGTCCCACCGGCCTGTCAGTCACCACTGTGTCCATCAGGAACGCTTCAGTATAAAAAGCTTTAGGCGCGGAGTAAAAGGACCACATATGACCTCTAGAGGACACACTTCTGATGGAACAGTTGATGATCTCTGTCAGACACTGAAACTCAGCAGTGACTTTCACACAGTCTGCAGTTTCGCACCGTGAATCAAACTGTTCCAAGGTCTGCCCTGTGTGTGAGTGCATGTGTGTGTGTGTGTGTGTGTGTGTGTGTGTCTGTGTGGAGGTGGGGGGGCTCACATTAAAAAGGTTCTTCATGAATTAAAGGGGCTTTTTTTTTTTTTTACGTTGTGAAAAATGTTCACTTTGGAAAATTTAATTTCAAACTATAATTACTAGAAAGTTCCACTGCAGTGGAAACGTGATGGTGGAGCAGGTCGTCCCTGAAAAATATCAGGGTTGTTATGGCATTAACATGTTCTAAACCAGTGCTTCTCAGTTATTTTCCGTTATGCCCCCCCCCATGAAGAAGAAAAACGTTCGCGCCCCCCCTACTCTCTAACGCAGCTCTGACTCAGGTCACGAGGGCCTTTCTTGCCGCTTGCTTTCTTGTGCGGCCCGGTATTAATTGATCCACGGACACACATCGAGCAGATATAATATACTCGCTGTTATAGCAAATGGATTTATGTGGCGATTTCCTGGCAGGATTTTCATTATATATCTATGGACAAGGTTATTAGCGTGTCATGAGGAGCGGGCAAAAGTCACTTCGGAGAAAATGCGGTCGCTGATAAATTATTTACTGTTTTTGTGCGGCCCGGTAGGAAATGCATAACGGACCGGTACCATACCCCGGCCCGGTGGTTTGGGACCACTGGCCTACCTAGAGCCAATACTCACACTCTAACAATGAGAGCGCAATTGCCACCTACTGTAGTGGATGTGCAATTACACTTTATTCTAGTACGGCAAAAGAAAAGCATGTTCCCCGGGGTCATTCGCGCCGCCCCCCTGGCATCGCACCGCAGGCCCCACTATTTGAGAAACACTGGTCTAAACAGACAGCTCCATGTGTTTTACCTCCAGCCGCTCTGCCTCCATCTCCTTGGAGCAGTGGTCTGACGTGGATCTCTGTCTCCCTCACAGAGCAGAGCTGGAGTGTGAGGCTCTGGTGGGTCTTACAGAGAGTCGGGCTGTGTGACTGTCAGTGTGTGATGTAGGAGCAGCTGTCGTTAGAGCAGTTTGACTTCACTGACACTGGAGACAATGGCCCTCCGCTGAGCGCTCAGACCTCTTCACTGTTACACATCAAGCTGAAGAAAAGTTTTTTCTTTAGATCAGTGTTGACGAGAACACGACAACAACAGGCTGACAGAACAGAGCTGCCTCTCAGAGCTGTCAGTGAGGCGTCCTCTCAGTGCAACAGCAGCAGCATAATGACACACATCAGGACTGGACCAGAGGGTCTTTGGACAATACATTTTAAAAAGCCAGGCTGTGTGTATTAAACATGTGTTTTGTAGATAAATGTATTTCAAAATCAAGGTTATTTCTCTTTCCTTCTGAACCAAAGTCTGTAGAGCTGCTCTCGCCCTGCTGATAGAGTCACACAGATCAGTCCACATGAGCGGAGAAGCTCACGTCTCTCCACAACAACACTGCAGTGAGAGCAGGAGCCTGTGCCGCCCCTTTAAGGCCCCGTGTTTGTGCTGATTGTGCAGCAGCCATTACTGAAAGGTCAGTGTGAGAAGGAGAGCTGTGTCATCTCTCCGTCTCCAACGCCCTTCACCACCTATTCTGTCTCACTCACATGTCATCAAGTGTGAGCATCTGATGCACAGCTCCTTCTGATCAGAGCAGATAAACAACCACAAAGGTTATGTACAAATGTGCACTGTCACTTTAACTTAACAGAAGACTTCATCACATGGTCGAGGTCGGCAGTCAAACCTGAAGTCAAACCATTATTTGGGTCCTTGTCTCACGGCTCTCTCCCTCGTTCTACAGCTGGGCCCGTCTCAGCTTGTTCTGGACATATTTTGTGAACATGTTTATTTTGGCTCTTTGAAAATGGAGGATGTTCCAGTGCGGACAGTGAGATCCTCTGACATTAAAACTGCAAACATGAGCAGCTGCCAATTTATGAAAACCAGTTTCCAAATGTCCCTCGGCTAATGGGACACCGACAGTATTTCTATTAGCTCTTATAGATTAATGAGCAGTGTTCATTTGTTCATAACTGATGCAGATTTAGATAACAGCTCAATTAGAGTGTCAGCGTCTCAGCAGCCATGTGTTCAACGAGACTCAAGTGGCTCTGTGTGTTTCCCTGAGGCGGGACTAGAATAGTGTCCATTGTACCTGCAGTAATATCACTCCAGCAGATTGAACAGGAGCTGTGAGGAAACAAGGACACAAGTGTTTCCAAAGCTCACTTATGCACACACTAAAGCAGCCTTCAGAACAACACCATTTAGTCTGCACTTCATCATGGGAAATCAACGCAGTTTTTAACATTGTGAATTATATTATTTGTTTGGTCATCTGTGTCCAACATGGTTAATGGGCATGTATGGTATGCAATATGGTCATTTAGGCAATAAGCAACTCAGGAATATTGTCTTATTTTTTATCAACAAAAATCTCTTCCACACTGGGGATTCAATAAGGGAAACTCAGGAACAGGTAACACAAACAGAGATAAATGCAGGTTCAGAATTTCAAAAATGCAAACAGAGTATTTCAGATATAGAGTATTTCAGATATAGAGCTCGAGTGTCGCTCTTGACTGGTCAAAAATCGAGCAAAAACTGAAGTAACAAAAGCAGTGTATATAGACCACCCTGGGCTGATTAACAAAACAAGAGGCAGCTGCAGGGAAAACAGGGAGGTAACAAAAGAAGGGCCGGAACAGGCTGGAAAACGGAGCTGGACTGGGGATAAACGTGCAAAAAGGCAGAACTGTGAGAACTGTTCTCAGTAAAATCTTTAACATAATAGACTAGGGATGGGACACCTTTAAAATTTAGACTCACAATTATTGTGACCAACATAGTCGCGATTAACAATATTATCACAATAACTATTAAATCAAGGCAGTATAATGTCCTCATATGTGGACACCAGGATCTTGTAGAGAGAAAAAAAAAATATTGTGGCCTAGACAACCCAGAATGTGTTGTCCACATATGTGCACGCCAGGTCTTAGGAGGTTATAGGTGTTCAGATTAATTCATGATTGCTGTAGAACCATGCGCCGCTGCTAACAAGCTGTGCAATCAGCTGTGCAAAATGCTATTCAGCTAGCGCTAACCTAGGATAGCAAAGTTAACACAAACACGGATTCATACAAATCCAGGCTAACAGAAACTACATTCAATAGTTTATCTCACATGGTATGTTACTTACAATGGATATCTTCGGCTCAAGTTTGTCAAACAAAGCAGGAATGTTGTTTTGGAAATGTGCAGGAAAGTTGCTGGTGTTTGTCTTCGGAGCCGTCTCTGTTTTTGAGCAGGCTCTGCAGATCGGTGGCTCATCTTGTTGATCTTGTTTTTCAAATCCATAATAATTCCACACATCAGACTTCACCTTCTTGAGTGGACGATATAAATATGTGCCGTGACTGGCTCCAGATCAACTGCCCATGAGCCATGACGGTGACCATCCCCAATTCAGAAGAGGCACAGAGGCTAACAAGTGTCATTGCTCTGATAGAGGGCCCCCTTGTGGACAAACACCAGAACTAACATCTAAACATTGTATTGAAACTGCAAACATGAGGCAGTCTGGTGCCGTAAAGGTGATTATAATTATGTGCAATAGATACAATTATTAAAAAATGCCACGAACGATTAATTGCAGACCTTTTTTATCGCGATTAACAATATTACCGTATATCGTCTCATCTCTATAATAGACTTTAACAATAGCTCACTGCATCTCAAAGCAACAGCCACTTTTATTAAAATTGAAAAACATTAAATAAACAGCCTATTAATTGAAATAAAGACTACCCAATTATTTTTAGATGTCTAATACTTCAGTTTGTGGTGTTGTTTTAATATTTATTATGCCTCAAAGTTTGATAAAAGTGGACAGAAAGTAGAGACGCTAACTATTGTGCACAGAGCCAATTAGGTTAACTGTGTTTTAGTAAAATGTGTAGTCTAACCAAGCATCACCTGTACCAACTCATTCATATCCATTTTGTTTATTCTGGTAAAGAAATCCCTCCTTGTGGATTCAGACATTTATGAGTCCTCTCACCTTGTCCCGACAGTTCAAATAGATGGTGAGAGTTACAGCGAGGAGGAGACACGAGCAGTGAGGAGATGGTGGAGAAACGAAGATAAATGTGTTTACCCAGAGACAGAGGGCTTCGGAAAGTGGAGATGACATTTCTAACAGGTCACATGATGTAAGCAGGTTTAAAGGGAGGAGGTGTAAAAGTCAAAATACTGTCACTTTTGGGCCATTTCAACTAAAAATTAAAGAAGGGAAGACATGAATATAGTGGTCCAAAATTGGCAATCCCATAATGTATCGCTATGAGGATTTCTAGTTTTGTGCAGATTCCTGGTTTCCCAAAGCACCTCTTACCTCATGGTCTTATTTCTTGCGAGGCAATCAGTGAGCCAATTCTTCAGGTAAATTGGACAGAGAGAAAATTAAATGTAAATCCTTTCAACAGTACTTCAAAGTCCAGCAATATTCTACGCAACAATATAGAAAACTGCAAACTATAGCATACTAACATTTGTACTTTCTAGTGGGGTCACGATACTTAAGTTTCACATTCAATTTCGATACTAAGGAATGTACTCAATACTCTATACTGATTACGATACCACAGTGAAGAAAAGATGCTTGTTTTTTAGAAATGGGATGTAATTTTTATACTGAAAATATCCTTTCTTTATTTTAGCATTTATGATTGTAAATGGTAAATGGTCACATTTCTATATAGAGCTATTCCACCTTCAAGGCACTTTACATCAAGGAACCACTCAGCCATTCAAGGCAAGGCAAGTGGTATCCAAGGTAATTCAAAGAGCTTTACAGAATAAGAAAGACATTAAAATCACAATACAACAAATCAAAACATAAACAATCACAAATAATCATTAAAAAAAAATTAAATTAAAGGAGAAACATGCAGAATAAAAACCTTTCAGTCATATGCACAGCTAAACTGTTTTAAGCCTGGATTTAAACATTGTCAAAGTAGAGGCCTGTCTCACATCTTCAGGACGACTGTTCCAGGTTTTAGCTGCATAAAACTGAAACACTGATTCCTCATGTTTAGTCCTGACTCTGGGCACCAGCAGGAGGCTGGTCCTTGAAGTCCTCAGAGTGTGAGATGGTTCATGTGGCACTAACATGTGGAGATGTACTTTGGTGCTAGGCCATGGGGAGACACAAGTCGAGCTGCTTTAAAGTCTATTCTCTGAGCGACAGGAGCCAGTACAGAGACCTGAGCACAGGACTTATGTGCTCGTACTTCCTGGTTCTAATCAGGACCCGAGCAGCAGTGTTCTGGATGTACTGCAGCTGTCTTAAGGCTCGTTTGGAGAGGCCAGTGAGCAGGACGTTACAGTAGTCTAACCTACGTGACACACACACATTCATACATCAGTGTAAGCAGACACTGGGGGTGAGGAACTGTCTTGCCCGAGGACACAACATCAGCATTTATCTGTTGGAGCTGGGATCGCACCGCCAACCTATAGGTCTGTGGAACTAACCACTCAGCCAATGCTGTTTACATCGAGAGCGGGATTTGAACCTCTAGTTTACGTATTGATTCATCTTATTAATTAGCAGAGCTGGGGGATTGTAAGTCATGACTTAGACTCAAATCAGACTTAAGTTACTATATTTGGTGACCTGAGACTTGACTTTATAAAAATGGACTAAGACTTGGGACTTGACTCTGACTTGAGGGTCCGTGACTCAGGACTTGACTTTGACTTGAGCCTTGAGACTTATATATATCAAGAAATATATAAAAAATCTAAATGTGTTTAAAATTCACTCTTCTCTCCATTTAATTTTAAAGAAGCAAACTGGAATATGTATAAAGTGCAAAGATTCCTAGCTTTATTTGGTAGTTCAGTTTAAAGATTTGAAAGGACTTGAGGTTCACAACAAAGAACTTGGACTCGACTTGGACTTGTGGGCCATTGACTTGGGACTCGACTTGAACTTGTGGGCCATTGACTTGGGACTCGACTTGAACTTGTGGACCATTGACTTGGGACTCGACTTGAACTTGTGGGCCACTGACTTGGGACTCGACTTGGACTTGTGGACCATTGACTTGGGACTCGACTTGAACTTGTGGGCCATTGACTTGGGACTCGACTTGAACTTGTGGACCATTGACTTGAGACTCGACTTGAACTTGTGGGCCACTGACTTGGGACTCGACTTGGACTTGTGGACCATTGACTTGAGACTCGACTTGAACTTGTGAGCCATTGACTTGGGACTCGATTTGTTCTTGTGGGCCACTGACTTGGGACTCGACTTGGACTTGTGGGCCACTGACTTGGGACTCAACTTGGACTTGTGGGCCACTGACTTGGAACTCGACTTGGACTTGTGGGCTACTGACTTGTGACTCGACTTGGACTTGTGGGCCATTGACTTGGGACTCGACTTGAACTTGTGGGCCACTGACTTGGGACTCGACTTGTATTTGTGGGCCACTGACTTGGGACTCGACTTGGACTTGTGGGCCACTGACTTGGGACTCGACTTGGACTTGTGAGCCATTGACTTGGGACTCGATTTGTTCTTGTGGGCCATTGACTTGAGACTTGACTTGGACTTGTGGGCCACTGACTTGGGACTCGACTTGGGCTTGCCTGTCTGTGACTTGGGACTTGAGACAAAAGACTTAAGGCTTGGTCCCACCTCTGATAATTAGTAGTAACTTCTGATACTCTTGACAACCCCGGTACTTTCCATTAACTATGATATCGGTTAACTATTTGGTGGGAATGTTTAATGTCACTGTCCCTTATCTAAAATGATAAAATAAAATAGAAAACATCATGGCTGACATTACTTGACAGACTAAACCTGCCCAAACACTGTCTCCCAAATACCTCAGACATTCTCCTCAGACCAAGGGCTGTTCTACAAAATGTCCCCATCTTTTCCACTGCCTATTGAAATCTCTTCAAACGTCCATGGCATTCAGTTCAAAGGTTTACTTGGCTCTGGCTTCTTCAAATAATTGACAGACTTCAGACAGTCTTCTGCAGAAAGTAAGGCTGAAAAGCTGCTCTTTGAAAAAAAAAGAAAACTCAAAAACACACAAATAACAAAGTTCCTTTTCTTGTTAAAAGTTGCAGACTGTGGGAGCCTCAAATGTGACGTGGAAGAAGTGTGCGAGGAGCCTAATCCTCCAGGGACATAAATATAGAAAACAACAGGAGCCATTTCAAAATAACTAGACCTTAATTTGCCTTAATAAACATGAACAAACACTTAAAGATATGATGCTGTTTTTTGATCCATGTTCTAATGTTGTTTCCTCATCACAAACAAACCTGGAGTTGTGTTTTGTTTCATTCACATGTTTAACACACAAACCCTGCAGATTTAGACTGAGTTCTTCTCTCAAACTGAAAAAACTTTGTTCCACCTTGTGATGTCATGTGGTGATACAGGAAGTGTTTTTAAACTCCATTCACTTTCACTAGAATCATGTGGATGATTTCAGCCCTGGAATTGTCAATCTCTACTGAACTAAAAGTAAAAAGGAGCTGTAAACTTGAAAACTACCTCTTCATGACATCACAAGGTGGAACAGAGCATTTTGAGCTTTGGAGATGAAGACAAACTGATAATAAAGAGTTACTCAAACATGTGTGAATGAAACAAAACACAACTCCAGGTCTGTTTTTGAACCTCACAAGAGTCAATTTTGCGTATATATAGGACCTTTCATCCATAATGAAGAACTAGTTCATTAAGAGTGATTCAGGCTCACTTAACTAGCTAATTAATTAAAGTGGAATTAAAAACTACTTTTTTTTTCTCACACTAACATGTGAATATGGTGTTTTAATGGCATCATCTACTGTTCTCAGTGTTTTGTTTGGTTTTTTTTGTTAGTATTTATTTTATTTTTTTTATCATTTTAGTGCAAACTAGGTAAATGTGCAGCTTTCTGGTCAAAAATATATATATGCATAAAAAAAAAAAAAAATAAATAAATTGTGTGCTGTCACAGTGGTCACTTAATTTCAAGTGCTACGTGTGACATCACATAGCACTGCCCTGATTACAGCCAGGTGTTTCTGAATATAAACACCTTGACTGCAGGGGCGGGGTTTGAAGTGTGGACATCTGTTAGACCTGTTCCTCCAGACTCCGCCCCTCCTCCTGCCTCACTCTTTTCTTTAGTCCTCCAGGTAAGGCCCAGTTTAGCAGCTCTATTTGAAATGTGGTTGTGGTTTAAGTGTTTAGTCCCACTTTAATTAGATACAAACCCTGGATCATTCTTCATAAACTACCCATCGTGAATTCAGTCTTTCATGCTTCATTAGAGCTACTAAAAGTGCAGTTAATATAAAATGTTGCCAAATAACATCTGTAATGATGTCCTTCAGCCTTCCAAATGAAATCCCGACATTCAAAACAAACTGACTCACACATTTAGATGGAGCATTTCTGTGATTTCATCAAAGGAAAATCTGTCTCTAAACCTGAACCTGCTGAATAAACGATGCAGGTAGATTAAACACACAGCGATGTCAACCATTTAAAAAAGGTGCCTCCAAAACGATCCCTTTAAATACATCTTCATCTGTGTTCAACAGGTTTGGCTGAGCAAACTGAAGCTCCTGTGATTTGTAATCTAAGGTAGAACGAGCATCACGTAGCAGCCACTTCAAAGGAGACACATGTGGATGAGGTAGATAGAAGCCGTGTGTCTGATGTCTGCTTATAACAGTGTCGTGTGCGGCCAGGGCAATCAAGGCCAGCAGTGCTTGCCCAATAAAATCTAAAATCATTGCGTGTCAAACGTATAATTAGATAGTCACAAATATATCCAAATAATCCTGTTTTCACTTTACTTCTGCCTGTTTGGAACGTGGCTGCAGTCATGGCGTCCTTTAGTACACCCTACTGGCCACAGAGCAGACTGCATTAAGCGCAATTCTAAACGTTTCATTAACTTGTGTTGTCGTCCTGTGCTCAGGAGGCCATGCCGTGCCACACTCTCAACATTAGCTTTTACAACCATAGGGACGGCTGCTTGTTTTAGAGGCTTGCACATGTGTACTGAGGGCTACAGCCAGTGCAAATAGTGCTGAATAAACCCCATGGAGGAATCTAGTGGTCTGGTGAGTCCACATGTGCAGCAGGAGACGAGAACATGAGCCCCAACTTTCAACACAAGTGACTGAAATAACTTGCTTTTAGCGCCATGTTTCTAGTGATTAGACGTTAGTTAGAAATACAGGAAGTCATTTAATCAAACTGCGAGCTAGTTTCAGGGCTCGTTTGCGCGAAAAGGAAGATCCGGACGAAGCGGTGGAGTGACAGAAGAACGGGACGATTACACGTGAGTGGAGGAACATGTGGCTGCTCTGGACCTGCTCCGCTTCAGGGGAAATACATGACAAAAGTGTGAAAAGGAGCCGTAAGACTGGACGATATGGTGGTAAAACTGAATTGTGATCCCATCCCTGTGACAGTTTGCTGCGTTAGCCATATTGACACATTGGGATCCATTTTAATGCAGCAATAAAACAACTCTACTCCCCCTATTGGTCAGCCTCTGCCATTGAGTGAGTGACAGATGGATTAACCAATCAGTGTCATAGGTGAACTCTCAGACGATGGAGATAAATGCAAGTATTAAAAGAAAAAGAAACATTAAATTCTCTCACTGGACACAAGTTTTAGAGTGAAGACTGCTCATTTGGCTGCTCATCCAAGCCGCTTCTTCAGTTCTGGTCAGATTATTGGTGGACACTGCCTTATATCTAACTGAAGAGAGAAGCTAACTACACTGAAACTAACAGCCCTGTCTATTTACAGTTTCTCGGTCTATTGAACTACACTAAGCGTGAACTGTGCTCATATTTTGCATAATCGTTCAGGCCCCTAATGGTGCTCTCACATCTATTAGCATATTGGCTAGCACTATTGTTTTTCTTGTTTAGGTTTAAGTCTGAGGATGGAGGAAAAATAGGAGATAAATGATGTCTACGGCCCCCCTTCCTATTGTCTTTGCTAATAAAAAATTGCCCTCTCCATGCATCTATTAAAGACATTATAGAGCTAATTTGTATTCATCAGTTGCGATAAAACTAAAACTGTGATGTAGATGATTATTTGTTTGGCATATCTCCCCCATCATCCTCCCCATTCACTCGCTCACTCCTTTGTGGCTCCCTCACCTTTTACACCTCTCCCAACACGGGATTCTTACATTAGTTGATCAGTTCATATTTCAGACATGACATGGCCTCATAAATCGATTTGATGTAAGTTTATTATATCTGTGCTAGATCTGCTCTTGTCTCCAATACGTATATAACGCATCAGACACTTCGCCCAAAAGTAGAGCCACAAGCTCGTGAAAATGAGACAAAAACAAAAGACCTCCGAGAAAAAGAAAGCTAAATTTAACAGACAACACCAGGAGTCCTACTTAAAATACGGGTTTGTCGCTACAAGTGAGTCTCACGCACCGGGTCCGCTCTGTGAGGAGAAAAGCGAACGAGACAATGAAACCTTCAAAACTACTTTGGCACATGGAGACTAAGCACCTGGATTAAAAGATGAGACTTTAGAGTTTTTGAAAGAAATTACGGAGCAGACTGGACATAAACACGCTGCTGGTGTCACTGTCTCCTGTAACTCCTGATGGGACCAGCTCATCACAGAAACTGTGCTGCAGTGGAGCGAGTGAGCAGCACCAAGTTCCTGGGTGTGCACATCTCTGAGGACCTCTCCTGGAGCAGCAACTCTGCATCACTGGCCAAAAGAGCTCAACAACGCCTCTACTTCCTCCGCAAACTGAAAAGAGCAAGAGCTCCGGCCCCCATCCTTCGGACCTTCTACAGAGGCACCATCGAGAGCATCCTATCCAGCTGCATCACGGTGTGGTACGGCTCTTGCACCGTCCTCTGCAAAAAGACTCTGCAGCGCATCGTCAGAGCAGCTGAGAGGATCACCGATGTTCCTCTCCCCCCTCTACTGGACATCTATCACTCCCGCCTCACCCGCAAAGCCACCAGGATTGCAGGCGACCCCACCCATCCATCTCACAGCCTCTTCAGCCTGCTGCCATCAGGGAGGAGACTGCGGAGCCTTCAGGCCAGAACCAGCAGACTCAGGGACAGTTTCTTCCACCAGGCTGTCAGGAGACTCAACTCTCTCCCTGCCCTACCCTCACTTTTCCCCTCTGCCCCCCCTCAGCCCCCTGTCACTCACTGAGAAAACCGGACTATGAAGCACTACATCACTTTTATATGGACAATCAATAATTGTTACTTAATCACTACCTCACTTTACCCGCAATCTCCGGCTGTTTACACTTGTATGTCTCTCTTGAATGTTTTCTGTTTTGTTTGTCTTCATGTTAATTGAAGGGTTGCACATTTCTTTTTTTGTGGTTTGCACATTTCTCTTTTGTGGTTTGCACATTTCTTCTTTTTCTTGTTTGCAAATTTTTTAATTTATTCTTTTTATTTAATCTTTTTGGCACATTTATGTTTGCACTGAGGTGGGAGAGAACAGAAATTTCATCTGCGCTATTCATCTTGTATGTATATGCACATTTGACAATAAAAGAAATTGAAATTGAATTGAAACAAGCGCAGGTCCCACTGATTCAGCGGTTTATAGTGAGTTGTATTTTTTATAAAAAGGTTGGGGAACCCTGTCATAAGCACACTATAGTTGTTTACTCAAAGTGTAAGACTAAAAAAAAAACACAACAAAAACAAACAACATATACAGTTTTATCTTCATTTTAGATGTCAAAAATATTTCCGTGGAAATTGGGCAGAAATGGGTGTTAGAGGCTGCCGACCCCTGTTCTAGACATTCCGCAAACTATTACTAAAAAGATTAACAAAAAAAACCCTAACCAATTTACCAACCTCTAGTTTGCTGGTCAGCCATCTTGTCATAAATAGATGAAATGAATAAATGAATAACTACAAATACAAATAAGGGCATGCACAAGTTAAAAAAGATATGCTTAAATATAAAATAAGATAAGATACTTAGAGGTAGAAAAATATTTAGAGGTAGAAAACTATTTAGTTATATGTATTTTGTTATATTAGTTTAGTCAATATTCATCCACTAGGTGTCTCTATGCAGGGGCAGACTTGGCACACTGAGCTTTTGAAGTAAAATTTGACTTTTTTTTTTTTTTTGGTCAGTTTGGGTTGCATCAATTGACTGCGGCCAAATTTGACCCCGTGGATTCTCCAGGGTAAGATCTATTTCCAAAAACATGCAACACTTCACGGTCACTAACCAGCAGCTGTGATTACCTCTACAATTGTATGCTGGTCTCGTGTCTCAAGTAGAACTGTAATTCTTCGGGGTTGGAGATTGGAGAGAGGGGATGTTATATAGTAGTCATTAAATGAGCTGTATAAGGTGGGAAAGTCCCATTCTATACAATATAACCGGATAATTACTTTTTAAAGTCAGGAGGAGCGGAAGATCGATAACGTCAGAGCTGCTGTGGAAATTATTAAGAGAAAAATGTCACCTCCAGCGGGACGAAGCACTTCTGAACTTTGAGTCGTTACTGCGCCTTATTTCCTGGACAGGAGTTATGGGCAGGTGTAACACTAGGGGGTGCACAGACAGATATGTACTATGTGATATCTGTTGAATCTTAGACATGGGCGTATTTCTAACACTGGCAGAGGTACATGCACATCCGATAAAAAGTTCCGACTGCATGCAGGGTCCAAAAGACAAAACAGACAGATCCGCACTGCAGTTCTTTAAAGCTCCCATTTTTTAATCATTTTAAGAGCACCACAATGTACATGCAGATAAAGACGTACACACCTGATCAAAAGTTCTGACTGTGTGCCCGTGTCTAGACGAGTTTGCATGTGTTTGAGTGTCTCGTAACTCACTAAATAAAAATAATGACCCCTCTCCAGATGTGTACTGGTATAAATATTTGATTATCTGTTTGGCGATGCAGACGGCGAACAAGAATTTTCCATAAAGTAAGATAACCGCTGTAAACTCACTACAGCAGAGGGACAGACACAGGCCTGTCCACCCCACTCTCCTGCTGCTCTCTGCCCCGTGACGTTACAGGAGACCAAAGCCAACTCAGGTCTACAACTATTTAAATAACATAAGTTCATCTGCTCCATAAACTGTATATATATAAGTGAACACAATCCATCAACTCTGGCTCCAATTCACTTTCTATCGAAAAACTGTGGCCCCTCTCTGTAACTGCTGCTGTCAGACTCGTCATTTTGGTCTTAAAATGTTTGTATTAACCCGCTCTGCATGATCCTGGTGTTTTTACTTCGCTATTGTGTCCGTAACTCAAGGTGAAAACATTAATAAGAGGCAAATCAGCTCCCGCTAGCATTAGCAACAGGTTTGATTGACAGCGTTGCTCTGCTCCCGCCCCCTGTCAAACCAGAAGTGTGGGCGGGAAGGGGGCGTTACCTTCAACAGCCTGGCTCTGGATTGGCCCTTTGGTTGCTATGATACTCACGGTCAGAATTCCTCATACGGATCTCGGCTCCGAATTCGTCCCTACACCTGCTCGAGCCTCGACGAGCTTCATTTGACTGGAGCCGAACGCTGTGGTTAACGTCACACTCACTTCGTCCACTTCTTTATACAGTCTATATTCTGCACCCCGTTTCATCATGTACAAATCTAGACTTCTACCACACTCTGACAAGTAGAAACAAGGACCCATGCGGATTAGCTTCTGAGAAATGACGGATATTCAGGTATTATGAGTATCCTTCCTAAATGTCAGTTTCCTCTCAGATGCCATTTCGATGTGTAAACTGAGAAGATAATCCTAAAATTAGGCCCATAAGTCGCAAATCTAACTGCAATTCCAATACTTCACTATTTTTTTCCAAAACCGCTCAGCCCTAGTTCAAACAGAGTGAATGTGTGTGTGGCTCGGTTAGACTTAAGGACACACTGGGGGGTTACCGTTTCTGTGGAAGCCGCTTGTTGCATACAGATGGACCGTATGAATGACAGGGAGCAGGTTCTTTCGGTCCGGGACGACTGCGAAACAAACACTGTGTACGGTGGCACGGTGGCTGGGCAGTTGGCACTCCTGTTTCACAGCGAGAAGGAGCCCGGTTCAACTCCCAGGTGGCGGCGTGGGGGCTTTCTGTTCAGAATTGTGTTGGTAAGGTCATGCGGACAGGACTGCACGATCTAATATTACGCATGCATAGAAATGGCTGCATTTGTGGATTTCTAATGCATTTTTATAAGCTCTGCAGAAGGCCAATTTCCTTTTGCATTGTGGAGTTTGCCTGGTCGATGCTGTTTTTAATGTTTACAGGTGCGGAAAGGAACACCGGTTCAACATATGACACCATTAGTGAAACAATGTAAATATAAAACAGAAGCAGAAGAGACCGCTATGGGAATCTGAGCTCGTGTTAATATTTAAAGTGCTATTTTCTGATCTCTGCTCTAATGTTTCCTCATCACAAACAAACCTGGAGTTGTGTCTTGTTTCATTCACACATGTTTAACGCACAAACGCTGCATGTTCAAACAGAAAACACTCATGGGAATACAGGAAGTGCTCCACTGTGTTTTTACTTTACTCTCTACTGAACTAAAAGGAGCTGTTAACTTGAAAACTTCATGACATCACAAGGTGGAACAGATATTTGAAGATATAGACCAGGGATGGGCAAACTTTAGGTATGTTTTTGAGGTGGTAACAGCATTATAACATGACTTAAAGCTCCATTTTATATATAGAACCTTTAAACACTAAAAACTGAAACAATGAATATCAAATCCACACTGACCATATGTAAAAATGAAGCACGGATGAGATTCAAAAAACACAAACACTGGACGCCATTTCAACACGGAACCAATGTGCCTTCATAAAAAAATGAAAGAAATCATTTTTGATAACTGCTGCTATCCATCTGATTTTCTGCATTACATCATCTTCTGCAGCGAGATGAACCTTCACGATATTTATCAGTTCACAAACAGCAAAATCCATCCCTCTTTCTGACCCTTTTGCCTCGAGTCTGCTGGTGAATCGGACCAAATACCTCGCAGTGTTGTGATGTGGGCTTGTGTCAGGCGGATTATTGTGAGAAGCACCAAATGAACCAAAGTAAACGTGAAGGACAGACGTAGGCAGCTATTGACTCAGGCATAGCCATACAGAAAAAAGGGGAAAAAAAACTGAGGTAAGTCTTTTGAGGCTGTGTGACTCTGCTTTTTCCCAAACTAGATTGGCCAAAAAAGTGATTTAGCAGCTCGTTACACAAAAAGTGCTGTGGAGAACCCATAGACTGTATATATAAATGGACAGAGCTAACCTGCTAGCCGCCGTGTTCCAAATTGGAAGTGAGCATGGGCGAACTTCTGGCTCCACCGACTATATTTATCACTCCTCTTTCTATAACTGCTGCTGTCAGGCTCGTCATTTTGGTCTTAAAATGTTCATATTAACCCGGATTACATAATTCTGATGTATTTATTTCGCTACTGTGAACATAACTCAAAATATGAACATTAATAACGGAGAAATCAGGTGCGTTCTTTGCTAGTATAAGCAACAGGTTTGATTGACAGCGTCGCTAAGCACCCGCTCCTTGCTAAACCAGCGGTGCAGGTGGGAAGGGACGTTACCTTCAACAGCCTCGCTCCAGATTGGCTCTTTGGTTGCTGCGATCCTTGTGGTCAGAATTCCTAATGTGCTAACTTGGCTTCAAATTGGGCCCTATAACTGCTCAATGAGCTTCAATTTGACTGGAACCGGACACAGTGGGTGACAACACACTCCCTTAGTCCACTTCTTTATACAGTCTACGGTAGAACCACACATTGATAGACGCTAGCACCAGGTTATGTTCTACCTTCAGTTCTTTCAACCTTGTGATACTGTTGTACCCTCATCAGAAACATACCTGGAGTTGTACTTTGTTTCATTAATCCACTGATCCACTGTCATCTCCTTGTGAGCACTCCAAAATGCTCTTTTCACATTCAGGGCTGTTTTGTTGCGTCATAGATAAAACTCCAGACTTTTCCTAAGCAGTTTTTAAGCCCATAAGCCTTAACCGGACTTATGCGATTAAATAGTGTTCACAAAGAACACATTGCCCTGTTGGCATAGCATTCACAGGGGACAAGGACTTCATTTGTGTACTTTCTAAATGTTAATTCCCGTTGCTGACAGCAGAGGGAGTGCCTAAACGCTTCACTGGGAACAAAGGCGAGGGTTATATTCCATTATTTAGATTTAGATCTTAGAAAAAAAGTGAACTATATATCCCAAGGTGACCAAAAGCATGTTTAAATGAGAATGAGAGTCACAAGAAAGCATCATATGTAGTCACTTTTTGTGTCTTTTTGGGTTTTTTTTTGTGTCTGAACTTAAGTTTGGAAGAACTCTGACCATGACCTCCTCTACGTCTATGTGAAAAACAACAGTTCTGGCATCTCTTTGCAGAAAAGTGTTATACTATTATCATTATTTATGTCATATGCGTTATGTCCATGTGCTTTCTGCTTTAGAGAGACAGAGATCACTGTGACACAGCCTCAAGAGCCTCACCATCTGCTGAACCAGATACAGATACAGCATGTCTGCCTTTTCAGAGAAGAGCAAAAACATGTTGATTCATTTCAATTTCCAGATTTAGACATTATTTGAAGCGTCCCAGTGTTCTGCCAAAACAACACGTCAGGTCAGTGCTGATCACAGCGTGAGCAGAGCTGAGTTTCAAACATGTGTGTCTCTCCTCACAGTGTGGAGCTCCAGGTGAGACACAAGAACATGCTCTGCACAAGAAGCATTACAGCTCTGAAGATAAGACTCGAAATGCACCTCACCTGACAGATGACTCTTACCAACCAGCCAAGACATGGACTAAGTGAGTGTGACGTCACCCATAATGTTCAGCTCTAGTCAAAATGAAGCTCATCGAGGCTAGAGCGGTTACAGGGGCCAATTTGGAGCCAAGCTGCATATTAGGAATTCCGACCACGAGTATCATAGCAACCAAAGAGCCAATCCGCAAGCGCTTAACAACAATGTCAATCAAACCTGTTGCTAACGCTAGCGGGAGTAACCTCAGGGAAAGAAGGTGCCTGATTGGTCTGTTATTAATGTTCATATATTGAGTTACGGACACAAGTGAAATAAAAATACCAAGATCATATAGAGCAGGTTGATACGAACATTTAAGACCATAATGTTGAGCCTGATAGCAGCAGTAACAGAGAGAGAGGCCACAGTTTTTCAATATAAAGTGAATTGGAGCTAGAGCAGACATGGGCAAACTACGGCCCGCGGGCCGGATACGGCCCTTTGGGTTATTAATCCAGCCTGCCGAACGTGACCAAATTATGTTAAAATAGGTAAGGGTCCCTGCTGTATCTATTTAGCTGAAATTGGCCCCTCTGTCAATCATTTTAGGACCCACTGTGGCCTGTGTCTCAAAAAGTTTGCCCACCCCTGAGCTAGAGTCATTAGAGTCGCAAGTTCACCAATGGTCACTTCCCATTCGAAAGCAGGTTAGTTATGTTCATTTATATATACAACCTATGGTCTTTGTCTCTGTGTCTCTGTGCTGTGTCTCTGTTTCTCTCTCTGTGTCTCTGTGTCTATATCTGTCTCTGTGTCTCTGTGTCTCTATGCTGTGTCTCTGTCTGTCTGTGTCTCTGAGCTGTGTCTCTCTCTCTCTGTCTATGTGTCTCTGTCTCTGTGCTGTGTCTCTGTCTCTTTATGTCTCTCTCTCTGTGTCTCTCTCTCTCTCTCTCTTTGTCTCTCTGTGTCTCTCTCTCTGTCTCTGTGCTGTGTCTCTGTCTCTTTATGTCTCTCTGTCTCTTTATGTCTCTCTGTCTCTGTGTCTCTGTGTCTCTCTCTCTCTTTCTCTCTGCGTCTCTGTCTCTGTTTTTCTCTCTGCATCTCTGTCTCTGTCTCTCTCTCTCTCTCTTTCTCTCTGCTTCTCCGTGTCTCTGTCTCTCTCTCTGCTTCTCTGTGTCTCTCTCTCTCTTTCTCTTTGTGTCTCTGTGTCTCTCTCTCTGCTTCTCTGTGTCTCTCTCTCTCTCTTTCTCCCTGTGTCTCTCTCTCTGCTTCTCTGTGTCTCTGTGTCTCTCTGTCTCTGAATCTCTATTTCTCTCTGTGTCTTACGCTGTGTCTCTCTGTTTCTCTCTCTGTTTCCATGTGTCTCTGTGTCTTTCTCTCTGCTTCTCTGTGTCTCTGTGTCTCTGTGTCTCAGGGGGAGGGCTGCTGTCGTCCT
The DNA here is from genome assembly GCA_019594935.1 of Periophthalmus modestus. Lineage (NCBI taxonomy): Eukaryota > Metazoa > Chordata > Actinopteri > Gobiiformes > Gobiidae > Periophthalmus > Periophthalmus modestus. The sequence goes on from JAIEZT010001243.1 coordinate 21,185,980, forward strand.
TCCCTCAGGGCTGTAGTGATCGCCTGAGGCCTGACTCCAGGATATGACTGTACCAATCTGACAAACCTCACATCACTGCTGTAACGGCCAGTAAAAGACAGGACTTTAAATCCTTGTGAATGAAGGATTCAGATTTTACAGTTTGGAAATGGGGCAGAGCATTTAAATTAGACAGATGGATAAATTTCAACTAGAAAACTCGATTATGGTTTTTAGTGACCTTTGCTCATGTCCCAAACCAGCATGTGTGAGCAGATGGGAAATGTGCACTATTATGGTTCATATTTTTGTACCCACCTTAATAAATTAATAAAATATGTATATATGTATAAAAAGGCAAAGTTAATCATGGGTGTCTCATTATAAAATGGGGAAAGTAAAAGATGAAACAGAAAACGTGCTGTGAGCTGTGGTCTCTGGTTGGTGGTTGGCGCCTCTCCACAGATGGCTGCAGGTGAGTGGAGGAAGAGGAGGAAGAGGAGGAGGAGGATGAGTGATTGGAAATATTTGAAAGTGGATTTTAGATTACATCTGTTAGAAGTGGCCACACAAGTCTCCCATTTAGACAGAACCAGATCCAGATAACAGAAATCTGAGAGAGAGACGGGTCCTTCATACGTCTTTGAGATAAACACACATTTGAGTGTGGAGGGAGGTTTAGTGGAGCCTCACAACCTTTGGCCTTTGGTCCTGTTGGATCTATGTTTGATCAGCACACTCTGAGCGGCCCTGAAACAGCTGAGTGCGTCTCATATCACACTTTTAAGGAAGAGAGAAGAACAGGTCAAAGGTCAACTCTGTCTTCTGTACAGTTCTGACACTTTGAGGTTTTGTTTAGGAGCTCCTCGTTATTGTGATGGATCAGACTGATGACTCAATAATCCAGTCTCAGATTTATCCAAGAACAGCAGCAGATGACCTTTGACCTTTTATCAGCGCCTCACCACAAACAGCTCCAGGAGAAGTGACTCACATTTACATACAGTGTGTCCATTATACACAACAGAAACCAAAGGTACTCAGAATATAAGCAACGAGCAATGCATTTCACAAACAACCACGACCACAACGGCGATAGAAATAACTCATTATCATAATGGAGAAGGCACGGCGGAGCAGCCTGTAAACACACAGAGGTCTTATTATTATCGGCACATTTACTGTCACTCGCATAGTAGAACAAAAATACAAATCTGGACAAAAAGTTGTAGGACTGAAGACGTTTCGCTGCTTCATCACACAGTGTAGCTCATTAGACCGACCTGTAGGTCCGACCGACCCTGAGCCTTTGTCGCTTGGAGAGGAGTCTGGGTCCAGTACCTTGTTCTGACGCGCTGCTTTTTGTAAGAAACAGACTGACTCGCGTAGTGCATTTTCTGGTGGTTTAATCAAACAGTGGCTGAGCAGGTCACACATACAGATGGTGAGTTAGTTGTAGGTCTACACCAAAAATAGTTTGGTAACAAGCAAAGACGAAGCGGTCAAATGAAAAATACAGCTACCCTATCCCGGCGAATCACCTTTGCCCACGTGAACTCCGCCCCTCACGCGTTGTCATAGCAACTAAATCACCCATATGGCTCCTACACTACCTAACAAGCAGAAACTGTAAACAAATAGATGTGTAAGTTTCAGTGTACTGTAGATAGATATAAAGCAGTGTTCACCAGTAATCTGACCAGAACTGAAGAAGCGGCTGAGGGATTTCACAGAAACGTCTCTCACATATTTGATAGTAGCACATAAGATTATTCTGATGGAGCATAAACATGTTGTGGGCGCACAGACAGGCACATGATGGTTCTTTCTGAGGCAGCGTGTAGTGTGTGAAAGCTCAGGGACTGGAAAGTAATGGAGACATTTCAGCCGGGATCATTTTCTGTCATTTTTCTGCATTAAAATAGAAAAAAAAAGCTAAATTGAAATATTATTCAAACACAAGGAAAATTTTGTTATATTAAATTATTTTTTTTAGAGATAAAAAGGAAATAGGCGAGCCAGAATGAACAGCTTTCTCAGGCTGGTTTGAAGGAGATTTGAAGGAGATATTAACACAGAGTTCAGACATGCTGCAGTGACACCTGTTCACTGTGTTCTTTATAGTATATGGTAACATTTTTATATATCGCTTTTCCTCCTTCAAAGTGCATTACATCAAGAAACCACTCACATTTACTCACACATTCATACGCCAGAGTACGCAGACACAGGGGGCGAGGTGGGTTAAGTGTCTTGCCCAAGGACACAACAACAGTATTCATTTATGGGAGCTGGAATCACAGCGCCAACCTGTGGATCGGTGGATCTGACTATTCTACCAATGATGTTTACGTCGATATTCATTTTAGCTATCTGTCTGTCAGTAATACACAGCGGTCCCTCGTTTATCGTGGGGGTTACGTTCTAAAAATAATCCGCAATTGGCGAAATCCGTGAAGTAGTCAGCTTCATCTTTTACAATTATTATATATGTTTAAGGCAGTAAAACCCCTCACCACACACTTTATACACTTTTCTCAGACAGGCATTAACATTTTCTCACATTTCTCTCTTGTTTAAACACTCTCAAAGTTCAAACCTTTGTATATTATATCCCTCCTCCTCGAAGATCGGTTTATATATGTTGTTCACGTGCCTCTCCACCAGCGATATCCACAGAAACACTTTTAAGTCCAAAGCATTTCTCAAATTTGTTGGTGCAGAACTTTTCATCGACATTGTGGGTTTAGTCGGGGAGAAAACTTGCAAACATACAGCACTTAAGAGTCACACTGCGATCCAACATTTATGTAAATTTGTCTGAACACATTCTGTACTGTACAGGAGACACGGCACAGAGGAGACTGATGGACAATGGTCTACAGTCCCTCGGCCAATCAGGAAGCAGAACACAATGCATGTTCATACATAGTAAAAAAACTGCACTATAAAAATCTGCAAAACAGCGAGGCCAAGAAAGGTGAACTGCAATATAGTGAGGGAGAACTGTAATATATTTAGTCAAAGGAATGTAGAAGAGTATTAGAAATAAAGAGACATTGTAATAGTATAATGCTTCAGCTAAAGATGCATGTTTGAGATGATGACTCATAGACTGTTTATATAAATGGACATAGCTAACCTACTCTGGCTCCAATTCACTTTACATTGAACAATCGTCCACCCTCTCTCTGTAACCGCTGCAGCGAGCCTCTGCCACGTTGATCTTAAAACGTTTGCATTAACCCACTCTGCATGATCTTGGTGTTTTTATTTCCCTATTTTGTCCGTAACTCAAAATATGAACATTAATAACAGACCAATCAGGCACCTTCTTTTGTTCCCTTCAACAGCCTCGCTCCTGATTGGCTCTTTGGTTGCTATGATACTCACGGTCGGAATTACAAGTATGAAACTCGGCTCCAAATTGGCCCCTATAACTGGCGGAGCCGGACGTTGTGGGTGACGTCACACTCACTTAGTCCACTTCTTTATACAGTCAATATGATGACCACACACAGGGACACAGGCTCAAACGCTGGGACGGTCCTGGTCATTAGCGGAGTCGTTTCTCTTGTAAATGAGGTTAATGAGGTTTTTAAATCTCTTACATTTATGGAGCTGCTTTTGTTCAGGGCAGAAGCACTGGTTTTAATGGGCCTCTCTGTTTCACATTGTTGGATTCCAGCTGATTTGGGAACAGTACAAGGTTCAGTCAAACACGGTATGAGCTGATTTTTATTTTAGAAGTCCAAAAACATTTGCAATTCATATCGGTCACACTCTGAGAAGATGTGGGATGAATTTCAATATATTTAGTGTAGTTAGGGAAGCGACTTGGTGGTGATGTCAGTGTGATTTTGCAAATAAGGTTCCATGAAATTTAATGATTGTGGCTAAAGAGAAAGAGCTTTGATTTTTTATAATAGTATTCATTTTATTTTTTATTTTTTGGTTTGAGACTAAAATACTGCTGGCAAATTAGTAATTATGTGGAAAACGTGAGGATCGTTAAAAAGACTAATTCTGCTTTTGTCTGCTATATAGTTATAATTTATAATACCCATGCATCATTATGTTATATTTAGGATTTCTTGAATTGCAATATTGATTTAAAACGACTGACCGCTGACTTCTGGGGGTGGAAACTGCCGGTCTAATTGGCATGGTGAAGATTACAGTAGCAAGCAGCACATTTTTCTTCTTTTTTTTTTTTATTGTGCCAAAATAACACAATAATATGATGCAGTTGAGTCCTATGTGTATCACTGATTAAGATCTTGAAAATGGAGACCGAATTAAGCAAAGATCATTGGGCATGTACCGGGGATTATCAGAGCAATGGCGTCTTGAATTCAAAGGAGCAAAGCTTAATCAAACATGCATGAAGGGGAAAGAATTATGACAAGGTTGAAACTATAGACTGTTTATACAAATGGACATAGCTATCGACTCCAATTCACTGTCTATTGAAAAACTATCGCCCCTCTCTCTGTAACTGCTGCAGCGAGCCTCGTCATTTTGGTCTTAAAATGTTCATATTAACCCACTCTGCGTAGTGCTGGTGTTCTTATTTTACTATTGTGTCTGTAAATTGAGATATGAATATTAATAAAAGACAAATCACGTGTCTTCTTTTCCTTCTGCCCCTTTTCTTTCACTCATTAGCGTTAGCAACAGGTTTGATTGACAGCGTTGCCAAGAGTCCGCTCTCCGCTAAACCAGCAGCGCAGGCGAAAAGGGGTGTTACCTTCAACAGCCTCGCGCCGGATTGGCTCTTTGGTTGCTATGATACTCACGGTCAGAATTAAAAATAAAGAACTCGGCTCCAAATTGGCCCCTATAACCGCGCTAACCTCGATGAGCTTCATTTGACTGGAGGCAAACGCTGTGGGCGACATTACATTCACGCTGTCCACTTCTTTGTACAGCCTATGATTGAAACCTAAAAGTCAATAAAAAAGCTCTTCTTTTCACTGAAATGCTAGTTCAACATTTCAGAACTGTTGCACTATATACAACCACGAGGGCCCTTAACTGTCTGTCTTCACGGTTCCATTTTGGTCGGTGAAACTCTTCTTTCAGTCTTATTGATCTGCTAACTTCATCCATCACACGTTCACAGCAGTGATTTCAGCGTCGTCCCCGGTTACACATCTAAAAAGAACGTCCTCGGTGTCTGCGCGGAGTCCGAGTGAGAAAAGATGAGTTCTGAAGTCCTGCTGTGTCTCGTCTGTATCGACTTTGTTTAAAAGGTGAATTTAATGACAGCTTTATAGTTAATGAAGACTCTCCTTCTCTTTCCCTGTTGGATCTGTTCACGACTTCAGCACAAAGCCTCGTGTCACAGTCCTGCAGCACAAATGGTTGATAGCACTAATTGAAATATTATCTCTGGTGCTACACACAAACGGCCCCCAGTAATTACAGGCAGATTATTGAAGGCGTCACATGAGTGTTTTGCATTAGCTGCTCCGTCTGTTCTACAGCACAGAGCATGAGTTAGCAGCACTAAAGGACCACACCGGGAGCCCTCTGTGATATTGATACTCTCTAAGTGATGTATGGATTTCCACATCAGTGATATCCATCTTGGTCCAGCGAGGCTCGAAATATATAACTGTCAGCTGAAGACAGTTCAGAGTCCAGGAAGCAAAATGTATATAATTAAACCAAGAAGCTAAGTGTTTGTTTCTTTTGTGGGTAAAGGCCTTGTTCTATGGACAAATGCATGTATGTGTATATTCATTTGTGTGTGGGGGGCATGTTTGTGTATATTTGTGTGCTTATTATGAAGTTTTTTTTGCTTTTGTTTCTTCTTCTTCATTATTATTATTTATTATTATTTATTTATTGTATTATTTATTATTATTATTATTATTATTATTATTATTATTATTATTATTTTATTTTATTTTATTATTTATTAATTGTATTTTATTATTATTATTATTATTATTATTATTATTATTATTATTATTATTATTATTATTTTCCTATTTCCATCAGCATTATGGCTTTTATAGTTGCGTTTATCTCTTGAAACCCATATTTTTTTTCACTTTGTATGTCCACTTAATGTTCTGTTCCCACTCATAAACATGCACTCTATGTTGTAAATATCGATGTTTGGAAAAAAAAAAAAAAAAAGAAAAGAAAAAAGTAAAAGCCCTGAACCCATTTTTTCCCACCCATGCATTTAAGAAAACGTGTCTAGCCTCAGGAGAGTTGGTGGAGTTAAAGCACGTGAGTAGTATAATATGGATTCAATGCGTGCGGATAAATTAACCATGAATTAAAACAGATATTACCGAGGATCACATTGTTCAAATACTAGTCTTAACATACAGCCAAACACATAAGCACATGCACTCTTACCAGCTCCACTTAACCCCTTCAACCCTCTAACACATGCACGCACATTCTACAGGGTGGCCCAAAAGTTGCTGACACTTTTAAATCTTCAATAGCTTCTATATTTCTTAAGTTATACTCACCAAATTTTAGCAGTACGTAAACTGAACCTGCCGAGACTTTTGGCAATATATACAGTTATAATTGTTCACTTACAGTTGAACTTATCACTACTTAAACTAGGGGAAGTAAAAATGACCTAATTTTTGTTACGTTTTAAGTCCTTTATTGTCTGAGGTTTATTCACAAACAGCATTTATTTAAGATAACCTCACAGGAAGAAATCGGGACTAGTCAGGTCTGTGGAGATCACATACTGCCCCCTGTCTTTGAAAAACACTTAATATTCCTTTAATAACATTTACGCTCAGGGCATCTCTGGTATTAAAATGTCGACGGTGACACCGCTGTGTTTCTGGATTTGACCCATGTGCCTCAAAGTACCACTGCACAATGAGGGTTCGTTCCTCGGTGCTGTATTTGCTCATGTTAATGTCAGAAGGGTAATTCTAAATGCTCTGAAAAAATAAAAGAAAAATATTTCGAAACAAAAGAGTTATGTATTTTTTTCTTCTGTCAGTGACTTTTGGGCCACCCTGTACATGTACATTCTACTGACCATTCAAATCACATTCATCCCTAATGGGAACAAACTTTACATATGATACGTTTAGATATGAGCCATTTTCTTTGCCAGATGAGCAAACATTTGAAAGCCTGTGTAGGTCAGAATCTCTCAATATAATCCAATGACTCACAGCATCAGGAGAAAAAGCCGATTTGGTGAGTGCGATGTTACATTTGGGGACCCTGCACTCTCCTCTAGAGGATGAGCGTGTCACTCGAGATGTTTTTTTTTCTGAGCTCAGTGAGACAAAACCCTTCAGACAGGGAGCAGCACCATGAAGAATTTTGAAAAGCAAACAAATACTAGCATGCACCATTTAGTTTTTCAAACTGTAATAAAATGTATTTAGCGAGAACAGGACAGCGGTGATACTGTCGAAGGTTTCTTAAGATGAATCTTGACCACACGTTTATGCAGTGCAGTATAAGAAATGAAGGAAGCGCGTGTTACCCTGCTACTCTGCTATGATCTCTGGAAGCTGTGAAAAGCACTTATAAACTCATCATGGTGGTTAATTAGGATGCTCAGATTGCATAAGGTAAGTCAGGAATAACTTTGGACGACAGCAAACTGTTTAAAATGAGCTAGTATTGTTTTTCCATGTTTTTTAGACTTTAAAAGCCTGTTCGACAGCTCAATCAAATGTGTATACAAAAATCTGTACACTACAAATAGCACAAATAGCACCGAGCTGCCAGGAAATGTATTATTACTGTTTTGAAGCTTCACGTTTATGACTTTTTATTCAAAGCTGTTTCTTTAAGTTGTCACATCAAGGTCTCGTTTTACATTTTACCGTCAGCTGCAGACGCTTCACAGAATTACAGGAGGAAAATTGTTTTTAAACTAAGAAGAAAATTGCCTCGAAGGCTCAGTCCTATGTATACAAAAGTTTCTACACTGCCAACAGCACTGAGGCAAAACATGAACAGCTAGGGTTCTGCATGGATGTCTATGGCAGAATGTTCAGCAGTTACCATTGTGACACAATACTGAAAAAAAATGGAGTTCCAGGCATGTCCCACCGGGAGAAGGCCCCGGGGAAGATGTAGGACACGCTGGAGGGACTATGTTTCTCAGTTGGGTTGAGGACCCACCGGAGGAGCTGGAGGACGTGTCTGGGGTGAGGGAAGTCTGGGAGTCCCTGCTTAGACTGCTGCCCCCGTGACCCGGCCCCAGATATGTGGAAGAAAATGGGTGGATAAATTACGCAAAATTGACTCTTGTGAGCTTTAACCCATGTTACAATGCTGTTACCTCCTCAAAAACATACCTGGAGTTTTGTTTAGTTTTATTTACACATATTTAAGTAATCCTGCATTATTAGCCTGTCTACATCTCCAAAACTCAAAGTGCCCTGTTTCAACTTGTGATGTCATGAAGTGGTAGTTTTCAAGTTAACAGCTACGTTTTACCGTTAGTTCAGTAGAGATTGGCAGGTCCAGATCTGAAATTATTAATTGGACTTTAAAATACAGTGGAGCACTTCCTGTATCACCACATGACATCACAAGGTGGAAGGTGTTTTCTGTTTGAGAGAAGAAGGGCTTGCGTGTTAAACATGGAAACAATATTATATCTAAACAGCACATTTTCTTGAACCTGTGATCAATATGATAGTTCATGGTAACTTTTAGTTGTTAGATGATCAACCAAAAAGTGAGAGTGACTAACTAAAACAGTTAGCTAATGCTACCAAGCTTGTGATTGTAATTTTATGTTTAAGAGACTTGTTTAACAGCACAAATCATCTCACCTGTTTTGTAATTCCAACCGAGTCAGCTCTTTCTGATTAGATTGTGTTAAAACAATTCTCAGAGCCTCAGACAGAGTAGTGCATACGGTTAGCATCGCACCCTCAAGGAATGTTAACGACACCAGCTGCAAAGTAGATAAAATCATCCAGCTATAGTCCAGATCAAGACTAGCTCAAGCTCCTAATCAGCTGCATATGGATATTCTTTTATGCAGTAACTCTCGGTATTAACTATAACAATGTCGTCTTGTCCAAAGTTATGTTCACAGCCTCTCGCCAACTACACAAATGAGCTACTACTTCTGCAACAATTATTTTCAATTTATATAGAAACGCTGACAGCTTAATAGAGCCTACACACGAACGCACGCACACAAGAGTAGCCACACTAATTACTAACTAGCTAATTATAATTCACAGACTTCTCGGAGGTTCTGTGGAGAGTGCATGTTTGCTTCAGGCTGAAAAACGCTCTTGACTCTCTCATGCAAAATATACATTTAGTCCATTTTTTTTTTTCTGTACAGCGCTATACACAGGTGGTGCCATTGTGAACCATCTGCCCTGGCCCGGCTCGCTCTGCTCCCAGGCATTATGTGGGCCGCGCACCGGGGACGTGACACACACATTTATTACAGTAACAGCTCTTGCCTCTTTTGCCTGGTGATCCCTACAGAACAGCTGGAGTCCCGCGATAAGACGAGAACGCGTCCCGACATCAACAATGATCTCGGTGTCTTCAACAAAACGAGCCACACGCGCAGCACTCCATGGTTCACAATCACCGTAATTAGTGTCCATCTTTGCTCTATGCTGATTTCTTCCAGGGGAGCAGTTTTACAGCGCACACAAGCTGAGGAAATGGACAAGTCGGCTTTGGATCAGGGTCAAATCTAGCCCAAGTCCATTTACGTCTCGTCTAAACCGCTCCATGCTGTACAGATGTAATGCTTATGTCATATGTGTCCCTCTACATAGACCATCTAGTCCCATAATTTATCTGAAATGGTTCAATCTTGATTCTGATTTGATACCAGAGCATAGAACATACTTTAAAGAAGACACTGTGCTTGAGTCTGCTCTATACCTATAATCTATGACACCCGTGGATCGTTATAATTTGTACATCACAACATTTTTAATCCCCACTGGCAACTGCAGTGTCCCAATGACTCGCAGATTTTTTTTTCATTTGTACCAAAATCCTATGCTGAATCCTATGCATACATCATCAAGATAATAAAATGAAAGAACAAAGTAAATACGTCACAGTGGGCGTGTACCGGTGTAGGTGAAAATGGTGGTTGATCGGCAATATGGCGTCTTGAAAATGAGCGATTACAGATTATTCAAACACGAATCACTCCAAATACAACTTCAGAGGGTCGATGAGAAGGAAACAACTATAACATGGCTCTGAAAAAAGTCAATTTTGCAGAATAGGTCTGAATTATCGAAAAAAAATGCACTGCTCGCATGTAGAGTACCCCAGGGATCTGTCATTGGTCCTACATTCTTTAACCAATATAACTCCAAACATGATATTTCTTTGAACAGATTCAGCACTTCATATTATCTATTAACACAACAAACATTAATAGACATAGTTTACTTGGACATAACACCATGGATCCCTGAAAGACTCTGTCAGCTGTAAAACGAGCTGTTTTCATGTAATTATAAAATGTGTTTTTTATCACTCACAAACTTCTAAGAAAGAAGCGTGTGTGTCGACGTTTTGGGATGAGAGCTGATGATGGCTGTCCTTTGGTCTTAAAAAACTGTTCTAAAGCTGTGCTAGTGGCCACAAAATGAATGCATGTGATACTAGCAATGTGTCAAAAGGTTTGTGAGCGCTCGGAGCTAATATAGATAAAGTGCATTTGAAAGATTAATATATGTTTCTAACTATGACTTGGTTTGGTGGAATAATTCCTGGGGTAAATATTTATTATAATTTTACAGCAGTTAAGTGACAGTTTGTGAAGAAAAGTTGAAAACAAAAAGCTGGAAAATACAGGAAGTAGCAGTGTGAAAAAACAGAATACCTCTACTTATGTATCTATTGACATCAATTCCATCCTACTGGCTCTTCTTAAGGTTATGTTTGCTAGGTAACATTCCTCTAGGTATGTTATATCCGCTGCCCGTGTCCAAACAGGAAGTAAAATTATAACCTTTACCAAAAAAAAAATTAAAAAAAATTAGAAAATCAGGATCCTACGCTTTTTTTAACCCTCACTGATTCAGTTTTGTTGAAAATGATAAATAGTCACATTTTTATATAGCGCTTTTCCACATTCAAGGCTCTCAAAGCAGTTTACGTCAAGGAACCACTCACCCATTCACACACACATTCAGACACTCATACATCAGTGTGGGCAAGGTGGGTTAAGTGTCTTGCCCAAAGGCACATCGACAGTATTCATGGGTCTGTGGATCTGACTGCTCTACCGGCAATGTCTTTATGTTGAGAGCGGGATTTGAACTGCCAACCTCCAGATCAGAGGACAAGCACTCTCCGCACAGAGCTTTTTTGGCCCATTTCTTGACAGCCAACAGTCCTAGTATCTACACTCTGGATTGGTGCAGGATTTGATATTACCCTAATGCTCACTGGTATGGCTGTTCTCTAATAGCCAACCCCCCACTGCGCACATGAACCTAAATAAACATGATTATGGCTGACGTCCACTGAAATTGATGGATGGAGCGATGCAGAAGAGCGTAGACAATAGATGAGTGCAGAGGGGAAACAGAATGGTCCCGTATCCAATTTGAAGCTATTTTCCCAGCTAAAGTTATTTGAAACCAAACTTTAAACTATGTATGTTTTCATTAGAAACATAAACTGTAAAAATAAGTGGACAAAGTGAGTGTGACGTCAAACAGTCTACGGTTAGATGTCTGTGTAATCCCTCAGTCGTCCAGGTCTGATCCATAGTAAAAGCTAAAAGTAAAATCTGTCAACTGGACAAAAAGTTGTAGGAAGGAGTGACGACGTTTCACTGCTCATCCAAGCAGCTTATTCAGTTCTGGTCAGATTACTGGAGGACACTGCCCTATATCTGTCTGAATGGAGGAGCTAACTACATTGAAACTGGCAACAGCTATTATTTACAGTTTATGTATGTACGCTAGGTCTATTGAGCTACACTAAGTTTGCACTGCGCCTGAGTTATACTTAGCATATTCATTCAACTCTTAATGTGCACTTTTATACCTATTGGCAGCCTGGCTAGCTCTATTGTTCTCTTTGTTCCCATTGTTTGCTTTGGGTCTGAGGATGGAGTTATAGATGGGGGAATGATTATGTCTAAGGCCCTCATTCCTTGGGGCCTGGATGAGCAGCGAAGCGTCTTCACTCCTACAACTTTTTGTCCAGTTGACAGATTTTACTTTTGGCTTTTACTAAGTCTATGATGAGGAACTTCAATGAAACAGATGAAATTACCACAAGGGACAAATATGCGAGATGCGTCATCAAACCACTGGGGACACAACTAAGCACATTATTAAAAATACTAGAGAAGATTACATTCTACATTCTGCATTCAACACAGTAATGAGATTATTGGTATCAAAAGATCTAATTTAAACTAAAAAATAAGAACTAATGGAAAATTATGTTTCATTGCGAGCCATGTCAAACCAATGAATAAAATCACAATAAAATCAGTGCTTTAATATAGTGGAGCCAACAACATCACTGAGCGTTATAGTATCAGAGAGAGTTCCATCATTCCATCCCTTTAATATCTCTGTTTATGTCCACACTAAAATTGTATTTGGTCAAATGGACAAAAGTTTTAAGCGTAAACAAGTAACTTTTTCAGTTATGACCACAGACTAAACATAAATGGACATAGCTAACCTGCTAGCCGTCACTTTCCAAATAGGAAGTGAGCATGGGTGTGCATTAGGCTCCTTCAACTCTGGCTCCAATTCACTTTACATTGGAAAATTGTCACCCCTCTCTCTGTAACTGCTGCTGTCAGCCTCGTCATTTTGGTCTTAAAATGTTTGTACTAACCCGCGATACATGATTCTGGTATTTTTAGTTCTCTATTTTGTCTTTAAATCAAGATATGAACATTAATAACAGACAAATTGGACGCCTTCTTAGTCAAGCTCAAAACCTACCTACAAAGTGACTAACGAGTCCCCATATAGATGTCTTATTTCAGACAGTAATGGTTCATTCATTACCACCCACACACAAAGAGGTACATGTACTCGTTAAACATATAGAGCTTAAAGGGCCCATATTACGCTATTTTCTGATATTATATAATCTTATATAAATATATTATAATGTTGTTTTCTCATCACAGACAGACCTGGAGTTCTGTTTTTTTTTCATTCACACAAACCCTGTATATTTAGACTGAGCTCTTCTCTCAAACTGAAAACACTCGGTTCCACCTTGTGATGTCATTGTTTGTGGTAATACAGGAAGTGCAACACTGTGTTTTTAAACTCTATACACCTTCACTAGAATCATTTGGATCATTTCGGACCAGGATTTGCCAGTCTCTACGAAATAAAAGTTAAAATGTAGCTGTTAACTTGAAAACAACCAATTCATGACATCACAAGGTGGAACAGAGCATTTTGAGCTTTGGAGAAGTAGACAGACTAATAATAAAGGGTTACTCAAACCTAAATGTGTGAATGAAACAAAACACAACTTACAACATAACAGAACAACATTATAACATGGCTTAAAGCTCACTAGAGTCAGTTTTGTGTATTATAGGACCTTTAAATTCAAACATAATTCATGACTCGTACAATCGTCTATTCTAGTTGGCCAGAAAAATGAACCTAATTTATTCCTATTAAATGTGTTGTGTTGGCAGCGGAGGAGCCGAGGCCATATGGCAGTCAGTATGTGGTGACATCCAGCACCAGTCGCGGTGGGTACACAGCTGCTGGAGGAAGAACACTTGGCTCTGGTCCTCAAAATGGCTCCATCATCACGCTCCGTGTCATTTAAAGGCCACTGAGTGAACGGCCATATATACATCAAAGACGTTCATTTTAGCCTTCCAATATTATGTCCAAACAGCAGACCAGTGTGTTGTTTCGAATTTGTCTTGCTAGGGGACTGAAAATACCAAAAGCGATTTACTTCAAGGAAACACTCACCTATTTACACATTATATGATACAAATATAATATGAAATTGTGTGAGTATACTTAATGAATACCTTGTAAATATCTAGTGTGCTGAAGAAAATGTTACTTTAAACCATGATGATATCTGTTTTTTATGTTATTTTAATAGTTCTATTAATTTTGAATATGGACAAAAAGAGAAGCAGTTTTTTTTCCACCTCTCTTTGATTTGGTTTCTTTGGCGTCAGAGCCAAGAGAGCAGTTAGGAACACTGTAAACGCTCTCCAATTCAGGGTAACATTTTCAGCACAACACAAAAACATTTGCTTTGCTTTTTCCTTGAAGCTCGGTGACAAAACAAGCCCACAGCCTTTAGAATTAGAGCTTTTACTCCACGTTTCTCTTCAGTTAGCGTCGGCGCTGTGTCTCTTGGGAAAAACTGCTGCCTGCTTGCCGATTACCACTAATGGGTTTGCATTCACATTCTGTCCAAGGGGAATTTTCAGTTTTCAATTAGCTGTAGTTAGAGGGCAAGGCAAGATATTCTTAGACAGAGCACTTTGTTGTGAAGTCAGCAGGCACTGGGTGTAAAATGCCCTGTAAAGTTCAACTCTTTTAAAAAGCAATCATTGCCAGAAAACTACGAAAGAAACATTCTGTGGACATGGAAAACATGTGGAGCATATACAGACACTGCAAAGATACAAAGCTGCATTTATTTGAGAAATTGTTATGGGAACTATTCGACTGAGCTGTGCTTTGTGAGGGTTGTGTACGTGTGTGTGACCGTTAGCTATATATGATAGATGTAAAAAGAGTGAGCCCCAAACCATGTGCTTAGCTACAAGGGCGTCGGACTGGGGAGGTGGGTACTTACGCTGAGCCCAGGGCAGTCTGTAACATGTAATATGCAATTTTCACATAGAGAACATGGAATACAAGCCTGCCAATATAATTTATACCCAGGGCCCAGAATTTTGTACTAGACCCCTGTTTGGCTATAGGGCGATTAGAACGACCTCTGGCATTACAGCAGACAGCTCTGATAAAGTCACGCTGCAGCCCTCCTGGTTGTTTAAGGCCCATTCAGATACAATCTCTCAGATTTATGTTTCCCTGTTGGTGTGGCTCTGCACAGCTCTGGTAAACACAGATGAATGATTGTGTGAGGAGCAGAGCCCTCAACCTCCTGCAGGGGGCGCAGCTTCTCATACACACCTCATCCGTGAGTGTGAGGAACACAAGAATGTCATTACATATCACTACGCTCTAGAGAAAAGAAGAAATATGAAGGCAGGAAGCACAGAGTCGAACACAGAGTTTATCACAGAGTTTAATACAGCTCTTTGGGGCTGTCAGCTGAGCGTAGCTTAACAGAAAATCCAGCAGAGTCAGACGTGTGACCGCCGTGTATTTGGGAGCTAATTCTGTCTACGTGTAGCTAGAGATCTGTGGAGCTGAGCCAACTCTGGGGTCTTGTGTTCATTCAAAGCTTGTCTTTACTTTCTGAACATGACTATGCAGAAGTGACATATCAGAAACCAAAACACAACTTATGTCTTTGGATCTGCACTGATCACATTCAGCCTATGTAATAAAAGTCTACACCTTTAATTAACACTACAGTTGCTGATCAGAACGGCATCAGTGAAATCGGGATGGAGAAACAAACACAAAAAAATGAAATGTTACACACATAATAAAAGGGAATTTCACTGTTTGTCCAGCTAACAGATTTGAATTTCTCTTTTAATATGGATCGGACCTGGACGACTGAGGGATTACACATTGTTACATACCTAAATATACTATCATCGGATTTATTTGAAATATTTTTGCTTAATTCTAACTGTTCTAACATGCCAAGATGTGACAAAGTTTGTTGAATTTCACACTCTGATAAAGTCACAATCCGCAGAGACAGCTGGGACAAACACACCCACGTTTGAGCCGTGAGCAGGTGAGGATTCAGATGGCCACGGACGCCTGGGGGCACTGATTTATTCATTGTTTCGTTTGATGTGGTTGAATAAACCAGCTCTGCTAAAGACACAAAGCCACATATTTCACTTTGTAAAGGCACAATTTACTCCAGAAAAGGTTTTTTGTCCTTGTGCTTACTGCCTGGATAGCTCAACATAATCCACACAGACCTTTGTAAAT